>JAXCHO010000078.1:7950000-8399714 GCA_036630365.1 Acanthiza pusilla
ATTCCTAACAGTCTAGAATTCTATGGAAGGAGGCCTAAGGATAAGGTATCTGTCTAGTGCTGAGGATGTAACTGGTTAGCAGAGGCAGTTATCAGCACACTATTGTCACTAACTTCTGCACCATGCACTCACTGACCAAATACTATATGCTTCATATGTCATACTTTACGAAAAGAGATTCTGACATGCTCCTCTTGCTTTCATAAATGGCACAACTGGAGGAAAAACACACACAAATTCTGTTTTTAAGCAAAGCCCATTTTTTATGTAGTATGAGCAGAACATACAGAACGGAAACCTGGTTTTAAATGGTGCCACAGCACAAAACAGTATACCAGAAGGAAGTGAAATACCTCTTTGCTTATTCACAACGGAATACCTTAGCTGTGGTTGGATAACAATCTGTGATCATCTCACATTTTACCAAACTCTTCACAAACACATTACCTGGTACACCTTAGTCCCCACGCTGGGAGCACCAGCAGCCATTAAAAACAAAGAGAAAAGAAGGCATCACTAATAAATGCC
This sequence comes from Acanthiza pusilla, assembly GCA_036630365.1. Taxonomy (NCBI): domain Eukaryota; kingdom Metazoa; phylum Chordata; class Aves; order Passeriformes; family Acanthizidae; genus Acanthiza; species Acanthiza pusilla. The sequence continues at coordinate 7,950,529 of JAXCHO010000078.1, forward strand.
ACAGCTATGCATGTCCTGTTGGATTTCCTGGCTTTCTTTGGGAGAAAAAAATGAGATGTTATATCTCTGCTTTTTATACAACCATGATAACTTTTTAAAATAAGTGGAGACTCAATAAGTTCCTCCTGAATCAAATGCTGCTTATTTCCTACTTTTATGGCTCATGATTTCTAGCAGAAAACTCTTGCACTAAATCTGGAACACACACATCCATGTATAAGAGTGTCACCCACTGGAGACAGTTAAAATTTATCAGCTTCAGTCTCCAAAGCCCTGGGCTTTCCTCTACAGCCCTCTTCATTCACTTGTTCATTTGCTGGGCACTTTGTCAAAACCTCTGTTTGAATCTTTGATCACAGCCAAAAGCTTCCCAACTATCTTTATCTCTGCTGAGGGAAGGTCACATAATTCAATAAACAGCACAGACATTAATCCAGCAATGATACAAGCCTTTGGTAAAGGCATGTATGCTTGCAACTCAGTTAATGTAATTTTTTTCAGAATAACTAAAAAATATTTTTGTAATAGATAACAGCTCCCCATACTAGATATGCATGTATTGATTTAGCCACCCATCTTAGGTGCAATCCAAGGTTCAAAAGTAGGACACTGCACTCACATATGCAATGGAGAGAAGTAGGTACCTTCAAAGAACAGCTCCAAGTCTTTTTTAACTTTTGTAAGGAAGAGAGGCCCTGCTAAGTCTGAGCAAAAGTGGTAGAATGTGTTGCAAGGAAACTTAAAATTTAACAGTATTAATAAAAAAAAAAATCAATAACCCCCCCAAAAGATCAATAAATATTAATTTGTCTAATGGAAGCTACTTTTAGGAGTTTGTTTGCTTCTGTGATTCAATGTCTTGAGATATTTAAATTTTTTTTTGTTTGTTTGTTTTCTTGTTTTTGCTTTCAGTTGCTGAACATACATATCCTATGAGAAACAATACTTTTATAAATATGTTTAGCACTTGTGAGCACCTTCACACTACAGAATTTCACTATAGAATTCTTACTGGATAAGGAGAACACAATTCCCGAGAAGCAGAAATAATAATAGTAGTAGTAGCAGTAATAATAATAATAATAATAATAATAATAATAATAATAATTATTATTATTATGTGTTTGAAGCTGGCAACTACAAAGAAGTCTACTGAAGTTAGCCTGAGGCTAATACTTAGAGTGGGATATTTGCATTAAGTTTCTTAAAATTCTTTGAAAATGTTAACCATTATATTAGCTTTTAGTGAGCAAAATGCAATTGGCACAAAAGTGGCAAAAGTGATTTGAAATGTCCACTAAATTAAAAAAAACCAAAACCAAACTTGCTCCAGGTCACAGAATGTGTCTGCAGAGAATCCAGGAATGAAGCTAAGAAGATTTGCATTGTATTCTGCACATTCCACCTTCCTGTGTGTGACCAGGGAACCTAAAAGGCAAGCCTTTGGTTTGGCCAACTCTGGTTCTGCCTGGAGTTATGGGACTCAAGAGGGAGATGGGTCAGGAGCAAGGAGTAGTGTTGTTTCCTGTCCCTTTTGTCTAAGGTGGAGTGGAACAGCACAGGAACTCTGATGGGAAACTAAGAGATGCCATGAGACCTGACCTAGGCTCCAGGGACCATCACTAAGTGCTCGGCAGTAAAGCAGGCTGTAAGGAGCTGCTTTAGCCAGCCTGATAATTGGATCTAATCTCTAAAAGGAGCTTCTTTTGGCAACAGACAATGGAAGAAAGGTGCACATATGTGTGATGAATGGGAGCTTCTAAGATGGAGGAGAAGAGATATATTCAAAGAGATGTAAGGTGAGAGATAACTCTCAGGAAAGCAATATGGAACAGGTGAAAAACTCAAAGAAGTTCCTTTTAAACACAGACACTGAGCCAGAACCCAGAGGAGAGACAGGATCCAGGTCTTCCTGATGAGTCCTAGAGAAGAACTGGGAAGAAAGGCATCAAATTCCACTCTACCAGAGGGAAAGGCTGGTACAGATATGATCAGATGTTTTGGAGGCACGTAAGTTCCCAGAAGAAATCACGACTAAGAAGGAGAAAATTATGTAGACTCACTGAAAAGTTCTGATGCAGCAGCCCTACCCCCCGTGTAAGAGGAGGCATGTCTGCGGTGGCTGGGGCTGCCAGTGCCCGACTTGAAATGAGTTTTGCACTTGGCCACATTTCAAAGAGGTCTTTTAACAGCTGTGAGGAAGTTTCACACTGTTAAGAAATGTGGCAGCCACTTGGAGGTGGTAGCGAGCAAAGGTTTTAATGAAACTAATGCTTAAAACCAAACTTAATTATGATACAAAATCGAAAAGTGAAAGCTGCTGGACACCTAGGAAATGCACTATAAAAGCAGGTGCCAGTTGCAAACTAATTTCATTGCTAGGGCAGATGCATTGCTGCTAATTCTCTGTGGTTGACACAATAGTGGCAAAAGAAACCTGGCTTATTCCATTTTCAGTAAACAGAGCACAAGATTGGCTGTAAGTGGCCTGTTTAGCAGAATAGACTGAACATATGAAAAATTATTCATTATGGACATTTACAAACCACACATGTCATTGATATCATTTGTCCACTCAACTTACAAGATTTATTGGTTTTGGCAAAATAGGCTGCAAACATCCCTAACTGGCATGCAAATTTAATGCACAGTTTAGCTGACAGCTAAAAGACTCATTCAGAGATTTTCATACATTTTCCACTTAGGTTACAGATGGTGAACAGTAAATATACAGTCAATAGTCAAGATTATTTCACAAGTGTAGTATTCTTATTTCATGTTTTTAAATATAAATATAATTTTTATATATTTATCAATATTGAAAGACTGGCTTTAAGACTTTCTTTTCTGGCAACATATACAAGGTAACAAACTAGATTTTGCAATGAAATCAAGTACGTGAGAAATCTTGACAAGTTAACAACTGTTTGGTATTTTTCAGACTAACTGTAAACCAGTTTCTACCAAATTCCTTGTACAAGTTTGATAACTCTCAGCCTCATGTACCTGTCCACCGACAGAAGAGGTTTAAGTTACAGATCACAAATTATTGTTGAATACTCCTATTTAGCAGTCACAGAAGTGAAATTCAATGCATGTAAGTACCTGACGCATATTGTTGGCTAGCACAAGCCAGATGAGGTCTGATCTATGTCTTCTTAAATTCAGGGTAAGTTTTGCATTGATTTTAATGGGATTTTGATCAGAGTTATTGCCTATATCTTTCTGTACAGAGAGTCTATGACACTGATGCTAGCTGGCCTATACCTACTAACTTTATTAGCACTATTGAATGTTATTACCATTCAAAACTGCATGAAGCCACCCATCAGGAGGGGTTCCTTGTCTGCACTAGCTCCTAAGCCATACCCAGGAACTGTGTTGGCTGGCCAGGGCCGAAGCTGTGCCAGGGAATGTTTAACAGTACAGATGGCTGAGTTTCAGTGTTACTCAATTTACCAGCACAGATGTGGCCACTGTGCAAGCCACCATACAAGGCACTTTGCACTGGTCAAGTGCAAGGCAAACCTCTCCACTTATTTGCAGTTAATCCCACATTGATTAAATTGCCTTTTGAATTTCCTAATATTTGAGGACAGCTGGGCCCCTGGATGACATTGAAGTAATTTCTCTTTTGTTTTCCACATATATTTAAACCTATGTTGAAGATGCTAAAACTTTTCTGCATCATACAAAATCTGTGTAGAGTACTCATTTCCTTCAGATCATAAAGCTCTGAATCTTCCTAATAATGTAATAATTGTTTCCTATTTTTTAAAATCTAAAAGGCTACAAAAGCATGCTTATGCCAAATACTGTTACTATTGAATTGCTATGCAAGAGCATTTCAGGATTCCCACAGAAGCTGCACACTAGTCTCTGTCCTTACCAGCATATTATTCTGAATTTTCTGCATAGTGATTATAATTTTTTCATCTTTTGATCAATGCAAATGTGTTTGCTCCTATCTCAGTATCAAGCTATGTTTGTGCCTCGACTTTTTAGAATGTGTGACTAAAGTACACTGTAAAGTATGCTTAAATACACTATGAGAAACTTGTAGAAACTTGTGGGTCAGCTGCTCTTGAACAATTCAATTTACTGTAATGATCTGCAAATAAGAAGTGGAGCTTTTCTCCATTTACACAACGCTGCCAACAAAAATACCAGGCCTACTCAGAAGTACAGGAAAAAAAGAGGTGTTGCTTCATCTGGGAATAGAAACCAATCCCTTTTGATGTGAATTGCACCTTCTTATATGTACATCACTACATATTACACCTGTGACTGTTTAACTGTCATCATCTAAAAATCACATTAGTGAAAACACACTTCAGTAAGTAGCGTACTGTAATCATTAATAAACCATTAGTTGTTTCTCACACAGTCATTTAGAAAGTTGCTGATATTACCACATTTTCCTTAGTAAAATTTCCTTTTGTTGTAAAGGGAAATGCTTCCTCTGTTATTTAAAGTAATATAGGACTATCAAAATTTCTTTATGTGAAATTACAGCTACAATGATTCTTCTTATTTTAATTATAAATTATATTAAGTACCTGTCCATGACCCTTTACATCCTGTTTTGGGTTGTCTCTCTCCCATATGGATGAATCCTCCCTGTCATCCTTCAACACTGGATTGAATTCTCTTTTGAGTAAATAGATCCAGTGCCTGGCCAGAATAACTTATGTACTGCACCTCAGGCACCTCCGCAAGCTTAGCCCCTCTGTGAATAGTGACAGCTCTAGAAACTCGATTTTTTCTTCTAAGCCAGTTTGACACAAAAAAGGTGCATGCATACCCAACATAAGCACAACATGTATCTCAATTGCTGCCTTTTTGCACTGCTACCACGCTATAAAGGGAAATTCACAAAAATGATAATTCAAATATGACTATACTCATCTTTGCTTAAAAAGTGAGATGTTCAAGTCCTTAATTTGCTTCCATTAAAATGCCATGGATTTCTGCAAAACAGAGCTTTGCCAGAAAAACCACAGCTTTGCACAGAAAAATACAGTGTGAATTAAAATGTCAAACTTCTTATCTGATTGTCTATTGCATTGTATGAAGAACTTACTTTATTGACTGGAAGAATGTTTTTCACATTGAAGTAGAATCCAAAGTAAACCATGTTAAAAACTCCGTGACGGCCCAGTGTTGCAGTAAGGCCTTTGTTGAGTCCTTGGAAGCCCAGACCACCGGTTTTAATGATCTGCTGAGCTTGAACAAAGCTAGATGGTTGCTACATAAGTTAAGCAAAAGAAGGAAGAGATCATCTTTAGAAAAAGAAAACAATAAACATAGCATAATTTCCATCCTGTTGACAAACACAGTGTTGCCAATTCTTGTAATTTTATCTTAAGTATCACCATACTTGGTTTTTTCCCTTTCCTGCAACCATATAAAAATCACAACTTTAAAAAAAAAAAAAACCACTCCTCATTTTTCTGATTGCAGAATAAGATGATAGCATGACTTGAGTACTGTAAAATAGTACTACTGTAATAGACCTCCATTTAATAAAAGGCAAAAAGGAAGAAACTGCCTCATATCAGACAGAATCTGCCTGACTGTATGCACCTTTGGTCTTTTTTCAAATATACCATGGTACTCAGAATTAGCTATTCCCTTTCTGAATATTTTACTTTTTTTTTTTTTTAGCCACATTATAGAAAAGTTACTTTCAAAAACTTCTTGAATCGAGTGTGGCTTTGTCCAAAGCATAAAGCCAGGTCTGGATAACCAAATATACAATTAGAAAGGCAAAACATGACTTCCACTAGGAGGTTCAAACATGAAAATACAGAAGAATTTTGACTACACCACTGTGAACACCACTAATTTCAATACACTTATTTGTTTAAGAGCTTTCCATTTCAAAATATCATTGTGGTAGATCAACAGCATCAGCCAAATGATGCCTGCTATATCTGACACAACATATGACTGCTTATTTAGGTGACTGGCAAGATTAATCTTTAATACAAAGTTTCATTGTGTTTCTTCATATGTCATAACTAATATTATCCTGTTAATGTTCTGCATACATTTTACTACACTTTTCTAACTCCTCCCAAGAATTCAAGTCAGAATCTATTCTAAGATGGAGATACCCAACATGGATACTAGCAATAATGTCCTTCTTCATGCTCCAAAAATGGAGATTAGATCTTTAAGAAATAACTAGTGGTTCTGATTAAAGTGACTTAAGCTGAATATAGCAACCTTCAATAGCACAGTATCCCTCGGTATCCCTTTTCTTGAATATGAATCAGAATTTGATCATATGAATCAGATTTTACTCATGACTCAGAGGGGAAGTCTGTCACTCGCTGAACACCTGAGATGGGATTCATAAATCTAAATGCAGATACCTGCAATGTTTACATCTGCCTTCCCTTTTCAGTCCTTTAGTAATAAAGAGGACTCTCCCAGGCAGCACTTCCCTTTTACCAAAGTAGGTGTCATCATGTCTACTGATCAAGCCATAGAAGGTCTGTGGTTCATCAGTCATGATGGAAGGACCTTAGATAGAGGAATTTATTGTACAAACATCTGGAGTTAATGTACTTCACACAGCTGTTGACTTTTATTTAATACAAACCTACTCAGTGGAATCTGGAGTCAGATTCTTCTCATCATAAAGCAGAGAATTGTATTTGTTTAATTAATCATAAATCTTAAGTCAGGTGAGAAGATTTTAATCATCACACCAGCTTCTATAGCCAGTGAGTTATCCAGGGCTACTGAGAAAGGAAAAAAAAAAAAAAAGGAAAAACAAACAACATGGTGTTGGGCCTCCTTGCAGTTTACTTTAACAAAATGTCACCATTATTTTTACCCACAGCAATCCACATTACAAAAGGGCTGATACGTGATTTATAGTGGCCTTCCTCTTTAAATCTATCAACCCTGGAAAGACGATCTAGTACCACAGAACAATTCAGCTGTCACCACAGGGTGTGAATATTTGCTTTGGGGGTGTGCAGCAGACTGGGTGTGAGTGTATGTGTTCATGCTCTTCCTTGTTCCTTTTAAACAAGATATATTTATTATTTCTATACAATAGTCAAAGAAATATGTGAACTGCATTAGGTTTCATCATGTAGTATGAAAGCTCCACAATGGGATAGGTACACACTTTACTTAAACCTTTTAGAAAAACAGTGCATGGTAATACCTTATGCTGTGTAATATAACCTCTGGACATGCTTCTTCCAATAGGCTTGAGTTTACATACTTTAGTGTGGAATGCTCTTTAACATATTCTTAATGAGAACTTGCTGTCAAGGCATGAAGTCACTGGAGATTTTCTGATTCACAGCAAATTTTGAAATTTTAACACTTTTTAAAGCTACATTAAAAATTAAAATGTCTGTGATATAACTATCCTTGTGACTTAAGAACTTAATTTCCCTTGGATTTTTCCCTAGAGCAAATAGTTCTTATTTTTGATGTTAACTAGATTTCTAGTAGAGTCCAAATACCATTCTGTCACAATTTTATTTTTACAATAATATACTACTATTTGAATTTTGTATTTAAATTAAAGAATATTCACCTGAACAAAAACAACTCAGAATGCTTTTGGACAGCTAGAGTTTGATTATTGTGGTATTCTGAAGGTCATCAAGGAAGGGATGCTGTAACTAAAGTAAGCAATTGCATAAAATTTACAAACTAAACCACTCCAGACTTTGTTATAAATTTTGCAGCAGAGAAAAAAAATTAAAATGTATGAAGTGAAAGGATACATCGGTCTTTTGCAACTTTACAAGGACTAGTTTGTTCAAAATATAACCCCACTTTGTTTATACTTAAAAGTAGAGGGTTTAAGATAGGCTAATTGCATCTTCACAACTGTGAAGCAGAACGATTCAGAATATCTCCTTATTTTACTACTGCTGGAGCAGTAGTAGTCCATAATTTTTATCACATCGCCTTCTTGAGAGAGAGCTCCTCTCACACATAGCTTTTTCCCAGTTTCAGTCTCTCTCCTTCCAGGATCCTAAATATTTTACTCCTGTACTGCATTATTTATCTATTTCAGTGGCTTTGCTGCCCAAGGTTAAAAAAATGTCTAGACTGGAGACTTGCAGCAAGCAAACATGTCTTTCATACGCATTGAGAATTGAACAGAAATTTACCAAATATTTTGAAATTTATTCTGGAAGAAAATGCTTTTGGGTATGAGTTATGGAGTTGGTACCAGTTACTCTATGACATTTGGAAATCAGTAGCAGTAATTTTCCAGAGTGTACCTGAGGAGCTTGTCCCAAACAGCTTATGTAAATCTCCAGGTCATAAATCTCTTCACTGTGCATCCCCCAAAAGGGTTCAATTTGTGCAGATGAGTGCTACATGGCATGCAAGTATTACCTCAGTCAAAATCTAATACTAGAATATGTAAAAATCATGCCGCACCAGGGATTCAGCCAACCTTTTCATGTGATGCTTATGTGATTTGGCACTTCTACCATGGTACAGCTGATTTCCCAAAAGATTTTGGAAAAAATGATTTGACAATTGTTATTTTTATTCAATGAGAAAAGAAAAAAGGAACTGTATTAATGCCTTCCTTCACCTTAGCCTGGAACATTTGCTGCACTAAAATTAATAGATGTTAGTGCATTCTTGGGAACACTTGATTTTCATGAATCACTGTTTTGCACTTTAATCTCTCTCCCCTTTCAGCAGTACCCAGGACCGTGGACAATGTTTTGCACAATGACTTTTTTGGATGAAACAATATTTGAATTAAAAAAACTCTGAAGCAAAGCAAGAATTTAAATTATCAATGTGCTTGTTATATAACAGTTTTCCAGTTTGTGCTAATAAAAGTGAAGTCTTATAAGTAATTTCATCCAAGAAACACAGCATAAAATACAGCAGCTGGACTCTGTCTAGGGCACAGAGCTGTGGTGTTTTATGTTAACCTTCGGCGCTCACTTGAAGTCTGGAGCCTGCTGGGATAAATGTGCTATGTACAAGGGGTTTGTACTTCTGGATTGGAGCTCCTCACAGTGCTCGGGCTGTTGGCTGCTCCGGAGGGATGAAGGTGCACTTCACACACAGAATATTTGCAGTGGAGATGCTGATGCCTCTGACAACAGTGCATGCATCTCTGCATATCTGAAGCCATTGTCTGTTGGGTCTCTTCCATTTCTGTAAAGCTTGTAGGCAAACCATTTGCATAACCCCAATTTATTATAGACACTCTGATCTAAATATGAATCTTGAAGTGCATTATGCCAAATAATATGAAAAAAAGAGAATGAAGCAATTTTCTTACCTCTGTGAAGGCATTCTGATTGGTCTGCAAGGTAACCTTTACAACTTCAAAAGGGTTAACCACAACTGCCTCTGTCAACCCAGATCCCAAGCCAGCAACTGCAAATGCCTAGGAAAGTTACAATGGAAGTAAAATATTAAGGAGTAATACTTCCGGAACATCAGATTATGAAACTGAGTGATACAATGCAAACTGCAAGACTATAGTAATGCAGCAGTATTCTATTACCAAACAACTTTAGCCCTTGATTAGATGCTGACAGTTCATGAAGACAATATGACAATAGCCATAAACCATATTCCAAAACAATCAAAATAAAATGTCATAGCACTCCATGTCCATGAATTCTCTTTTCAGCTGGAAGGAAAAATGTGGTACCAAATTATTACGCAAACATGGAAAAAGTGGAAAAAGAATGTCCTCATGTTATCTTTGGGTGGAGTCTGAATAATAACACAAATATAAATGTCCTTACGCAGCACTAGAAAAAATAAAATCTCTGAACTGAGCATTAAGTGCATAACACTAACATATTACCTTAAAAATAAATGTAAAAAACTAAAATAGTTCAGTACTTAAGCAAATTGCAGAAGCAGAACCTTTCCCTAGTAGGTATCAATCCCAGAAAGCTTTATATGGCAATGAGTGGTACATAGGGAAATGTCAGCATTCACTGCAAGGATGAATTAACTCAGTTTACTTAGAAACTGGTGGTACATTTCAGTCATAGATATGGAGATACTCACTGCTTTGCTTTCCATCATGGCACAGCATTTTAAGATACCTTAATTTATTTTTAACAAAAAATAGTATTAAAATATTTAGGTCAATAGAGAAAATTCAGAGGGGTTAAATTTCATGATCAGTCTACACATTTATTGCCTCCACTTAACATCCCCAAACTCTCTAGGTGCTGAAAAGAGGCCCAGGATCAAAATACATTATAATGAGTACATTTGCTGAAATTCAAAGGAACATATTAAGGAAAAAATCAATAGTGAGAAAAAACTTACTTAACATAGAGGATTTGAGCAGGCACTCTTGAGAGCTCAAGAAAGAGAAGAATGGAAAGTTAGAAGGGTAGTGGGAAATGCCAGTCTTACAGTCTTTGGAGAAGGTTGTGTTACCAACAAATCTACTTTTCCCGTAAGACGAGAACCTTTTGTCATCAACCATGAGATTGAAGCCAGTAGGAAGATGGCACTAATGCATGCATCTGTCTTTTAATAATAAATGCTGCCTTGGTATGAGGTCTGTTGGGGCACCTAGAAACATTCTGCCTATCTTGGACCAGAATCCCCCTCAGTCTTCTTTTTCCCTCATTACCTTAGGGTCAAAAATGCCTCTATGGTAACAGTACTGCACCAAAAATCTGAGGGGTGTCTGATGGGTCTGAGCATTGCCATATCTGCTATATGTATCAGAGCAGCTTTTGAGCAGCTATTGCATGTTGACAAGTTTTCAGCATATTTTCCATCCCCCAAAAATGTGCTGGGGTACCATGGAACCTTAAACTCTGTTCTTTCCACTAGCTAGAGAACGAGTATTGGTGTCTCTATTTATGCCCAAGGACGAGAACTGCTGAAAAATACCAGATAAAACAGGAGAGACTTCAAACAGCTATAGGGCCAGTGGAATAATTAATAGGAAGAGAAAACTTGCTTTAACCTAGTTAATAGAATTGCATGACTGTTCACTCACTGCAAGGAAAGGGAGATGTAAATGGAAGCAATATTCTGTGAAAGAGACTTGAAATAACCAAAACTCTTACAGCATAGCCATAAAAAGATCAGTTGTTTCCTAAAGTTGTGATGCCATCATTGTGAAAAATAGATATTTCCTATGATTTACATTCTTACATGGCAGGAAGCAGCAGTTCTTATAAGAGTATTTTACCCCTAATGCACAATAGCAGAATTAAAGCTCTACACATGAGAATGCAGATTACACAGGCATCTTAGCATTAAAACATTTCTGTGCATATGTATGTCCTGCACTTTGTTTCTGAACCAGTTATTTCTTGAGAGGAATTCCTAACTCCACCACTGTACAAGAGAGTTTTGCCATTTACTTCAAAGGAGGTAGCAATTTCTTATCAATAACATGTTTATTTTATAAAGTCTTTAAAATAAGATGGAGATCTGTATTTTTCTTATAATTGTACTGAGCCTTGGAGAATAGCACTTCGAGGTTGAGGTATTAAACCAGTCACTATGACATGAATGAACAAATATTGACAGTGTTCAACTTCTTTTGATTTTTTTCAAGAATGAAGAATGACAAGCTGTACACCAACTCTTCCATGGTGGCTGTTGTTATCCGTGTTAACAAAAGTTACAACATTGTAGGGAATTATTCTGAGAACATTTGATACAATAAATAATTTATCAATTTTGATAATTTCTTATAGATGTTATCAAGGGACAAGTATGTTTTGAAAGATTCTGGACTGAGTTGTACCGTTTAATTTTGGGCTTCTTCTATGGAGGAATCAGATGAGACAGACTGTTCAGCAGACACATATTGCATTAGAGAATGAAGTTCTGTATCCATACATACCAGTCCTGGCTGTAATGATGCATATCCTAGGAGCTTCTTGTATTGTTCAAAGGTGAAAAACTGTAAATAAAAGGTAGACTGAAACTGCATTGAAAAAAAATATGATTTATGCAAATTAGTTCAAAGCAGGCTATGACAGAGTTTCACTACCTCATATCCTGAGTAGCTACATGCAGTTCTGCAAAATAAACATAAGCCACTTCGGTTTCTCACTCTGTAGCAGTGTTAGATATGCAAGAGCAGACAATCAGGCTTCAGAACTGATTTTATTAGTGTGTCATGCATAATAGCAGCAAAAGTGCAATTCAAGTAATGCTTTATCTAAAATTTCACTTACATCATATAGGACATATTTTAAATTTATAAATTTTTCCTCTAGTATTAACTTTCATATACTAGGTTTGAATGTAGTAGCAGATACTACAATTTTCCCAGTCACCCTCACATACTTTATGTAATGTGCTGCAATCACTTTCACATTTCTCAAACACTAGTCTACTTCTCATCAGAGAGACATAATTGTCGATTTTGAAGATGGAAAGTCTGTAATTTTTATAATCTACTGTCAACAGGCATGTTTCTTTTAGTTTTTCTCTCTTTACAAGTAAATCTTTCAGCCAATTGTCTGCATTCAAACAGTAGCACTTAGAAGTTCTGAGAATCTGCAATTCCTTACAGGGTGTCTTGAAAGCTATACTCTTGGGTGTTTGAATTTCAAGAAAGAAGTAAGATCAGCTTCACCTGCACCAACATGGTGAAAGGCAACCATTTGCAAATGGCTCACTTTGCAACCTAACATTTCTTGTCACCCAAACCCACTAATTTTCAGAATACCTTCTGTGAATTCTTATAAAAATCAAAGCAAATAAATTAATGGATTTATTCTTCCAAGAAGAATGTTGAGAATAACTCTGACTACAATGAAGTCAGTAAGGAGCTTCCTGTTGGCATAGGCAGACAGATTTTGCTGCCTGGCTCCTTGACGGTGGAGACAAAGTCAAGATATACTCTAAAGAAAGAGTATACGTGACATTTTACAAATTATTGGAAAGACGGCCTCTGAAATACAACACACAATCTAGGCCACTATTCAAAAAAAAGAACTCGAACTATATCATACTCAAAACAGAGCTACCAGGACCATTAAGGAGAACTTAGAGATTATTTTAAGAATGAAGACTGAAGGAGAATAAATGCTTTCCTCATTTAGTTTAGCAAAAGAGACGCTGCAAGAGAATGAAAAACAAAGAAGATATGTAACATAAAGAAATTTGGTGTAAAAGTAAAATATACACATAAATAGAACATGGTTGGAGATCTGATGAAGCTTTCTTGTAACTAAAGGAGTAGAGTCATTAACAGTCTTCCAATAAGCGTAATGGGGGAAAAATATTAATGACTTTAGGGGAGACTTTGGTAAGTTTATGAAGGAGATTATAGAAGAAACCCCATAGTGTCTCACATTTATATTATGCAAACATGTTGCTGAAGCCACTGAAAAAGCAGTCCAGTTAATAGCACGTAAGACCAAATAAGATGTGAGGGCAGTGAAAATGATCTTCTAGCATGAACATGGCAGAACCTGTGGGTTAAAAAGAGTTGGTGTCTGAATTCTGGGTAAAACCAAAAATATTGGAGGGATCATTCCACATAATTTTCACACGTGGAACAACACAAGGCCCGCAACTACAGCTTACTATTTGTGAGTCCTGTAATCTAAGAAGTATTCACATTTTTGCATGCACAAGAAAGAGGCTTTCACATAGCATGTCTGGTATTATGGGAATGAAGAACAAAAACCTGTGACAGTTCCACCAAGACTGCATCAGTGCAGGTTCATGTCTCCTAGCACAAGAGCTGCCACATCCCAGTCTAGCAAAAGTAAATAGCCAGAACTTTTAACTTTCCCATCTGTTTTCCAAAGTTGACCTGTAACCCTTGATTAGTTCAGAGCAAGCTGGTTCAAATGAAGGTGGGATCCTTGGAGAGTCTGTGCATTTTGTGACCACACAGGAGACTATGGTCCCTCCACACAGCACCTGCCCATGCATGAGACAATCAAACTGTTTCACCATGAGAAGAAGGCAATGAGCAATGAGGCCGATGGAGACATGGGAATCAGAAGAAACATAAGGGAATAGAGTTTTTAAGGCAAGACAGAAACACTGGGTAACCTGTGCTGAGTCTCAGCCAAAGAAGACAAGCTCTGTTCCTCAGGGTTCAGTTACCACTGACCTATCAGAACAAAACAGCTTTTCCATAAACCACGTGCACAGGAACATAAGTAATAAGCACCACATTTTCATTATAACTTGTTTAAAACCTTGTCTTAGAGCAAAGTCAATAAAATTTTTCAATCAAGACCTGCTTCAAATGAAAAGTCACTGGAATCATACCAAAGTCATCAGAGAATTGGGTGTTAATGTGTTAATAATGCCACTGATGTAAAGTAAGAAGGAGTATGTATGCATAATGCAAAACTGGGTTGTTAAATTCTAGAAAGCTGATGGGCTGATACTCTGGGCAGTGGATGGATACTTTTTTATATCCTCAATTGGGATTATTATATCATTTTGGAGAAAAGGTCCTAGAATAGGGGCCCAGATTTTAACTGTCCTCCAAAGAGTGCACAGATTTAATATTAATCTTGCAAGCATCTTGCAAATATATTTAAAATTTTTGCACTGACCTTGACAATAATCAGAAAAGATAGAAGTTACTTAAACTGTAGGTCTATCCTTTTGGACAACTGAAGGTACTATAGAGGTAAAAGTCTGACAAAGTGGGCGGATAAGCTGCTTCATTGAACTAAATTAATTTCTCATTGTGATAAAATTTGCTTTATTCTCTCTCCAGCATCTTTCTAGTCATTGTTACCCTTTTAACCTTTAATGGAATTTCTGGTATTCCTTAATGTTTTCCATAGTGTTACAGATCTGTAAAATAGTTGTAATAAAGGCAGAAATACATTAGCTAGCAATTTTTTGGTCTTTAAAATGTTACCTTAAAAATCAATAGCTTCCTAGAGTCATAAATAAAATAACTACTTAATAGTAACTATGCTTTATATAATTTTAAAAAGAAAACAAATCAATAGCAATAAAACTTAATATAAATGCTGCTGGGCGTACTAGAGTGGGTAGTACATACAATTTTGCAAAACAAAGATTTCACACTGTATCATATGACTTCATATAATGTATGTCCACACCAAAAGTTTTTAAAAACACAGTATAATTTGTCTTTTCCTCTTTGGTTGTATTAAGTTAATAGCTTTGTGCAAAAAAAAAAAAAATTCTCAGAATAAACATATTTAAAACACGCTTTTGTGTATATAATAACCAATATTGTCCATCTGGCAAAGATACACTTTAATTGAAGCTACACAGAAAACAGCCAAAGTACTTACCAGATGTCTCAATAACTCTAAGGTAAAAATATATGCTTGAAACAAGATGTCTGGGAACACATGAGCTATATAAATTTGCCCCAAAAGTTCATCTGTTAACCATTGTATTGGCATCATCATTGCTTTCCTCCAAGTTCAATCTAACAGAAAGTTATAAACTTTGACTTTTCATCTTCCAGAAATACCAGCTTTCTTTTTAGATGGGAAATAAAAAGAGAGAAGAAAAGAAATAGCAAGACAGACATGAGAACATAGTTGACTAAAAATGAAGCTGTATCTTCAGCACTTAACTAAAAAACTGGAACAAAATAACTTCATTTTAATAGCTTTATTTCTATTTGCAAAAATACACACCAGATAGATACAATGTTCCAGTAGCACAACTACATTTCTCCTTAGTACAAAATCTCCCTTGTCCATTCTCTATGTACTTTTATGGCATTATAACTAGAAGATTTCAAAAAAGTTCATTACAAACATAAAACAAGGCTGCTGGAACCTAGAAAATGCCTCTCTGCCTTTTGCGCTTTCTCAAGTCTCAGAATCATTGGCCTGAATATATTCTACCTCTAAATCTCACTAACCAGCTAGGCAGAGGAGAAGGGGCAGTTTGAGGCCTGTTAGGATGAGGAAAACTATCAGAAGAATAAAGAGTGGAGAGTGGGCCAAAGGAGGCAGTGACTTTTCCTTTGGGGTCATAGCCAAATAAGGTCAGTGGAAATCTGAGATAGGCTGGATTTTCTTCAAGTCAAAGCATGGGTACAAACTCCATTTTGGATGTTAAAAGTTATACTGGCATATGACATCTCCCATTGAATTGTTTCAGTATACAGGTTCTTACAAGGACATTATTGTCCAGCCCTGTTCTGTCACTGACTTCTAATGTAGAGCAGAGCTAATGTCTCAAGGTAACTTCAAGTCATCCTGATGTCCTTGGAACAGCACTAAATTTAAAGGAATAGCATAAATAATTAAAGAATTAATCAATTTAATTAAAACCCTCACGTTTAACATTTAAACTTGATTCTCATGTTTGCAGAAAACTCAGCTCTCACATAAATGCCCAAGAACTAGGTAGAAAGCAACCCACTAAGAGAGGACAAGTAAGACATTAAAGGAGCTGTGAGCTTACGATGTTCAAGAGGCTGAGAGAACTGAGCCTGTTAGGCTGGAGAGAAGAAGGCTAAGGGGGTCTAAGTCCTGTCTTCTGCCATCCAAAGGTTCTACAGAAGAGAGACTTTCTCAGAGGCCAACAACAGATGCATGAGAGGCAACAAGCAAAGGTTACAACAGGAGGATTTGGACTGGATATAAGGCAAAATTCTTCACAGTAAAGCAATCAAGGACTGGAGCAGGAGCACAGAGAGGCAGCAGTCTCCATGCTTTAAGGTTTTCAGAACTCAAGTAAGCAAGGCAACTGAACAACCTGATCTAACCATGAAGTCATCTCTGCTTTGATCCAGAGATCCCTCCCAATTTAACATCTTTCTATGATTCTATAATTATATTGAATATCATGGGGTTTAAGCCAATTCAATCAATTTGAGTAATGCAATGTGATTTGAAGTTTATTAGTTATTCATATTGGTAGGAAAAACCAACCTGGGTTAGTATTATAACTAAATATATGCTGGAATCTAAAAAGCACAGCCAGGTTTACTTTATCCTGTTTCAAATGAAATTAAATGGAGAGACAGAGGAAACATCACAGTATGAAGAAAACAAGTTATTAGGAATCTTCTAAATATCATCCATCTATTCTTCACTGCCACTTTGCTCTTAAATAGGACTTTAGTTTTCCTGGTTTTATCAAATAATTTTAAGATAAGTGACATATGTCACTTGCATCTAAAATGCCAGTGCAAACAAGATGACATTACCAGAACTCCTTTAGGATTCTGTTACAAGGTCACATCCTGTCACTTTATACAAATATTATTCCTCTGTAAAGGAATTGGAATGTGAATGATTAATTGCAGACTAAGGACCAGAATCATATGCAGCCTTTTTAGAAAGAAACAACAAAAAGAAATAAAGGAAAATCAAGGCATTCTGTATAATAATTGCTTTTAGACACATTTGGTGCAACTATGGAAACTTTAAAGTTCTGAAGTAAAAGACAAAGAAACATTTGCTCTTTACACAATGACTGCTTTGATAGATTTAGAACTTTAAGATGATGTGCTTAATAACTAAGTTTTAATTAAAAAGGTTGAATGTCTCAACTGAAAAAACTGATGTATTGAAGTATTTTGCTTAGGAATGTTACTAAAAGCCTGTTCTACAAATCAAAATAAAGGATAATAAAAGAAAATCAGATCAGCATTTGACAAGCAAATACACTTTGATAGGCTAGCATCTATAACTGTAAGAGTGCTGGAGTAAAATGTTTTGCACAATGAGGAGCTATCCATTACGATCTTCAACGTCTTAAAAAGTTAGAGTCTGGAGCAGAGTGCTCTTTGGAGCACAAGAAAACTCTGGGCAGCACTTCAAACCTACTGAGTAAGTACTTATTAGTGGCTTCTTTAATGGCTTCTTGTGTTAATTTATTAAGCTGTTAGTTGTTTTGCAAGTTGCTAGGCATTTTCAGTAAAACAAAATATCTAAACCAGAAGCAATTATGAGGCTAAAATATAACTTAAACTATTTTATAAATCTTGACAATATAAAATAATTGCAATTTTTTTTTCCAGTGACATTAGATGCACAGGTCAAAATTAGCTTAACATTTACAAGCCTTATCCTACACTTCTTAATCAAGGACAGTTTTTATGGTGCTATCAACAGGAAACTTTCCTCCTAGTAAAAATCAGAGGATTAATATGCCAAATAAGTTTAAGATTCTAATCTCAGTCAGTGGGGGAGA
Source organism: Acanthiza pusilla (assembly GCA_036630365.1). Lineage (NCBI taxonomy): Eukaryota > Metazoa > Chordata > Aves > Passeriformes > Acanthizidae > Acanthiza > Acanthiza pusilla. The sequence continues at coordinate 7,968,664 of JAXCHO010000078.1, forward strand.
AATAAAATGTTTTACAGCTGCCACTGTCCCTACTTATACTTTTAAAGGAGGAAGCATGGGGTTTTTACCTTCACCGCCCTTTTGGGTGTCTCAGCCAAGACGGGAGGAAGTATTCCTTTGTAGAAGCCAAGTAATCTATCAAAGAAAAAAAAGAAATTATTTTTATATGGATAAACAACATATCAATACCATACTGCCAATTCTATTTCCGCTTTTGAGTAAAGCAAATAATCTTTCAGCATTTCCAGGCACACAGACAAATAATGATACTCTCTGCTTACTTGCTAAAAAACTAACGTGCTACCAATTATATCATGTGCTGGTGAGATGATAAAAAGAAATCAGCAATGAATATGTAAAAATTCAATCCATTTTTTCTGAGTAGACAAGAAATAGTACTTAAAAGGAGAGGAACATTTTTGACAATGAAAAGGAAGTATTATTTTGTTGTTTTAATTTGTTTAGTGCAAGTAAAAACCAAAGTCACAATATACAGATTTGGAAAAAACTGCAACTTCAGCAATTTGCATACAAAAACATAGCTTGCTTATCTTCAGATGCTAAGTCAGATGTATTTTAAAGTTTAATTTTAAACATGACTCAAAATGTCAAAAGTTTTGGGTTTTTTTAAACAACTTAGTTTTAGCACAAGTTACCTATTCAGAGCGCCATAATAATTTCATCCTGGAAAACCACATTTGGGTAGCATCTTGTCACTCTACTCACTCAGGTCTTTGTCCCTGTCTTGCCTGGCTCCATTAACACCTAAGGAGTTTACAGTAGCCGCTGGCTTTTGAAGGAGGTATGAAGCCGAACACATATCTCTCTATATATATATATTTATATATGTGTGTGTGTGTGTTTATGTACAGCCTGCTACACACCAGCACACTTGGCATTTGCAGGCAGCCCAAGCTCTGCCTACAAGGCCAATGTAGATGCATTATGCTGTGTCATGGGAATGCTTTAAAGGACAAGCAGTTTTCAAAATCCCCAGAGTTCTTGCCTGCAAATCTGTGCACTAACCTGGATAGTGCACGGTGACAGTTCAGAAAGGGATCTAACGGAACCACCAAGAAGAATCATAGAATCACCAAGGTTGGAAGAGACTTGCAAGATCAGCCAGTCCAGCCATCAACCCAGCACTACCTCTGTAACCCCTAAACCAATAAACTGTATCACCCAGTGCCAGACCCAGATGCCTCTTGAACACCTCCAGCGATGGTGACTCCACCACATTCCTGGGCAATCTATTCCAATGTCTGACCACCCTAACAGTGAAAAAAATATTTTTCAATATCTAATCTGAATCTCCCCTGTCTTAGCCTAAGGCCATAAGTCACTTCGTTAGCCAACAAGAGCATAGCCTATAATTTATCCACCTTCAGAATGTATACACATTTATTCAGGACTGTAAAAGGATTCTGTCTACATGCAAAAAAAAATTACTTCTTTAATCAAAGCATTTGTGTCTTTTTAAAATGTTGAAAGGTGGTGATGGAATGTGATGATTCACCTTTCTAAAGCAGCCTATTATTTAGAATATTTTTGCAGAGTGTGTAAGAATTATGACATCAATAGATTCTCCTAAAGTTAATCTCTGCATGTCAAAAGAAAACAACTAAATTCATACTCCTCATGTGAATTTAAAATATCACAAATGCCACCATTTTCCCCCTCCTTCTCTGAATGCTTCTCTGGAGTTCTCTTCTTAATCTTCTCCAATAGAAATAAAATCATTTAGGCCTTATAAGATGCTCCAGGTTGGGCATATTGCTTATCCTTACTCTGAAGTAAGCAAGGTATGAACTCCAGTCCATGATTAAAGGATACTTTAAGCATTTAATACGATCATGGTTTCAAGACAAAATACTAGAAGGTATGAGATATTAAGGAATTCAGTTGAGTCATCAGATATTTGAATTTTCCCAAAGTCTTACTTTCCAAACATAAATAAATATACAAATATATATTTATGATCTATTAGCATAGGTGTGGATATACCTCTAGATACCTATAAATATGGATATAACAATATAGATATACTGGATCCATAGAATCATAGGATCATAGAATAGTTTGGTTGGAAGGGGTCTTAAATCATTTAGTTCCAAACTTTCTGCCATAAGCAGGGGATCTTCCACTAGACCAGGTTACTCTGAGCCCCATCTTGTCTGGTCTTAGTCTTTATTCTTCGTCTTGGGCCTGTCTTAGTCTTTAATAGTTCATACATAGTCTTATGTATGAGCATATTGCAGATTCAGCAAGCTATTGAAATGTCAAATAACTTCAAGCATGTGATTCACACATTTTAATGTGAGTTCAAACTGAAACGGAAGTCCAAGTAGGATCAGCTACAAGAACACAGATCCCTATAAACATGTTCCTCTTTTCAGCTCAGTCAAAACCCCTGTAAGCATATCAACAGTAGGCATCCTACTCGGAATTTCTAGTACTCCACATGATTGGAATTGGAAAATGAATGTCTTCCACTGCTTTACTCACTACAAAAAGTGAGAGTCACTCTTGGTCCAGATTTTCTCATTAGTAAGAGATGCATAAGCAGTGAAACATGCAGTGTAAAGTGGAGATTCAGATCTAAAAACTACACAGCAGCATTACCTAGCCTTACACAGTAGGACAGGTTCCTTTTCTAGGTTGCCTTTTTGTGTTCTCAAGGTGTATACAGCTATTGGATATATAAACCTTGTAGCATTTCCACAGTCTCTGAGCATCTCAGAGAAAACAGACAGGAAAGAGTTAAGGTCTATTCCTATGGAACACATTAAGTTTAGAAATCTAAAAACACATGAAACTTTGAGGATATACATCCATATATGCAATATGTAATTCAGTAAACATGGTAAGAACTAGCTCAGTATTTAATTATGAGCTGTGGTTTAGGGTTTTTTTCCCTTCCTGATTTGAAATAGAAACAGAAAAAAGGTTAGTAAGCACAGCCAGTGAGATGAAAGGAATAAACGAAAGGAGGAAGTAGGAGACAATCCCATCCCATCACTGCCTATTGTCAACTGACTAATTTTTTGCATGAAGTGTAGTCGCTTTTAGAACCTCCTGTGCCTGAGGTGGAGGACAAGCATCTGCCCCCAACTTTTACAAATAACATTTTACAAATTGTACCCATTAAAGATACAGTTGTTTCAATCTTTGCAGAATGAATCATTTTCTTAATTAAAAAAACTAGCATGTTAGTAACAAAAAGTTTAATGGCTTTGCCAGTCAGAAAGTACATACACACACACATGATGATCTTATACTTCTGCTTTGCTTGGCCAATAACATCAAGTTAGCCTGTTTTCTCACAGAGTATGAAATTTTTCAAAATCAGTTAATAAACAGTGATGACATTTCACATTTGAGAGATATTATCACCTGGACTCAAGCTTTCCTTCAAAAAACTGGTGTTCAGAAAAATTACAAAACAGCAGCAACAGCAATCACTGCAGGGTCTGACAGAAGAGAGAGGACATGACATCATATCCCTAGCTAGAGACACTGGAAAGAACAAATAAATTTCTAACAGAAACACAGCTACATCTTATTTTGCTTCAGCATTAAGGGTCTAAATGAACATCACCATTCAATTGTATTCTGGGCAAGTGCCCAAACTCATCTTTGCAGCAGTTGATTTTGAAACATTACAGTCAATCACATCTTCTCAATTTGTTCTTTCAGGCTTTCCCTATCCTTCTGGTTTCCATTTCTTGTTTGGAAGCCTTGAGTCATTCACCCTGGCAAGACAACCAACCTAAATCAGTTATTTTCTCCGAATTATACTGAAATTGGGATCTTGCTTAGCTTGTTGTTTGCTTCCTCTGTCTTTCACATAATTTTCCCTTTAAGGATCTAATAAAGCTGATTGAAGGCATAAGCACAATATTCCCTTTCTTTTGTTGCTGTCAAACCCAAGGCACTTACCCACATTGTTTTATAATTGAAACAAAAAACCTCTTAGGTCCAATTCTGCTTTCATTACCTCTGCATTATCCCAAGTATAAATAAAAGACCTGGCTTTCATGACCAGATCAGTTACATGAAACAAATGCACAGCTTTCAGATTTTACAAAATGTTTTATTTCAACAAAGGGAAGGAATTTTGAAGACATGATTGATAAAAAGGTGGGTGCTGTTAAAAAAGAAAAAAAAAAGCAAGAAAATATGTCTAAATATATATAAATTTGCTTAGAATTTCGTTTATATCAGGAAAAAGGTACCTTTCAATTTCATGGTATGTAGCATCTTGTGAATTTATTACTAATAGAAAATAAAAAATTGAAAGCAGGGCAATATTACTTTAACATAACTATAGCATGAAGTGATTTTTGTATTGACCTAGCTGGAGATTCAAAAGATTGTAAATTCCCAGAAGTTTCAGAAAAACAAGCAAATGCTTAGTGAAGGCAGGCACTAATTAGTACCTGCTGCTGAGAAGAAGGGACTTATATTTAGCCATTTATTTTTGCAAGCCACTAACCAGTTCTCACTCGTAGTCCACCCTGAATCCCAGCATTTACAACCATTTGCCCAGCTGACGGGGTGTGTGATAGGAAAGGATGAGTGTCATTTTGGGACAACTGGCACAGAGTCTGGCATACTTGAAAAGATATTAAAGGTTGGACACATTCACAGAAAAGCAGGCTTGGATACTCTGTTGCTCTCTGAAAAGCATTTTTTCTTCCTGTGAAGTATGTTATGTATATTATCCTACTGCAGATGTTAAATACACATCTCTACAGGAACTTCATATAAACCTACCAATGACACAGTTAGCTAAGCTGGCTTCTGAATTTCTATTATGCAACTGTATTTGTTAATTCTGTATCTGCTATACAGATATCTGCCATTTTAGACAATGGCACTAGATACTTGGTCCTCATTCTCATAGCATATTTCACTTTTTTAAAATCTAGCTTTCATTGCAACACGTGGGAATTAGGGAAAAACATATATATTTTTTTCGGCAAGTAAAACAGAATTATATGTTACCTTGTGCCTGTAGTAACACTAATGTTACACTATAAGCTAAAAGAAGACCAAGCATCCAGCTATAAGAATTCTAGAAGCAGACCAATTAATGAAAGAAATCTCTCAAATAAGTTAAGACAACACGGAGTATGAAAAGTGACTGGTTAAAAAGGAAGAGGCTGTCGGTGAAAGCTATTAAGATACTTCAGGAAAGTACTAACAGTGGAGAAGCTGGCTCAGAAACAATCAGACTGGCCAAGAAACGGATTAATAATCAGCGTCAATCTACCTCACTTATTCAAAACGACAGTCATCACCATATTTACTGCATGTGGGTCAGATTATGAAGTTATTATGATCCATCATCCATGTGACTGTTATTCTTACTGAGAAATGAGTCTTTCTTCCATGAGTTTTAATCACCTCTTAATCTCTTGGTCAAAACCCTTGCTAATTTTTTGGCTTTCTAAGCTGCACTCTGAATTTATATGAGTTACAGGACACACCTAAATATAAATTCCTCAAGAAAGGGAAAGATGAAACCTTTTCCTTCCTTACTTGTGTCTGTGGCAGCAAAAAGTGAGAGTTAAAAAAGAAAACTTTGTTAAAGTTTCTTTCTATTCAAATGATGGCCTTTTATACTTTTCTACTTTTAGATATTATTTACACATTTCTCACATGCTTTCTACGTTTTCCTATACCCAAGCAACGAAGAAAAATAATCCAAGAAGGTGAATGTGTAGCCTTCCATTGTAACACACAACATAGCCTCAACAGATTCCCATGTGTGGAAAAAGGACATCTTGTTCTGGATTTTTTTTCCCCAAGGACGATTATAAATTAGTTATTAAGTGGTACATTGTTATGGTGTACTGCATGTCTAACAGATTAGTGTGAACCAAATTAAATTGGATTTTTAAAACTGTAGATGTGCTCACAACTGCAAGTGCTGGGGCCCATGGAGCTGGGCTGGCGCTGCTTCCAGGGAGGAGTGGGGCTGCCTGGGAGGGCGGTGGGAGCTGGCAGGCAGCGAGGCAGGACCCTGCTGCCAGCCCCACAAAGCGTTTGCTGCGCAGGGCTCCCGCCAGCGCTGCCTCTGCCTGCCGAGCGCTTCCCTTCTGCTCTGGCCCCAGCGCCAATGAACGCAATACCAGTTTGGCCCATGCTCCTGAGAAGCCTTAAGCTGCTCTGTTTGATGTATTTCCTGTTGAAATCAGTGCAAATGGCAGTGTTATTATCACTGGCAGCTGGTTTAGGCTCTTACAAAATTACCTGCATGTAATCACTAGCTGGGCTGTAGAATGGGTCTACATGTCTCATTTCTTATAACTGACAGCATTTCTTCCCCCAAAGACTTTCCCTCTAGCTGCCCCTTTGTTTGCAAGAGGAACAAACTACAGACATGCCAAAACAGCTTTGCCTAGAGCTTCTGAAACAAAAAATTCTTCACTGCATTTTGAATTGTCAGGATTGGCAGAATGTTTCATTTGTTCAGAAGGAGTTTTAGTTGTTCAAACACTAGAAGAGAATTTATGGGGTTTTTTTCCCCTTTTGCCAACAGTACTGCCATAACTGGTACGACAGGAAGTAGTCACTGTTTTAAAGTAGCTCCACACCTATGTCTAATGAAGCTAAAGAATGCAAGAAAATTATTTTTAGTTTTGCTACAAGAGGAAAAAAATAGCCTTTTTGGGACATGTGCTTAGAAATCTGCATCTAACACTAAAAAATGGAAATCATAGAGAAGATAATTAGATGTGTTTTCTGGAAAAGACTGACAGAATTTCTCTGTGTTAAAATGATTCTGTGATTCATTAAATGAAAAATCATGAGATGAGCAAAATTTCTGTGCTTGCCCTGGGAATGTGTTCTACTTAAATTGGTTGTGACTTCATAAAAATACAACATTAAGTTGTTTTAATTCCATCAGAAAAAAATGTGGCTCAGGAAGGAGATTTTTGATTGCAAGTTAATGTTAGCCTCCATTGGAATAAGTTATACTCTTCAATATCCACATGCATAATCCCTAGAGAGTTACATGACGCCATGTATTCTTTCCCATCTGCTAGTTAAATATGAGATTCAAGAGGCTTTCAGTGTCATTATACAGATTAGTGACTCTCCCAAGAGGAATCTAGGTTCATGATACAGTGAATAACTCAGAATGAGATTCTGAAGATCAACATTCAGAGATCATTTTGCGTTTGTATGAGTTTTGCACCTGCAATTATTTGTGCTTGTAATTTAGGTTACTTAGATGTTTTTAACTTACAGATGCAATCAGTGATGTAGATACTTAAACTGAACTGAACTGCAGGCAACCATAACTGCAGGTGCGAAATTTTGCCTGCAATTATTTGAATTCATAAACACATCCATCTCCCGAAGCCTAAAGTAAAACTAGGTCAATAGTGGTTTTACATAATGCATTTAACAAACTAAAAATCATGCATAGTTTTCCCAATTTTCAAAATAGCTCAAGACTACTCTTTTTAGCATTAAAAACAATAGGGCATCATTAAATATACACAAACATGAACAAAATAATTTGATTTCATCTTTTAGCATCTTGACCTTTGGGGTATTTTTCTTACTCTCTTCACAGTACCTGCAGCAGGAAAATAATGAAAGATCCCTAATTTTGTAACAGCAATACCGTTGACAGTTGCACCAGTTGAGAGCAAAAGTGCTATCTGCACTGAGATCAAAGTGTGCAGAATTTGTAACACTACTTGGGCAGTGAACAGCACCATGAACATGTACACATAGTGGCACTTGAACTTCCACCTGGCGGGCAGTTGTGACCTCTAGACATACCACACGAGTGAAAGGTATTACTATACAGATGTGTGAGCAAACTTGTATGAATGGCAACCGCCTGCCTAAAGACAGACAAATACCTGTGTTTGTCACCAAATATGGATGCTGTTACATAAAAGTTATCAGAAAAGTTTTAAATACTTGGGAGAAATAAAATAATTCCTTGTGAAAAGCACAGATTTCCTACAGGTACAGCTACTGTCCCTAGGTACACTGTCCCTAGGCATTGCCACAGATCTTTTTCTTCACCTTTGGAAGCCATTGAGCAGTGCCAGAGTGATACAGTGAGGGCACAGGTGTGAAACCAAACTCCAGCCCTTGCTCCAGACAGCTCATCCCAGCCCAGGTTACACTGCTTAAGAAAACCCTGTCACATGAAGATCTACATGACACACTGTCATGGATGCAGGAACAACACTCAAAAGGATACCTCCTACTCCTCATGCACCTAAAATGTCCTAAAAATACCATATGGGTTAGTACATTTTCCTCTATGTTACTCCCATCTAAGAACAAAAAGAGTTGACAGTTAATATAAACTTAATTTCTTTTTATTTTAAATCACAATACATTTTAAACATGAAAGGTCCTTTTTCAGTCAAGACGCAGCAATGTTTCCAATGAGATTCTACCTTCAGTACTGTGAAAGTCCCACATTATGATGACATTTTTCTTGTCCTTCTCACACAATTTACAACATAAAGCACTATGATGTCATGTGATTACTTTGGGAGGTGACTAACCTTGACTCCGAGTTTCTCAAAGAGAAAATGGACAAAGAAGGTAAGGTTAAAAGACTGAGAAATTAAGAAGATTTACCAAAGATTTACCAAAGGATTCCAAACAAACTTTGACTGTTAAAACTATTAGAAACAGATTTTTCAAGGATTTCCACCAGGGATACACTTTTATGATGAAAATCCTGCCTTGAGATGGTGGTGCAGAGTTATGTAAATACTTTTTGAGAGCAGATCAACAGGCAAGACAGATGTGTGAAGAATAGTGTAGTGGTTGCTGTCCTAATTATTATTAATTGCTAATTATCCAAATTGTTAGGATTTTATTATTATTATTGCTTTTTAATTTTCAGTGATCTAGTCTTGTTTTATGTAGCCATGTCTCACCTGCCAACAGTCTCCTCAACTGAACAGACATCTGTAAAGAAACCTGACAGGTTTTTTTCTTAAAAAGTAATGGAGTCTGTTTCTTCATGATGTGGCAGTTTGTACTGGATTATTTATTTTTTAAAAATAAAAAAAAGTTTGCAATGTGTTCTTTGAGCAGCAGACCTGCCTCAGCAGGTTTAACCTGAACATCTCTTTTGAAATGTTTTCTTTTTCTCAATATACTCTTCTGATCCAGCACTCTTCACAACTCAAATTCTTCTGTAGAAAAGAAATTTTGCCACTTGGGCATTGAATAAACAAAACAAATGAACCCTCCCTCCTAAATTACTTTTAAAAGCATAAAAGGTATTTTGCTTTGAAAAAATGAACCAATCGTTTTACATAACAATTCAAGCAAATAAAACACATGCTATTTTACAGTCTAAAGTGTGATTTTTTTTTCCTTTCAAAACTTTCTGCATTTTATGACTTAAAATAAAAGTACCTTTATAACCATCAACATGTCAAAAAGAAAGCAATTTTTTATCAAATTTGCTTTTCATCTATATCTCTAATTTTCTCTGAGTTTCCAAACCAGAACCTTTTCTCCTTTGCAGCTCACAAACATGCCATGAGGCTTGCTTGGTACCCAGCTCTGTGCTGGATGTAGAATTCAGCCAGATTAGCCAGAGATTACCATTGCAGCAGCATTGTTTGCTGTGATCTCACATCTAAGTGTAATTGCAATTGCAACCACACTATTTCCCTCTTCACCATCACCAGAGGAGCATTACAAAGTCCTCCTGTGGAAGACAAGAAAGTCTGTGCTACAAGGAGCTTTGCAAGGCAAGGGTGGGCAGAGAGCTGCAAGTGCAATGATTTGTGCTCTAATTGTAGCAAGTCTTGAAGGAACACACAGTACAGTCGTTTGGAGTGCCAACCATCCAAAGACAACGTTCCAAAAAAACAAGCATCCGACTCAATCAGCACTGATGCGCAACACAGTGGGTTCTTCTATGGGTTCTGTTTCGCTGTAAGGTAAAAGTGCTGAAAAGCCCATGAGCTTTTAATAACAAGCCAGTGAGTTTTTAATAAAATGTGTGTCTGCAGTTCAAGAAGAACTACACAATTTATTATTTTGTACTGAAACTATGTAAAACTGGCAACACAGGAAAAAACCCTGCAAAACTCAATAGTGTTGTCAACAGCCTTGTGTTCTCCTTTTGAGTTACAAAAATTCAGACAAGGATCTCACCTGAGACCAGATGAAAATTACCTAAAAAGCTGCATAAATAAAAAATCGAAGAACCCATAAATTGCCAGGCAGTAGTATTTCTGAAAGCTGCAGTTCACTTTAACTTATATTCTGTCATGATGCACTGGTTGGTTTATGATGATTTTTCCCCCAGGGAAGAACATACATTTTCTTAAACAAATTTTTACCCTTTCTTTTGTAATAGTGAATAACAGAGCTATGGACAATACTTCAGTGATTCATCTCTTACTGAAGTCTAAGTAGCCCTCTTTATTTTAACAGAATTTATACCACATCTTTTGCAAAGAAGTTTTAAGAGACATTGGAGAACATAACTACGCCTTTGCTTTCAAAGACTATATATTCCTCAATTTTTTTCCTCTAAGCCTCCAAGACCTTTTTGTACCTCCCTTTGGTTCTCCCTTTCTATTTTTCTGCTTTTTTTTAATCTATGAAGGCTATAACACCAGTTCCAAGTAAAAATGCTTGTTATCACTTGTTTTTTGGAGACAGAACTGAGCAGAGTAATGCTATATTCAGGTTTTAAGCAAAACAGTGAATCTAATTTATTAATACTGATATATGTCTATTGTTCTGTATGGATCTATACCACTAACAAACACAACCAGCCTTTCATAAATTGTACATTTTGATTCAGGGTTTGTAACAGAAATGATTTTTTGGTTTGGAGACATTTAAAAAATAGTTGAAGTATGTTCTGATAATGAATGTCTACAACTTGCACTTGGGGATATAAAAATCATAATCAACAGAGTGGAAAGAGAAATGCAATGTTTTCCATCATCTCCAGGGTCTGCCCTACATGGACCCCTTAGAAACCACAAAGTATAAAGCAGCGCCTCATAATGTAATGAATACTTGTACTTTGTAGGAAAAGTACATTTACCACGTATACAGAGACAGAAGGAGGCAGTACATGGAGCCCTGGTACTGCAGCTCGAGTCTGCTACCATTTGAGCTAAAGCAGAACTACATGAGCTGGCACTAGGAGCAGCTCATTTATCCTGGCTGCAGGCAAGCTGTCGCAAGGCAGCAGCACAGCACACACAGCCACAAGCACATTTCAAGCAAAATGAGTAGAGAAAGGAGCTAAGGAGAAAAATACAACCTTGTATTAAGTTTAATGTATATTCCTGTCTAATTAATTCACTTTTCAAAGTTATTTAAGCCTCTGGGAATGCAGCTTTCCTACGAGACATTATATTCAAGTGGTACTATATCACAGCAAGTCAACCACATAGAATCATCTTGGAGATGACAAATAATAAAGTACTATTTTAGATTTTCAGCTTATTCACTCCATACTTGTTTGTGATTATGTGGTAAAAAAAATGTATTGGATCTCATTTTTAACCATTTTACAGGACATCTGGTGTTTGCTGCTTAAAGTTTCACTATTACCAGGGTCACTGTAATTCTATAGCACATCTGGGCCAAATTCCCTGGCAGTTTTTAGTGAATTCTGTGGCAGTGGAAACATCTGTAGCTGTGTACAGTTCCACACACAGAGAATTGTGAGGAGCTGCAGAATTTTCTTGGACATTTTGCATTTTGATGTCCAGAAAATTACCCACTGGTAATGGATGATCTTTAAGCTGTTTTTTTTTTTTTAAATCTTCTGTGGGATATGTCCAAATCAAGTAAAACCACACAGATTCTAATCACTAACATTTTATTTTCACCAGTTATTAAAGAAAACACCGGTGCCTCAGTCTTCATGTTTTCAGAAGTACACACAGCCTTTGGAAACATCTTCTTGGAAGTGGGTGAACTGATGCAATGTCAAACTGGCCCAGTCACTGACAATGTTGAGAACTGCAAACAAAGCCTAGGCTTGAAGGGTTGAAGAGAAGTTTAACAAAAGAGTCTTGCAACAAAGGACCAGGCATAGTGTATCATGAATTCTTATCTTTTAGGGCAAAAATAGAGATCAAAAAAGTGGAACAGTATCATTCATCTACCATTTGTGCACAATCAATTTTTGTGTTAAAAATCTTTTAACATTTAGCTATAGTATAATCTAAGTTTCAGTCATTAATTTAAAAAAGATAGAATAAAACTATTGCTTGTTACAATGAAAGGCCTGTGAGAATGAATGTTCTAGAAGAAATAGTTTCTTACTCCCCAGATCCTGAAGCACTTGTGCCAACTGGTTAGGATAAAATCAGTATGTTACAACTGCCTGAACTTGATCCAAAACTTTGCTTGCAAAACAACAAAAAACCCCAACCAACCAACCAACCAAAAAAAAAAAAAAAAAAAAAAAAAAAAAAGAAGAAGAAAATCCTAACACTAGGTTTCTTTCCAGTAGTGTAACACATCACTGATTAAATCACCAGAGGAGTAAACTGAATTTGTTCTGTTACTTGCTGAGTGACTGTGCAGTTTGTGTTGTATATGCTTGGACTGGCAAAGTAAAATATTATCTACATCTCAGCCTAATTCCTAGTTGGAATTAAATGATAAATTCTTAAGAATTCTAGTAAAGATACCGATGGAGGGAGGGAGGGAGGGAGGGAGGGAGGGAGGAAGGAAGGAAGGAAGGAAGGAAGGAAGGAAGGAAGGAAGGAAGGAAGGAAGGAATGTGAACGTGACAGGACAAGAGCAGAAGAAGCTAAAATGTTACACCTGTGATGGATGTGTAACAAGTGCATTTATGGTTTGAAATTCTGTTCAGGGTGACTGAAGGTATGCTCATAGGAATAAAAACCCCTTTCACTTTGCTATACTTGTTCTCATACAGATTAAATACAACACTGGTCTTGAAGACAAGGAATATGATCAGCAGGCTAGGTGGAATGCAGAAAAGAGCCAGAAAGAGCCAGAGACGATGCCTGGAACAGGAAACCTATGATATTCCCTACCAGACTGAGGCAGAAATTCCTTCCTTCCCCCCAAACTGTAAATAGGTAGGACTCTGAGCCTCCAACAATAAACCAATCCCCCTCTCCCCAAATGGATTTCCTTTTTATGTCAAAAGACTAATCCATGCTATCACATCTTCATCTGTATCCAATCATGCTTAAAAGGAAGGAAAAAACCCCTCTCTATCATGCTTCTAGTCAATTGTGCATTAAGAAAAAATAATCCCTCTTGATCCCTGACAGTGACTCGCTGAAGCTCTGAAGCATGATGTAAGTACAGTCACTATTATAATGCAAAAGTCCAAGTGTTACGGTAGGTTCAGGGAGGTGCAAGATTTCCGTTTCAAACCTCACAAGACAGGGGATGACTTACGAGGCTAGACTGCAAACTCAGAAGGGACCCCTTAGGGTACAACACTTTACTCATACAAGTTTTCACCTAGAAACTACATTAAATAATATTTGTAAAGACTTAAGTAATGGCCCTCCAGCAGAAGTCCTCCAGATGATTGTTGCAGTGTTTTTCTACATTCAGAGAAAGCTGTGTTTGAAGGCTGCAGTTGCTTAACATCAGATTCCAGGTACTGTCTGTGGTGAGCAAAGCTGAAAATCCATGAGCTCCTAGGTATCAGAAAACCTTTTCTATAGGTGAAAAATATATCTATCCATAGCAATCAAGTAACTTTTCAATGTTCACTTTCACAACTAGAAAAACTTAATCCCTCAGTTTTTATGACACAAGGTCTATCTTCCTCCAAGTACAGTTTTGTGGACCTCTCAAACTTCTTCATATTTCCTCAATATTTTCTTTAACATGTTGATTTAATTCAGTATTTTATCAGTTGTGTTACCAAAGTTATATAGAGAGGCAAAATTCAGTACTTCTTTACTATTCCTTGGTTGCACATGCTTTAGGATTGCATGATCGTTTTGCCATGGGACAGTTCTATGAGTTCATGTTATGTAACTATCTAAAAAAATCAATTTTTTCGGTGTTACTGCTTCCTAAAACAATGTTCTCTGCATTGCTGATATAGTAAGTATAATCCCAATTTTGATAACCCCTCAATTTACTTTGTATTTGGCCATATGAAAATGCCTTAAGTTGCATAGTGACCATGAAATTGGGTGTAATTCTAAAACAATAATCTGTTCTCACTTATTGCCTCACCAGTTTTTGTGTCTATTGAAACAATTACTAACTTCATTAAGTGTTCACAGGGAATAAAACACAACACTGATTCTAAAGGGATAGGCCTGGGATGAATTACACATTTAATTCTAGAGATAACGATGGCTTTGAAGCATTCCCAAACCAAGCCTGAGAAAAACAGAGACGTTAACTGATAATATTTCAGTATGTGTATTTAAAGTGTGTGAAAGTATAAGTTTCACTTCAGGGATATTCTGAATTCTTTCATCTGCCTGGCAGGCAGACACCCTACTGCCAGAAAAGTCACCCCACCAAGAAAACTGGGCCATGATTCCACAAATCCAATTTAGCTCATTTGAAGCTCCATTCAGTATATTTGTTTGCTGAGTGAGACAGACTTTTTCAAGAAATTATTTATGTAATCAGTGTTGAATATTATAGCACTAAAATCATAGAAGGTGAACCCTTTTATCTGATTTATGTTATCTAGGTAAATTATTTTCTAGATGTTGTAAATGAATAATGCCAACAATAATGGGAGAATGTTTATGCTCTTAAAGAATAGTTATCATTTTTTGCATATCTCAAGAGATTAAATGATAACTATTTTCTTTCCACTCAGTAGTAACATGTACCACTTTTCTTCCTTACATGAGTGAAGGACTTCCTAGTTGTGATGACAGAAAATGGCTCATGAAAATTAAGGAGATAGTATCATATAGCCAGCTAGTTTTCAATTTAACAATCATGAAGGTACTGAAAATGGCTTGTGGAATTAAAGTCAAAATTATAAGCTACAGTCTTACTGATAACAGACTTACCAATTCTCTGCCATCTTTGAAATAAACCACTTCATCTACTTCATGTCGTTTTTCTTCATTTTGCACTCCACTTCATGCTGTAATCCCAGCCACAGTGAGACATTTTGGTGTCCAGGGAGTATCTCCAAACCCTGGGCACTGTCCCCAACAGCTCTCCAGCCAGCTGCCCTTGCCTTTTGTGTTCTCAGCTCTGCCTTCCCAGGGGTCAGTTACAACTGAAATTTACCATATTTACTGCCAACAGCTCTGGCTATTCTTGAATTCTGTTTCCACACACATTTGGGATAAACCAGCATTGCTGTGAAAGAGGAAATAATCCTATCACCTCCCCCATTTTCCTCTCCCAGTCGCTCTGTCCTGCCTCCACAGTAGCCTATCCATTCTGCCGGCAAAAGGTCTGTGTGACATGATGACCTAGCCAGGGGGAACCCTTCTGGACTACCAACACATTTCTTTTTAAATAGCCAGGTAAACATTAACCCAATCATTTCTCCAACATCCAAGACTCCTGACCAGGAGCAAAAGGACATGTTCTGGCCCAGAGGAGAGCATGGCACAAAAGCAGGAATGCACAGCTCTGAGCACACAGCATACACCACTTCTTCTGGTGGCAGTGCTAGTTTAAAGCATCCATGGACCATGGGTTTGGTTAGACAGAGATCAGGATGCAGTCTGTTATGTTTTCCTCTTTGAGTTTTGATGTATGGTTCACATCTTGCTGTGTATTACACTGCTCCAGCTGTGCTACAATAATGGTACCTCTACCCTCTCATCAGGCAGTCATTTTGAATTAAAAAGCCTCTTCTAGGGATGGCTTCTAAAGTACAATACATACCACCTCATGAATGTGGTAACCGATATGTCGACATTCCAGAGCGCTAAATAGGTGAGGATGTTGGCTTTCAGGAACAATCCCTTGCCAGATAATACTTCATTATCTGACAGACCATCTGGTTTCCAGTCCATCAATGCTATATTACTACAGTCAGCTCTCTATGCTTGATTATTGCCCAACATTTGTATTACTTTGTAAATAACAGAACTCAAAAAAAAGAAAAAGAATCTTCCACAGACTGAGCAAGACAAATCACCACTTGCTCATGTACTTGTCATTGTCATTTTTGGATAATGGCCAAACAGTGGATTTTGGTCCATGTGACTCGTGAATTCAGAGTACAGCATAACCCATTGTTATCAGAAGAAAATCACCAACTTTTAATTGCACAATATATATAAACACAGCTGGCCTCATGACTCACTTTGTAATGCAGTATGTTACTCCCTAAAATTCTGTTTCAGGTGCAACCTCAGGACTCTTTCTATTCCAGTTGTTGAAGTCTGTGAGATTTACAGTGATATACTCCTAGACTACCAGGAACATTAAAATGAATATTCTTTTTTTCTTGGATTTAAGAAGGAATGTTTGGCCTGTGAATGAAAAGCTGAATCTATTGGATATCCTCGTGGTGTCTGTTCAGAGCACCCTTTCTTAAGAATGACTAATCAGAAGAATGTGCAGTTCATAATTCTGTACGCAATGATAGTTGATCTCTTTACAGTAAAATATGCATTTCTTCAGTGGAAGGAATGTCACCATGGCAACATAACGACATTACAGAACAAGATCAGGAAGAACAGTATTAGCTGCACTTTAAAACAAGTATATATTTAATTATGAATAAAAATAATGCTTTAGTGTAGTTAACAATGGAATGAATTTTTATAAATATTGTATCAGCTTTTAGGTGAAGCTGGTCCTCAGTCCTCATTTGTTACCAGCTCTCAGAATTTCACTTTTGCACATAACTCCACTTTCTACTGGAACTGGCAATCTCTCCTTTTTTTTTTTTAATAGTCTTATGTTAAAATTCCAGTTATCCCCCTGTAACCGACAATGTCATCCCTGGTAATACATGATCTAAGTTAAATACCTGGTTCAAAATCCAGGTGCCTAGTGAAACTCCATGGCTAAATAAATAAAACCCAGAAAAAAAACTTTTGGAAAAAAATTGTGATTAGCTTCCAGTGAAAAATGCATAAATGAACAATTAAAGAAATGTTTAATGCTTTTTATACTTTTTTTCCCCCTGTAAACTGAGTACTTTTACAGTGAGCACTCTAGGCACTAATGATCCCATTCTCATCAGACATGTCTGAAGTACTTTTTCCAATAATGAAACACAAATATAAATATAAGCAAGTTACAATGGTTATACCAGGCTTCCTCCCAGGAAGGTTGGTGGTAGAGAGAGAAGTGAGGACTAAATGTCTGGTTCACGATGCTGTGTAACCCCACGCACCCGACGTGTTGCTGTGTTGGGTGAGAAACAGGTTGATGAAACTCCACAGGCTCAAGCCAACAGAGCTAATTCCCACAAACTGGGGAGAACTGGGTTTCACTAGCAGAGATGGTACTGCAAAGAGTACACCGCCAGCATGGGGTACTGCAAGACTCAGATAAGGTCTGCAGAGTAGCCACTTGACTGCAGCTGCTGAAGCTTTAATATCCCAACTCTTACTGACTTTAAAATGGTGGTTAGACCATACTCCAGCAAGTGGGACCTAGTAGTCTAGATTCCTCAGTGTTCAGAAGTAAGAATCTTGAGTTCCTGGTCAAGTCCTTTAAGCCATTGTATAAAGGAAAATATATTTCAGAGGCTACTATTTCTCAAAAACAAGGCAGCTGACACAACTGTACTTTATGAGGAGCCCAATCATATGGGCGTGTTTTAGGCACAATCTGGAAATGCTTAGAAGTTGATTGATTGAGCCTACCAGTTGTCTCCACCTGAAAGCTGCATGACCTTTCTTACAATAAAAACTTTAGGCTTAAGTGAAAATATCTTTATCTGGACATGGCTTCTTTTTTCTCTCATCAGTATCAAATCCAAACTTTCTGGTATGGTCCAAAAAGAGCAGTTTAATTTGTGTTATTTCTGTTTTTCTCAACTGAAAGAATAATCACAGTTTGGAAAAATAGTAACTTATAGTTTGTTCATAGAACCATGGATTGGTTTTCAGAGCACTTGACCTATCGGTACAGATTTTCTGGTTTAAGGGAAATGTGTTTGCACAGGACTGGTTTTATAAGCAGCTTTATTCCTAAGCAGTTCATACCATAGCTTTACAAAAGCTGTTCTTGCAGGTTCCCAGTCGTGAGGCCTTGTTCACACCCAGGGTTGCAACAGGGTCGGTCCTGGCAGGACTTTCTGGAGATCTGTGGACACACATGGTGGTGCTCTGACCACGTTTTCCTCCCTGCAGCACTCTGGCCAGCTTTACTGTTTAAGTGTCCTCTGGGTAGGATGATGATCTCTCTAGGCTGCTGAGCAAGCTTTGTGGTTGGCTCTAAGGACAAAGCAGATTTTGTCCCACACTTTTAAGGGTTATTACATTGTTCTGCTAAACACAAATAGGTGCTTAGTTTAGTTTCTTTTCTGATGAAATACTGTCAAGCAAACATATGAAGTCAGTAGCAAACCCTGAGGGCTAACAGAATTCTTAGTTCAGCTGTTTTTCAGTGATGGGCAGTGTCATTTAGATGTTTCTGTTATAGTTACACATATATAAGCACTTTTTAATTAACCTCTTCCTGTGAGAGAATTTCTATTCACAGGTGTTTATAAAGTGGTCTCATATGAATCACAGAAGCAGAAGCTTTGGTCATGCATCAGTTAAGGTAGGAAGTGTAGACGTCCAAGGCTAGCTGGAATGCTATCAGGCATCCTCACATTTCACCATTGCTATCTGGAACATTTTCTATTACAATGAAAACTCTACCTAGATTTCACAAATGAAAAGAAAGGTTAAGAAAAATAGAACAGTAGATGGTGACTAACTCATATATTTTAGGCACTTTCTACAGTTTTCTCTGAATTAAAATTTTATACAATTTCCATGTGGGCTTGTAGAAATGCCAGTTAGACATCTGTTGCCACAATCCATGCATATGATTCACGACAGAATCACAGGTGTCTAAATTCTACTTCTCTTGCTGGATATCTTAAAACTTAGGGCAACTGTAAAATTAAGAAGTGTGTAATTTAATATGTTGTCTTAAACACAGGCTTAGGTAATATGTCAGGAAAACCTTAGAAAGGTAGTGCAGAAGAACTTGCTAAGCAATGTGTAAATTTGCAGGTCACTAATGAATGTGGAAAAGGCGAACTGTTTATATAGAGCCTACGGCACTGTAGACTGTATATAATGATCACCCAGCAGGACAGAAGCAAATTTACATGCTCTGCTCTGGAAGGCAATATGAGCTTCATTTTGAATGAACTTACCTGGCGCAGAAAGACTCAAGGCTCTGAGGAGAAGGCAAGCAGCAGCAGATTACACTGCTCAAAGATCCTGTATTTACTTTTTTTTTTTTTTTTTTTTAAAGGTCGAGTTTTTGAGCATTTGTATAGTCTAAGCAACAAGAACCAGGATCTACACACTTTAAGTAGTTTGCATTCAAATTTGCTCCCTACTGAAAATCAAATATCAACGCTTAAATAAAGCAACAAGGATACATTTGTGTCATCTTTTGGTACGGAATTCTTTCCTTCTCTTTTTGCTCCTCTTACTACCACAGTTCCTGAGATCCCTTCTATCTCAAGTATCTGCCAAGAATGCATTTCATATAGAAAGTCTCTCAGCATTAACACACCAAACTATACAAGTGTCAGTGTATTTCTACTAATGACCCTTCTCTTACATAGTTTTTGCACATGTATACTTGTTTTCTTTTTTATATCTGATTTAGGACATCTCACTGGTAGCATAAAGGAGAGCACTAACATTTACAAAGCAATGGGAAGGAATAAATCTTTATATAATACTGCCACTAGCTAGAATAGGAAAATGAGGTATTATAGCAATTCCAGGTTGAACTTGAGGGGACCAATTATAAGTTAAAAATTAACATAAACATTGAAACAGCACATATTACCACTTATCTTATGGTAAGATGATAGTCCATCTCCCAGAAGCAGGATATCTATTGGAGTTGCTATAGCAAATATTTTCGGTAGTAACTAAAGAGTTATGCAGAATTTTTATGGATGTGAGCAGAAGCAATATTTTAGTATCCCCCCCTTAAACTGCTGTGCACACAAGGCTAGTAACAAACAACGGGTAACACTTTTATGGCTTACACCTTGAAACAGTACCTTACTTTTTATATATAGTAGGTATACTTATATTTCTATATCCCTATATCCTGGAATAGAAAAAGGAAATTCATCATCTCTATGTCACCAGAAATTATTTCAGTGAATTAGAAATTCTTTGGGTACTATCTGAACTTCCCTAAAAATTTGCAAAAAGCATGAAACATAATTCAGACTTTGGCCACAGAGAGATTTTATTGTCCCTGATAATTTTTAATTCCATCTTCATTCAGAGCAGCTTCCAGAATAATGCCAACAAGCAAAGAAAGCATAAATCAGAGCACAGACTTTGAAATGTGGTGTAGGAATTACTAGGATCCTGAAAAAGATTAAATCTGTAAGAAATACTGTATGAATTTTTGAACCCTTCAATTTTATTTCTGATGAGTGGCATGTCAAGTTCTGTGGTCAACCCTTATGCCTCCACATTTAATCAAAATATTTGCACAGAAAATAAACATTAAAACATACATAAAGTAAAATTCCATTAAAATTCCTGTTTAGGTGTAAACTTGCATATAGTAAGTAAGGAGGAGCTGTATTTTAATGGCAGCCCTGGGTTGTGCTCCTTAAAAGAGAAAGAAAATTGAAGGCCTGATATAAAGCCAACAGAATACTTTCCACTGACTTCAGAAGCATGCGAATCAGGCCCCTAAAGTAACAACTCATTTAGTACTGGCTGCTAAATTTATAGCACTTATTTTCTTTGAGCAAAACAGCATCCATTCATCACAGTGCAGTAACAAAGCTGTAACCTGATCTATGACAAATATTACAAGCCTAATGGCTGATGTCCATTACTGACGGGACCTGCTCACCATTTAGAAAAGATTGGCACTGAAGGATTACTGAGCAAACATAGCACCTGAAAAAACTTGCATGCAGGAGTCTGTCATCAGGTGTGTGATAGAGGGCATTATCTGAGAACGCTGGCTCTTATCTTCGGTTGGAAACTGCTGGAATTGCCAACAATTCTCAACAAAGAGCTTCCGTCATGGAAGGCTGATACACCGAGCCAGTCTGGTGATGGTTTACCTTCCCAAGGCTTCATTCCTTTTTATGGATCACCTGAGACCAAGCAGCACACCAGTCTTTAATAGCTTAAATAGCAGGACAACCTAGCAAACTGATGACAATCAAGGGAAAACCAATCCTTTTTGGTAGAAAGACAAAATTCCAAGCATTCCCTCACGGTAACTTAGAAAGACCTGCTTTAAAAACTGCATTTTCCCAAACAGGATGCTGAGGAAAACTTTCTTGCCACTGATTCCTAGCATTTTGCAACTTTCCCTGTATTAAATGCTCACTAGCCAATTTCTCACCTTATACACCAGCACAGTTGTTCTCAGGAACCTATTAAATTGATTTTCCCCCTTTTTCTTTATGTAACTCTAGACAAAATTACAATTATAAAATTCTGAAGAAAGTCTAAGAAAATTCTATTTGTACAAAAATAGACTGTTATTTTTCTTGTTGTTATATTAAAGCTCTGAAAAACTATTAATTACTTGCAACTATTAACACGAGTTGTCAGAGACATTTTATTATTCCCAAAATATGTTTCCCAACATGTTTAATTTGCACAGGAGTTTTTAAAATGTAACTGGAAGTTTTGGGTTGCCCTTTTACATACTTCTTAGGGAAAACTAAGCTAGATTTAATACTTAAATTACTCATTCATTAAGAAAGCATGAAAAAAAGAGATTAAATAATATGCTGTCACCCAGTAAGAAAATCTGAGTATTATGCAAGAGTACTATTTTCCATTTTCAAACACAGAGACATATATATAAGACTATTTTAAAAGAAAAGCTGAAATGTTAATTAGCTAGCAATTCACTTTCATCTACAAAATTCAGGCCAGATTTAGTCTTCTAAATCACAGTAGCAATCAAAAGAATCAATACTACCTACATACTAAATGCTAATTCGGACTAGAGATAGATGATATTTCCAAACAAAAGTGGTGTAGAAAATTAGCTCTTAAAATACCTAAGACATTTTTGATAAATAGAATGTATTTTATATGCAAAAATAGTTCAATTAAGACACAAGTGAAATAAATAATTTGTTGTAAAAAGGGTTTTGCAGATTAAAAAAGTTGCATTTATCAAAATGAGACTTTTTTCACATCAGGATATAAAATTAGTTTATGTGGGATTAAAATTATGAAAAAATGAGTTTCATTAAGAAATGTTTTAATGGTAAGTGATCTGAGCCCCCACCTAGATTAGGAGGCAGCAGGAGTGTAGAAGCACTTATCCCAGCAATAGAGTTTAACTGCTACAAAGAACAGGAAAGAGATGTATTGGGTTTGGCTACCAAACTCCTGCAATGCAGAGGTGTTTATTTATTATGGAAAAATTTCATTTGTCAGAATGAAATAAACCCCAAAAAATCATTCTGTACTTGAGACACCCAGTGTATGACAGTCAGCTACAAAACAGCGTGTATGCAAGTTCAGGCAGAGCTAAAATACACAAAAATAGACAAACACTGAAGGCAAGCTATTAAAAAAAGCATGGGAATTGATCTTGTATTCATAACTGGAGCCAATGCTTCAGTCAGAGTTACTGCCCCATATGCTACATGAAAACTTCAGAAATTTATTATGAAGTGCCTGCTGGCTCACAGTGAAAGCAGCTCTCTGCGCTGGATAGACAGGATGCAATGGTGCAGTTTATCTGTGCTTATACGCGTGCATTCCTGTAAGGAGATGCAGCGTGTTATACACGCACTACTCTTGATGCAGACACTTTTGGAATTAAATAAAACTATTTTTATTGCATTGAAGTTAGTATTGATATTTATAGGGCAGAGAACCACAGCATGCTGTGAGGTGCATAAGCAAAGAAAATGAAAACTAAAAAAACCCCAGCCTCATATGCATTTAGAATTTTATTTTCTTCAAAGAGGCCAATAACATAACAAGCCAAATAAACTGTTTATTTTTCACAGTTTGATTCTCTGAGTCATATGGAATGCAACATGCCCTGAACTATGAGTTAGCATTATACAGAAACACACTCTTCTAAAATATTTCCATACTCCATGCTAATTCCAATTTATCTTGTTTTATTTAAGATGCATTCCATGGAAAATCTACGTAACTGTCAAATATTCATAGCTATTTACATTGCCTTTTTATTTTGATTTGGCGTGCTGTTTTGGAGGAACAATTTCTCCTCCATGGTCAAGCATGGATATTCTCAACATCTGGATTACTAAATTCCTTTCAGAATGTGGAGCATGATACACAGGAAGACTTCAGATTGGGTAAAGAACATTGCAAAGAGAAGAGGGGCTGGTGATGGTGCTAGGGATGAATGATCAGCCGCCCCAGCAGTTAGTGCTGTGATGGCAGCTCTGTGACTCAACAAAGAGAAACCTGTCAGGGAAAAGACTGCCTTCCTAAAAAAGATGCATTTTAGAAGTTTCTCATATAATGCTGTTTAACTTCCAGCATTAAAAAAGAAAACGAAGTAATTTACTAGGAAAAGAAAATTGAAGATACTTCCACTTTTAATAATAAAAAATTGTTACTAAAGCTGTTGTAAGTAATATATAGTTAACCTACCCTGAAAACAAGAAAACTATAAGTACTGAGAAAATTCTGCCTATTCTAATATATAGTCATAGTCTTACTATATCTTTGTAATTTAGTTAAAATAATGAGCAAATGTATATAATGTAAGGCTGTTATTTATGAAGTAAAAATGTTTTATCGCTGAATAAAGTACTTTGCACAGAATCTTGATCTGCATTTTTAGAGATGTAAAAATTTTAGTTGTTCAAATCAGTCTAAATTACATATGAATAAAAAATGGTGGACTATAGCAATTAAAAGGATTGGCATAAAAGCAACAAAGCTGTGTTTTCAGATGTAACCAGTGAAGAAATGAAGTACAGACATGCAGATTTGACAGAGATACAATAGTGCCATTATAAGTAAGTGTGAGATATAGTCTAAGAAATATGCTAAATGTACGTTGTTTGATGACTTAGGTCAGGACACAAAAAAATTAATGAGAATTTTTTCTCTCACCCACTTCAAACTGCGACTTAGGAACTTTTATTTGAAAAATGAAGCTTTTGACCTAAAACACTGTTGCTCATTTTCACAGGCATGCTTTCTACAACTTAAATAAAAATGCTTTACTTTGCATTTTATGCTGTCTGCCAGGTATTTCCTGTGAACATCCCATCTAAAATCTCTTGGTTCTAGTAACTGAAGTCTGAAAAGAAAATCCTGGCAAAAGTGTAGTTCTAAGCTTCACGAGCAGCCATTTTAAACAGAAAGCTGGTTTTGTTGTGTTGACAATCACATTTTAAACTGATTCCTTCCAGATGAAAAGATGCTATTTCAAACAATGTAATAAAAGTGTGAAGTCAGCTGTTCTAAGGACATAAAATTGATTTATCTGTTCTCTGGTCACTGCTTTTTTCCTTGATACAGTGGAATTTTTATTTTAAAGAAAAGGTTATCAAATAATAGCTACCAGAAGCCCAAATTACAGAGAAGTAAATAGCCACTTGTCTTTTAAAGAAACATATCATGTAACTGCAATTAATTTTGCACCTCATGATGCCTCCACTACTGTGTTTACAAAATGTTAAATGCAATGGCTAGATTTACATGACTGATAAATTGCTAATTCTTACAGCCGACTAGTGACAATGTAATAATCAAATTTCAGAGCTATTTCCTTTGGTGAGAAAGAGGTTTCAGATAGATTTCAGATCCTTTTATCTGCCTGCAGCTGGGCATGACAGCCTTGCCCCAGCTCAGCTTTAAGAGACAGCCCCGCGATCTCTTCATCAGGGCTTCAATCAGTTTCTCATGTTTTAAATATAGGTTTCAGTTCTGGAGTCTTTAATGGCACTAAAGAGATATAATTTCAGAACAAGCAATTTTTTTAGGGACAGGTCCCCAAAAAGTAGCACGATCCAAAAGTATGGCTTAAGCTTAATTTAGCCATTTAGTTTTAACAGTAATTCCCGAAATCCTTGCTCATGGCATATGCAGCCTGGCTTTGACTAAACTCTGAAGGAGTTGGTTCCTGGCCTGAGAGATTCTCACTGGCTGAAATTTTCATGCAGCCCTAGGGGAGCGAAGGAAGCTGTGGAGAAGGACAACACGACCGGCACAGCGTGTACGAGCTCTTCCCAGTTTTCTAACTTTAGGTGGCTCTCAGCTCAGCAGCTCTGAGGCGCAGAGGTTTCAGGGCTCAGATGCAGCACCATGTCCCTGCCTGAAGTGAGGGGAATGGTGCCAGGCAGAAATGTCTCCACCAGGGCCCCAGGAGCAAACCTCTGCTTGGAGCAGAGGGAATGCCATAGTAGTTCACCTCTGTGAAACACTGCAGTCTCTCATACTGAACCAGTTACCGAAGCAGGAGAAATTCATGGCCACTTTACTGGACTACCAAATTTGGCAGATATATTCTTCATTTTCAGAGAACATAAACACATTCAGCAAATTTGATGATAAAGCAGAGTATGGTATTTTCCACACACTAGACTTAATAGAAGGTTTATTATAAGCACAATTATCACATTGATCTATTTACACATGATGTTTGAAACCATCAGGAACCTAATGTGGCAAAATTCTAAATATTCTTGAATGTTAAAATAATGACTAAAAAGTTTAATTCCACTGATCTTCTGAGCAGATAGATTAAAATGGATTGTAAACAATTCCTGTAGGTATCTTTTTACGTCTTTAATATAACCATCTTATGATGCAGTCATCTGATTCCGGGGAGCTATTGCTATAAATACTAATGCTATAATGTGTTCTATTTACATTATAGTATTAGAAAATAGAGACACTTGAGAAATCATATCTTTAAGGTTAAAATGATATGATTATGAAAATATTTGCAAAAAAAACCCCAAAAACTCGAACCTTTAAAAAATGCAGATCAGGTACCCAATGTGAGCGTACCTCCAGTGGCCTTAGCAAATGTTAACCACTAATGCCAGTTAACATCTGGCCCGTTTACTTCTAAGATGCTTTTAAGGTTTACATGATTTTATTGTGTTTTGTTCCTATGGGAAATAAATAAGCATGTGTTTCATCTTTAAAGCATATGATTCTCAGAAGTGATTCCCTTTAAAAGAGTGTTCTTGTTTACTGCATTGCCATATATACCAGATTAAATTTTGCAAGTAAAATGTATGTCCATCAGTAATAAAAATGTGGTTAGTCAAATGCTGCCCTTAGTTACACCACTATAACTTCACTGTATTTCAGACAGCTACACACATAAAGTTTTTCACATTCCAAAGCAATTTTTTATGTTTTCAAGTGTTAACATATGAAGATGGGGGTAGGGAACCTCCAGTCAGGAGCAGAGAATTCCTGCGTGAATGGGATGATAAAAACCTCATGACAGTAACATCACTAAATACTGCTGACTCTGGAGACAGTCCGGTCTATGGAACAGGGAGCTCGTCTTGCACTCAGGGTATCCAGCTTCAGGCTAAACCTGCCACATGTATGCCCTCAGAAAAACTACCTCACAAAATGAGCTGCTGAGTAAGTCTTCAGACCAATTCTGAATTAGAAAGCTGGGTCAAATAATGCAATTTTATGTCCAACACATATGTTCCTCAGAGCTTTGATATTAACATGCCACCATGGGGCAAATAAGCAGCACGGTATCAGGCTGCTCTGAGAACCACCATGACTGTGTGCATGCTCCAGTCCAGATCTGCTTGACTCCCTGACACTTTACACATCAATATCTCCATCTGTATGTTTGAGACAATGATACTTCCTTCTTCTGTGAAGTGTTTTGAGACCTATTGGTCAAAAGAACAAGTAGCATCTTTATTTTGTGACTCACTGGTGTTGCAAAAGCATCCAGCCACTTAGAATTGTTGACACTGGATTAAGAACTGGTTATGTACAAAAGAAAGCACAATGCACATCACCTTCATATAAATACACAAAAGTTGTCTCCTTTGTGGCCATATTTGATCTAAAACCTTGTGAGTACAATATAAATCAAAATGTTGAAGTAAATTATCAGGGAAATTCTGTCAGTCAAATTTTATGCATTCCTTTAATCTTGAAAGTAGTCTTTATGATTACTTTATTCAAGTCTATACCATCATTTAAATTTTATGGCTCAGCACCCATTCAGAGTAAGAATAAAAATGATGGTTTTAAGACACAAGTCCAAATAAGGTAGAGACAATAAAGTGAAACTGAAAACAGTAAGACCAGATATTGTACATAGGTCTGTGTAGACCAAGACATGGGGTTAAGTGAGAGTAAGCGGCACAAGAACAGTTTAAGGGAAAGCAGATCTATTACTCTGCGTATATATGTCATGGACTATGAAGAAAGGACTCTTGTTAATTAGCTAGAAGAAATTCTGAAATTCTTTGATTGTGGGGCACCTAGTCTATGCTAAGGCATCATTTTTCTTTTCACTGCAGATATGTGAGACCAATTTCCCACAGGGCCATGTAGATGCTGTCTTCCAAACTGCACAGGCATGAGGGCACCTGCTGAGGAGGGCTGTGTTCAAGAATAAATGTACTGATTAAACAGTTGATAAATTTAATTATGTACTATATGAACTTGCTATGTCCCTACCTAAATTTTGCAAGCTCATGCTCCCTGAAAATATAGCAGGCAAGCCTGGGTCCAAGTTCACTTCTGCTCCTCCTGGTCTGAAGTGCTAACAAGGAACCAAGGAGTGGGGCAGATAGCTGTGTGTGTGTGGGAAATAACATCTTAATCTACAACTTCTGCTTGCTTCAGAGCACTGAAAGCAGAGCCTAAAGTCTGGTCTTTTGATACCACAAGAATTTATGCCTCCAGTAAGTGGAAATTAATATCTCCTTTATAAATGCACCCTGAGAAAAGGGATTTTTGGCACGACTGACCATGTCACACTTTCCTTGCTGGAAATTTCATTGAAGGTTTCAGGCACAGGATAGTATTTTTATTTTGTGCAACTCTTATTTGGGAGCAGGAATGGTCAGTGATAATGCTGGTGAGTGCCAGAGGCTGGTGTTTGCCTGCATGGCTGTCTCCTCTGCCAATCTCCTTCCCTGAGCTGCTGGCATTCGCAGCAGCAGTGTCACCTGCAGCCAGGTGGGAGAGCTAGGCCCCAAGAGCACTGCTGTAGTCTCCCAAGCGCTTGTTCCCATGACAGGCAGTCGATGGATAGAGACAAGACAACGGAGAGTGTTAGCAAATTCCTTAATTGATGCATGAGCGCTGATACCACACAAACCAGGAGCCCTCCAGCTTCTGCATGTTTGCTGATGACTGCACTCCTCCAGCTCCTGCTCAGCCTTGGCTGCTCTCCCACACACTCCACCCATAGCTGACAAGTTTTGTGCTGCTTTATAACCTAATCCCATTAATGTATGAGTCAGGGTGCTGCTTATTAACAAAAAGGTGTGTGTGGTCATACAAACAATTATAGATACAAGAGGGTGGTAAGGTGGTGCTGAGAAGAAGACAGGAATAATTATAAAGCTATTGGACTGTGTAAATGTGGAGGTAATTGCTCTTTCCCAAAGCAAATTAAACATAAATAATCAAATAACTCAGCAGAAGTAATGAAATCTCAAATGAACAACAATTGTGTTTTGCACTTTCCCAGGACCATCTAGTTCTAAGAAAGGCTAACAAGTACTTTAAACTGTAACTTACTGAAGGGCTGAATTATAAAACTGGAATCCAGGACGCTACTATCCTCCTACTTCAGGCAAACTAACAAATGAGAAAGTTACAAGTTTCTCGACTGAGTGCCTACCAAAAAACCAACTATAACCCAGAACATTTACTGTTAAAATTATGAGCCCATGAAAATCCAAGTTTATAAGAACAAAGTTGTTTACAGACTTGAAATAAAAGCATCCATCATTTTAATGCCGTAACTGCAGATTAAGACAGTGCAGATGGGCATAATTTTCCATTCTTAATATGAGACACAACACCATGTGTCTTTAATATAGATACAACATATACATTTGGCTAGAACATTGGTTTATTCTTACATTTCAAATTCCAACCTAAGTCACAATCAAAAAAAACCCAAGTGAATGCAAATGTAGTAAAGATCATGATGATATAAAAATCAGTCATTTACACAATCTAACCTCTCATTTGTAGGATCTAAAGAGAATGAAATGTTTTCTCTGTTAATGGGTTGAGTTAATCCTGTATCAAAACATTTTCCCCAATAAGCATCAGATTATTTTTATGTTGGCTATAAAGCTGTCACTCCTCAATAAACAGATATGCTCCTGGTGGGTTTACCTCACTGTCAAAGATCTGTCAATTCATGCATCATCTCATAAGTGAAACCAGAGAATCTTTACTGCATGGCTCCTAGCAAATGCAGCTGAGCAGAGGTTGCTCATCACCTGAGAGGATCCACACCACTGCTGCTCCTGTGCTATTGGTAGTGACTGGATGCTCCCGAAACAAGTACACAAAATCTCTGGAGTTAATAGATCTGCCTCCCTTTAAAAGAAACCTATGTGACCTTTAATGCTCTGCTCAACTGAGCCTTTGTTTACTGAGTCTCAATTAAATTTTATGTTTTGTGGCTCCCATTTTCTTGTAAGACAAGAAATGAGTTCAAGGGATGGATCCTTCTTTGAAGAATTTAGTTCGCAATGAAGAAAATTTATTTAGACCTAAAGAGATGCTCAAAGTTTGGGGGAAGAGAGCTTTTGTAGGACATTTTCCTGCAGGTTTTTTTTGTTGTTGTTTGGTTGGTTGTTTTTTTTTTTTTTTTGTTTTTTTGTTTTGTTTGGTTTTTTTTTTTTTTTTGAAAGATTCTAGTGTTTTGTAAAGATAGAGGAACTTTCTGATTCTTTGAAATGGACAGTGTTCTATTAGTGGTTAGACCGGAATTATTTCCTCTATCCTTTTCATTGTAATGAGCACAAAATTAGAGGGGTGGTTAAAGAATTCTGGCTGTTTTTTGTGATGAAGAAGCTTTCCATGAAATCACCAGATTGCTACTGTGATACTGTAGTAACATAATACTGGTTGATTTTCAGTAAGAGGCATTGCAGCAAATGAAGCATTTGCATATGTGTTCATAAAAATAAGTACTTCCTAGGCTGGCTCTGCACACTTAACCTCAACATAACAACATCAAAAATTAAGGCACTACAAAGTGTCTTGTCTGGACTGGGCTTTGACATTCTAGCTTACCATAGTTGCTACTACTGAAAAATGTAAGTAAAAATCAGCATAAGCAATATTCCCAAATGTAAACATTTTTGGGGACAGGCCATTAGAAATACTTATTTTCCCACTGTGTTCCTTTATTTAGTTGGAGGCTTTTTTATTCAATTTAACATAAAATCACATATGCCAAAGGGGAATTCAGAGAAAGATGTCTAAACTTTTTAATTTAGTTTAATTCTTTTTAATTTAGATTATGCCTAAACTCTTTTTAGTTTAGTTTAATTATTTTTAATTTAGATTGTACCTAAACTCTTTATAGATTTAGATATTAACATATTTTCAGAAAATGCCACACACTATTGGGGGTGTTTCATATTGCCACTATGGGTGATAAATGAGTTTCTTATACCCTCCTCACAGATTTACACACCTGCATCTGAACACCTCATAAATTGATTTTGTTTGCTTAGTATGTAAAGGTGAAGCCCTTTCCTGGGGCTCTCTTCTGCATATTTTTGTGGTCACACAAGGAATGGGCTATCAGGATTAAAGGCTTCCACCAACTAAAATTATTCACATTCCCCCCACACATTATGACTGATTGTCATAATCACCATGCTCCAGAAAACAGGACAACATGTGCAGACAGGAATGAAAGGCTCATGGAGTCAAACAGGTTTTTCAGGATTAACTGATTTCTTTTCATATTTTTATCCAAAATTTAAGATTATGGTTTATCTGAGATTTTTTAATCTCGTTTTTTCCTAGTGCTTACTACTGAAGTCTGTTTAAATGCAAATTTCTGCATCTAACTTCCTAGAGACAAAGAGATATTCATGAAATTTGCTTTTTGTTTAGATCAGTACCGACTGCTTTTGAACCAGGCAAGTAAAACTCTATATTAGCTCTA
This sequence comes from Acanthiza pusilla, assembly GCA_036630365.1. Classification (NCBI taxonomy): domain Eukaryota; kingdom Metazoa; phylum Chordata; class Aves; order Passeriformes; family Acanthizidae; genus Acanthiza; species Acanthiza pusilla. The sequence continues at coordinate 7,999,933 of JAXCHO010000078.1, forward strand.
GCCCAACAGAAATTGTATGCAATCCTCTGCTAAACTGTGATTTAAATATATAATATTTTCATATAATAATCTTCTTTTTCCTGCTCAGATTCATGACTTGATACAAGCATTAAGACTATTCTGATTTAGTTCCAGTAGTGGGGCACAAGAATTCCATAGGAAAAACCCCAATGAATAAACAATTAACTTGGAAGCTGTCTCTTGATTTAGACTCATTCTCCAGATACAAAAAATACTAGTGAGTTGGGATGAGATAAATACTGTTTTCATGCTCACTGATTTAAATATTGAAACCAGTTTTCTATTTAAAAATAGTTCTACATTATTGTAAATATTATTATTTTAATAATTTTCTTTTGAGAAGCAATAGAAGTTAACATAAACTCAGCCTAGAAAACCTCAGAAGCCACAAATTATCATTTCTGTGGAATCTTTTTAGCTTTTTCATGTCTATTGTAGTGACAATGCACAATATTAATCACTCAACAAAAAATGAATTTACCACTAATAAGGGTAGCTGTGACAACTTCCTCTTTCAACACCTTAATGAAGCTCCTTTGTATCTCCTTGCTTTCTCATGTCAACCCATCAGGTTCTATATGGATGGACTTATGCAGTACTGCTTAGTTAAATCTCACTGCAAGTAACAAAAGCAGTCTAGTTACTAATTTTCACCGCTCATCTCACCTCTGTTTCTCCACTACAGTTTGTGGATGAAAGAAGTCTATGTCTCACTGCACCTATGCTGCCTCCATACCCAGCATCTGTGCCACTATGCACAAGAACAGTTCCATTTTGATGAATATATAGGTTGGACTCGTGATCTATAGGGTGGACTCGATGGTCTCAGAGGTCTTTTCCAACCAAATTGATTCTGTGATATATGGATAAAAAATTGGGTTGCTATTGTATCAAAAAAGTTTATGGAAAGCCAGCCAGCTACTCAAAACTGGGATTTACTAATTAGAGTTACCTTGATTAAAGGCTAGCTCCTAAAGAGCTCCTGTGGATAACAGGCTTAACTTTAAGCATATGATTGATCCCATTACATTCACTGGCTTTAAATGGACTGCTCATAAAATTAAGCCTACATTTAAATGCCTTTCTGGATCAGAACCCAAGTCCCTTAGAGGATCTCAGCCTCAGAGCAGTGGTACCTTATGACGCCAGTACAATTCAAGTAACTAATGACCATAACTCTTTTTTTCCATATTCTGTCAAAACGAAAAGCTGTGGAATTTTGCTTACACTGGTCCTGGAAACATTGTCTGCTGCAGGTAACTGGGAATGCCAGTTCATCAGAGCTTGTAAACAAGTGATTCGCTCAGCCTGAGCTAGCTCGGAAAACCAGGACAAGAAGACACAAGAGTGAAGATATAGCAATCCTGCTCCAGTGCTGAAGCAGGGTTTGCACCAGTGTCTCTATACAGCTGTGAATTCTTTAACATATTATAATAACCAAAATTGGCATGGTGAGTCTAATTAAGACTAATCAAGACTTTTCAAATTGTGCTCGTTACGTAAAACTATGTTTGCCAAGTTCTTGCAATTGCAAAAAAAAAAAAAAAAAAAAGAGTGGAATATAAAGAGGATCTAATGTCTGGAAAATGGGTGATTAAGAAAGGTCACATAAAATTGACAATTTCAAAAACATATACTCTTACCCTTCTCGTTGGAAAATAGTCCTAAAACAGTCCCCCAGGCTCTTGTAACTGGTTGGATCAGTTTTCCCTCTTTGAATTTGGAACCTAAAAAAAAATACAATTTACATCACAGCATGAGAAGTCAGGGATTTCAAGTCACTTTCAACTTTCCAATTATTATATAAAAGGAGTTTTAAAGGGTTTTTTTTACATCTCTGATTCATTATTATATACTGTTCCTGATATACTTATTAACACTGTTTTCATAGAAGCTGTTAAACCAAGGAAAAATAGAGCTTTAGTAGTAACTTTTTTTGTAGTTTATGGAACTCACAGTATAGCTATCACCTTTGACATTTACACCTCTTTCTAGTTGTTTGAAAAATAAGCTGTTAACCTTGTGCCTGATCCAAAGCCCATTGAAACTAATGTGAGTGTTTGAGTCAAACACCGCTTTTGAAAATCTGAAATGGAATACTATCATGTGTTGCTCTTTTTTATATCTGACACAATTATAATAAAAATCAAACAGAGACATGAGCAGATATTAGAGCACCATGCATTTGACATATTTTAGTAATAAGATGAACAATAAAAGCGAGCAATGAATTATTCTAATTAAAACCTTATTTTCTCTAGTCACATTTTGACAACAATAAAAATTTCAACATGGAGCTTGTGGCAGCAAAAGGAAAATCAAGATTATGATTTAAGATTGTAAACTTCTTATAGTTATGATTCATAGATAAATCAGCAGTGAGTTTAACAAATTATATTATTTTACTAAGTATCTCAGTTAGATAATCCTATTTCTTTCAGTTTTAGAACTGCAGCTGGCACATTCAAGTAAATAGAATGGAGATATTTAGATTAATTTTTAGCAGCATAACTTCTTTTTAAACTGCTAATTACCAAATAGCACTCAAAAAACAAAAATAATATTGCTGTTGGCAATTCCAGTCTAAACCAGCCCCACATCAGCAATAACTATATTGGTTTTATCCCTAGGTACAATTATAATTCTACATAACAGTTTCAAGGAATAATTCACATTTCAGTCAAGTACGCCACATGCCACAAGTATGCTGCTGTTCTGAGAAACATCAGTTGTTACTCATTCTGATCATGATCCTGAATCTCATTTTTATGAGATAACAAACAAGGTATTTTTAACTCAAGGTTAAACAGCAATATTCTCCTCTTGCACAGAACTGAATAGGGTCAAATCAACATTTGTATTCTGGCAAAAGGCATTCATTGTTTTGAACACCAGTATTTCTGTGCTAACACATCTAAAATTTTGTTCAGTTGGAGGAAAAAAATTCTAGTGATGCAATTCTTTGGGCAATTATGAAAGCCAGCCCACACCTTTTTTGAAAACAGTTAGAAGGAAACACTGAGTCCCTCCATAGTCCTAATAAAAGTAGTTCAGGCACATCTGGGATCTCTATCTGGGGTAACCTCTTTTATTAGCACAAGAACTTGCTGCCAAGTTGGCAGAGAGGAAAATGCTATTCAATAGGCTTATACTCAAATAAGAGCTGGTGCATAACATTTTGTCTGAAAAGATCTCTCGGGAAGGCTAATAGTTGAAAAAAATGCCTCAATGCCATCACACGAAGTCCAACAGCAATATCAGCTACAGAAGCTTTTACACTGAGGCAGTCAAGCAACCCAGATTATAACAAAACATAGTTTCTATGGACATTTTAATATATTTAAGACTTGATTGCTTATACATCTTAGCTCAACAACAAAAATTGATTTATTTTTCTTAAAGAAAACTTGCAAAAACTCACCAGTAACATCTTTGTCCAATATTTAAAAATAAAGTTTTCTTAACCCAAAGTCTTTTACTCGAGTTTCAAAATCTGGGCTGCTTGTAAACTCAAAAAAAAAAAAAAAAAAATCACCATTTCTAAAACATCCTTTGAATAATGCACTTTGCTCTCACTCACTCTGCAAATGCTCAGGAATGTCCTACTTGCACGTGTGTAAGGTTCTCCACTAAATTGTGCATGCGCAACTGTTTGTAGAACTGGGACTTTAATCCCAGAGTCACAGTGGATCTCAACCACACAGGGAACATATTTATTTAATTCTGTTTTACAGTTTAGACATTGGCAACTTCTCAACTGAATTTAAACGAATTAATAAAAATATGTCTTTGATAGGAATAATGAAAATAATGGCATAAGAAATGCAATAATCCTGTAGGTAATTTGTGTTTAATCAGATGAAGGATAACTTCTTGCTAAAGAAGTTAAGTCAAAGAAGCTTTACATTTATTTCAGATTTTTGTTTTAATGTAGATAAGACTTTAGTATTAAATGAGTCCATTTGTAACACTGAGTCACACAAATAACATATTCCTTCCTTTAGGGTTTTTGGATCCATTCCTTCCCTAGTAAATCTATTTTATAGCTTTAACAGCAATTCTAAAATACATGCCAATTATGTGCTTCAACCTAGATCTGCGAACTCGGTTCTTTGACTCAGAATTGCTTGCCTCAATAAAATCATGTATAACTTTTTAATGAACTAGCTAATTGATCACCAGCACTTGTTATAAGAAGCTCAGGGAAGAGCTGAAAAAAATGTTTGTTTTCCTGGACACAGCAGCAGCAGCCTGGATTAGTAATCTCAATAATATAGAAGAGCTAAAGCATTCCCTTTAAAAAAACAAACCAACCTGGCCTGTTTTTAATGATTGTTTAGAGGAATGAACACAACTGGGGGATATGTAATGGCTTTCTCTGCTTCAAATCTGTTCCTTTCTAAAAGCACTATAAAACCACTGAATTTCATGCATTTTTGGAAGCTGGATGCCTGCCTTGTATCCTTTTAGCTTTTGCTAGACCAAAAAAGATAAATTCCCCTATAAATTCCATTGCAGCACTAACTTCTGATCTAATTTATAATTTTGAAGTGTGATGGCAGGCAGCCCTCAGTGACATGCTGAACAGACATATGTGCAGAGATGCTTTTCCAGGGCTGGGATGGATGACCTGCTACTCCCTACCAGCATCCAACAAGTGTCAGAAGTCACTGGACACTCCAACACATTCTGTCTACTGCAAACTTTCTCACTTTAAAAAGGATCAACAAGCTATCTTTCCTCCCCTCTCATTTTCCTGCTTCTTGGCTTTCTGGGCAGAATGCTGTGATGCTGAGCACTCCTGCCCTGGGAATGCTCACAGAGCTGTCGGAGGCACTTTGCACCCCAGGTTACCTTTTCCTATGCAAGACCAAGGTATTGACTGCCTGCCCTCTTGGCTCCTTGCGGTTCCCACATCCATCTCCCATGCCATGAGGGACCTCAAAATCTCCTTTTCTGGCTTGTAGCAGCAGTCCAAAGGGCTTGGTCTTCCATGTCCTCTTCAAATGAATAGTACCTCCGCAGTAGCTTTGCTAAATACAAAAGTGCCCTGATACTGTTTAAGAAGAGAACATTGGTGTCCTTCCCTCTTCACTGCAGAACACGGGTGGGATCTCGAAAAATGGGAACCGTTTACAACTATTTGGGATTTTGGGGTCTGTTCAAAAGACGTTGAAAACTGACGATCTAAAACCATGAAAATATTTTAACTTACCCACACTAATCAGCACTACAACTTCTACTTGTGAAACAAATAAATCTAAATTATTATTATTTTACCAGCATGAAAGAGAGAGCATTTTTAATGGGTATAGCAGTCCTCCAATCAATAACTCTCAATGGGCTCTGCCTGAAATTCCCTAATGTAGAAGATGCTTGAGTTCTTTTACCAGTTCTCCAAACCACTTATCATTTAACAAGTGATCCATCATATTGTGGAGCAATGACTCTACATAAACACATGCATCTGTTTCCAATGCCTAAGTCCTTACAGTTCTTGTTTTTTTAATACCCAGCATTTAATTCTGAGTTTAATAAAATCCTCAGTCTACATCATGCTTTTCTGACCCTATTCATACTGCAAAAGTCCACTAAGTAGTCTTTTTTAACAGAATCAATATCTACAGAAAAACAAGCAGATGCATGTGCTTTTCAAAAAAATAAAATTCTCCCATGTCCCTCTATAATTTGCTAATTTTTTTCTTTATGTTTGCTGAATATCTCATCAAAGTTGTCTTGTGGTTGTCTGCTACTACAGTATCCAGGTATTTAGTGTTTACAGCCTGTTTACCACAATGTTACCTAAAAATCCTCCCCTTTTTATTTACTGATCTGGGCTGGAGAAGGATTTCTAATTCATATCGACATTGTTTTAGTCATCCTCAAATCTGACTGAAAGAAATCAGTATTTTCATATCTCGATTGAAGCAGATAATGAGCAGTTAAGTCCCAGCTATGTAGGACAACCACAATGTGATAGGAGCAGTCTAGACTCATCAAGTTCTTGCCACTGGGTTTGAAAAGGCTATACCCTCATGCATAAATTCCAGAATTTCTTGTTGCTTTTATGCAGCGCTGCTGACTAGTTTCTCAACCACAAAGTTCAGAGGGAAAGAAAAACACTGACTCAGAGAACCAAGCTTTATACCAGGCTGCAGTGTTTGCCAACGAGTGGCAGCCTCAGCTGTATTTTCCTTCTCTGTGCATCTTAGTAGGATTTTATCATACCTTCTACTCTGTTTTGAATACAGCTCCTAACATTTCCATTCATGACTGGGCTTTATGCAGTACCAAAGCAAATAAACTTAGGCACTGATGTGTTCAGATGCTATAAAGAAGATAATTACATGGCATAACAACAAAACAAATTAAAATATCTGTGCGACTTTAAATTTAAAACAACTTTTAAATAAATGTACAGTCTTTGGAAAACTGCAAACATGGAGAGCTTTTTTTTTGCACTTTCAGTAATTCCCATGATTCCAGAAACTCCTAACTGTAGTTACCCCACCAGCATAAGTTGATAAAAAATGTAGAGTCTGAAGCTTTATATAAATATACATTATTTCACAGTTCACATGCTTATAATAAAAAAAATAACCACATTATATTTTAAAAAGATTTTGATTTGTTAAGTTAAACATTTATTCAGGTGTTACTATGAGTGCTATCTACTGATGCTTAAATTTCATGCAAAACTTTGGGCTGGAAAATGGACCTCAGTAATATAATTTATTTCACTTTTTGGCTCAAGTTCTTTGAGTTGCTTATGTTACTTACAGGATAATAACTAAGCTGAGGGTATAATTCTGCCACTTACTTTAACAATAAATCATACAAGCTGTTAAAGAGCTGAATATTACTTTCCAAAGCAAAAACCCCCTAATTATAGCAAAAGATACAAATTTTGCTACTGCAGAGGTCATATTTTAAGTATTCTAGTATTGCTATGATGACTATTTATGATGATGGAATTTATTCCAGTCATTGTCCAGACTAGCCATAGATTTGTCTTAAATCTTTGTTAGATTTTTGCAGTTGAATTTTCTTACAGTTCATATTTACATTACAGAAATAAACTAGAATCATAGGTAGGGAAGTATTATGAAAAATTATTTCAAAATTCCTCACAATGAATTTCACTTTGTTGGAATTAATGATTCTTGTTAAGTTTATTCACCCCTTTGAACTTTGGAGGAATTTGTTAGGCTTTCTAAAAAGAAAAAAAAGAATAGTAATAATGGAAATAATTGTAAAGATACCCTGAAAGCTGTCTCTGCAGAGGTGATTTTTATATCAGTTAGAACATCAACTATCAGCTATGATGGTAAATAAAAAATTACCAAACATTAACTAATGATTTCTCACATTTACAAATGTGTTTATCAAACATTGCACCTCATAAATGTGTCCATTCCACACCTGATCTCCGCCTTATTGCAATCCAGGTCTGTTCTGTCCTCTTGCTATTTGACTAGTACTTTGTCTCTGATAAAAAATACCTCGGAAACTGCCAATGCAAATAAGTAGGGCAAAAGGAGGAAACATCACCAGTGGATGAGAAAGGAACAACTGCCTACATCTGAATTAGGAGTACATTCATGGCAAAAGTTACAGCTAGACCAACAACAGACTTAGCAATTTACAGCAGAATTTGGATGGAAAATATTGGCTATTCTGATCAAACTGGATCCAATAAGATTGTCACCTGCTGCCTCCTTTTAGATTGGCTAAAAGCAATTTGTCAAAACCCTCATGAAACACTTGGTCTAAACTCTTTCAGCCTCAACGATGAGAACTTACCATGCATAGCTTACTCTGAACTTAAAATTTTTTGAAAATATTTTCCCTGAATGAACTGCATCATTGAATGGAGAAACAGCAAAGTCTTAAACATGACAAAACAGCTTAGGTGCTTCACTGGTACTCTTAGTCAGTTCTCTGAATGCAACTCTTGCTCTTAGACCACAGAAAAGCACACTAATCAGAAAAAGAACGTCATCTTTCCTGCACTTCCTATTCCTTTTATAGATGACTTGCCCCTCTCTCTTGCTAAGCAGCACATCATCCCACCAAAAATATCAGTGAGAAAATGAAAGCAGTACAATAAATATATTTTTATATATCTAATGTTTTAGACATTTAAGCTGTATTTTGTCAGCTGAAGAACTGAATGAAGAACTCTTCTGATTTTTTTTCTCCTGCATTAATTCTTCCTTTGTGTGCATGGGATAAACATACAGTAGCTATAACATCAAAAGGAAAATTTTCTTTACATGTAAGTTTTAGAAAATGTTCATGAAAAAAATAACTTGACCAGAAGCGGGTTACATTAATCAATTAAACTGTTTCATGCAGATCTACCCTGGTAATATTGCTAAAGAATAACAAAAATAACTAGTCATAGCACTTACATATGAATAATTTCATGTTTTCCCAAGGAAGAAATTCAGCGGAAACTAAGTTCAAACCATAAATATTTTAATAGTCTAATTCTGTCAATGACTGCATGTGTGGAGGGGGAGTTCTAAACAACAACAAAATTAGTGAAAACCAAAACTTTTTCTTTCCACACTAAAAACTGTTCAGAGAATCCTCACGAATATGCAAGTCCCATTTAATTCCACAGATGAAAAGACTGAAAACACTTGCATGGTTCACAACAAAGTGAAAGTATGGATTTAGGCTCCAGGTTGGAGTCACCCCCACCCATTGCAGGAGCACAGCAGGAGCCGTCTGTCTTCAGCCCCAGCCTCCAAGGCCTGCAATGCTCCTGTGTTTCCGAGCTCCCAGACACAACTGTAGGATTCTGTGAGCTCCCTGGAAGGTACCAGCCTTTCCTCATGGTTAGGGACTTGCAAACAGTGCACGTTTTCATTATCCTTTAGAAATTGCTCCAGTGTTCTTCTGTGTGAAAAACCTATCCACGAGTCCTGGCCAGAGCAGGAACAGCTCCACTGGCCGTTCTGCCAGTGTTGTGGTTATGTCCCAGGTACAATTCTGTCATTGGAGCTTTGCTTTGGCTGCCTGGATAGGAGCTCTGAGCACAACATAAGATGACAGCAACGATCATAAAAGGGACAGCTGTATTTGAAAGATCTCTCAGTATTTTATGTGAAGGATTGTGCAATACACATGATCTTAATACAAGAAGCTCAGCCAGGAGGTGCTGACTGTAAAAGCAACAGGAAAATTTAAGCACTACTTGTGTTTTCTGTCTACATCTTCCCGTGTGTAAGGCACTTAGTTATACTGGTGAAAGAATCTGCAAAAAACAGTAACAGTAAAAACAGCATTTTGTTTTTTACAGTGACTTTTTTTTTTTCTGAAACTTTTGTAATCTCTATTTCCTAAGTAAAAGCAACGCCCCAAAACCTGTGGACTTCTTTGACCTTTATCTAAACTGGACAAATCATTCAAAATGGCACCACAAGAAATAATTTTGTATTGTTAGAGATGATGGAGCCATTTTTGTGATTTTAAGTATGGAAAGTCACTCATGGCCTAAGACATCAATAGAAGTCTGGTTTTCATTAGTTTTGAATGAAGTCCTGTATGTTTTTCTTCAAAACAGCTTATAGAGAAACAACAGACAAACTGATGAGGAATAGAAACTAACGACTAGAAGAGACTTCACAAGAAATCATACATTATATCATAATTATATTAAGATCCCAGGATGCAGTCTCAGTTCGGGGAAAAATGAGAATGTGGTTTGGCCGATTTCAGTGTGAAATGTGCCTGCTTAAAAAGTGTCCAGGTTTTTATCTCAGTTTAACTTTTACTACAAAAATGTATATCCTCTCCTGACCTCTTGCTGGAAAGCCATTTTTGTGTCCTGTGACATTACTGTGATCTATGACTCCTTACTGAGTTTCTGCAAGTTAGAGCTGTTAAAAAATTCAAATGTAGGTATGAACATTTCACCTATCAGTTAAGCGATACGAGGTGAGAGGAGTAATTTTGCCGCCTTTAGAAGGTAAGGGTATTCTCTATTACTCCAAAAAGATGCAATGGCAAATCTCAACAGAGCTTTGTAAAATAAAACACGTGTCTGATAAGCCATAGAAAGGCTTCAAATGACCACTTAGGACTGGTCAGTACTGGACAATACCTGAAATACAATAAGCACTGCTCTAAAACCCTTCCAATTTTGGAAAATGTAAGAAAGATTTATATGCCATTGGAAAAAGTAATGTTCTTCTTCAACAATTTTTATAGAAAGGGCCAAGTTCTTCTACACAGTTTTCTCAACAAAGCTTTGATTTCCGTGTCCCTTATGGTAATCTCACAGCACTTCTTCAGAGAAGGCTGAAGAATTTTTGTGGCTTTCTGGCATGAAGATGTAAGGGGAGGATTTTTTGGTGGGTTGTTCAATACTTTTCAGTATTCATTAACATTCTGAGTTCTTTGATGAGATCAATCTCATCACAGCTTAATGTATTCTGATTTTTTTTCGTATTAAAATGATTTAGCGCCAAAAAATTTCAAACCATGACAAAATGTACATTACACTTACTCCCCATGGTCAAAGTAAGAAAAATAACAAAAAATATCTTTTTTCCCAAAGGAAAGAAATGGTCAAACACAGAAATCCAAACTCATTTTCAGGGGAAAATAGCCAAAATCAAATTGTGAGCTGCTGAAAGAAGTGTTAGTTTTGTGCTGGAAAATATTTGAAAGGGAAACAATTTCATTAATATATTGTGGCTGAGATTTTAAAAATACTGGAAGGGATACAACCAGGCTTACTCTACTGAAAAATACAGCTAAATACCCTGCATTTGCAAATGTTAACTCACATGCCCTTTCTCATTAACAGACAAACCACTTTAAATGACTAATAGCTAATACACATAATATGGACGTTACCTACTATGCATATGCTGCTTCCATGAAAACATTGCTTTTTTCTATTAAATTGTGCGGCTAAGTGACAGAAAACATACAGCCTTAAACTAGCAAAACAAGGAAATTCTGAGTTAAAGGCTGAAACTCAACTCTTACCCACCCAACTGTGCCCCAATATTACAGCTTATATGGAATTCATTATCAACCAGCGCTGAGTGATCTCAGCAACCCTTAACATACAGTAGGACCCAATAAGGCAAGGTAAGGATGAAATTTCCTCTGAAGAACTATGACTTTCACTGCTGTGGTGACTCACAGTAAAACTAGTGAAATATTGGAGCACTTGCATTCTGCAATTTATCAAAAATAGTGCACTTCCTTCTGTAAAAATAAAAACAAAAATGTATTTCCTTAACTTTAAGGAAAGTTTTCTGTGTGTTCAAACTGTAGCCTGCCGGCTCTTTTAGAGACACAGATATGTAAACACACATTCAGGAAATTTTAAAGTAACACTAAAATTAATCCTAGTAAGCAATGAGAAAACTTTGATGCCTATGAATATACCCTATTAATTCATTGTATGAAGATAATAGAAAAACAGAGGAAATGAGTTCTCACAAATTCAGTGTAGTGGAAAAACAGCAGCTATTTTCAAACTTCATTAGATTAAATTTTACTTCTCTAATAGCTCATATTGCTAACAGTTAGCAACAAAAACTAATGCTAAAAATATCTCAAGGAGAATCTAGAATGCAGGTTGCACACTGAGGTCAGAAGAATAAGTTTAAATATACAAAACTGTGAGTCACAGTTGTTGCTACAAAACTGTCAGGATACTCTTTTTTTGCAGAACCAAATAGCCCCACCCAATGAGATTATTTTTCTTATATGTAAATACATTTTTAAAACTACCGAAGTTCAACTTCAAGTATTTGACATCCCAGTTTTAAACAAGAGAAAATAAGACTTAATGCTGTAATGGAAATACTAACAGGGTCTTGACCACATTTGTGTAAGGCTGCACCTTTATATCACAACAAACTCTTCCAGCTGAAAAAACTCACTCATTACTCAGGATGGTGTGGAAAAAAGATTGCTGTTGCTTCAGGAAAGACAGTTGCTTGAAAACTGGCATAAAGTGGTGAAAATTATAAAGGAACATTACTTTTTTCCCCCCCAAACTCAACCTAACTACTCCAGAAAGTAATGCACAAATCATTCATTATAATGAGTCATAACAATGATTTGTGATCTTCCAAGTTTTCATTTTACGCCCCTCTGTTTTTCCTTAAAGACAGGAGGATAGACAAAGACTGGAAACTTTGGGTCATATGGATCACGGCACCACTGCTATGTCTGGAATTTTCTTATAAATATCCTATTGCTCTGAGGTTCATAGGCCTGACTGAAACAGCAGGGACGATCTCATTTGTACTTTTATAGTTGTAGAGGGATTTGCAAGAGTTAACACAATTTTCCATAATATTTCTTACCGACTTCAGGAATAAAGGGAGAGTTCCTTGTTAATCAGTATCTGAAACATTGTTAAGTCTAAAGGGAAACACGAATTCTTTCAGATTTAACAAGACTTTTCCAAGTGCTGATAATTTTAAAGGTATAAAACAAGGCAACTTTTGAAAAAGAGAGGATTTCGGCAAAGTGTTTGTGGGCAGCAATCAGTGCAACAGTCTGGAGGATACACTTTTCAGCAGATTTTACTGCTTCTTTGCAGTCTTGTGCCTTTTAAAGATTATTTTTCCAAAAAGAAATGGTAAATTATTCCTTCAGAATTTATGAAAATATTCAAATCCAGGAAGTATTGTCAGGTTCTGTTATAGTGATGTCTATCTCAGAAAACAAACGGCTTCACTAACCACCAGTGGGAAGCTAGAAAAGCTCCTTTCATTTTGTACAGTCACAGAAGTGACTTAAGGCATTTTGCTCACATTCTTCTCCAGGCAGGCAGGCAGGCAGACTACGCTAACATGGCTGATCTGACTCAGATATTGAGTCCAAGGACTGAAAAACAGGAAAAAGAAAAAGCAGTTCTGATGTTATCCATGCAGTATTTCTCAAGCACTACTGTTTATTTCCATACCATGTTCAGTACCTCTTCCATGCACACATTTAGTCAAGTCTCCATATTGCTACATGGATTCAGAGACAAAACTAACTTAATTATTGAACTGTTGAATGCCTACTGATGTATAAAAGAGGATTGTTGAAAAATGACTGCTGGAAAAAAAGTCGTTCTGCATGCTTATACAGAATTAATAGGTAATTACGATATATATATTATTATATATAATGAGTAAGATCATGACCTTGTTGGAAGATTTCTGTGTCTTGTCTAATGCCAAACTGACTAAGAGTGCAATAAATAAAAAATAAAGTGTACAACAGGTAGGCATAGCCCCTCCCTTCCTCTTTTTCTTAGCACATATGCTGGGTAATGGGAGATGCAACTCTTCAGAAGAACAGCATAATTTATCCTCTTCCTAAGTTATGCTATGATTATTTCAAAGAACTAGCTGTATAGCGGTTTGGTATGTGATATGATGCTAGCAGTAGGTTTAGTTGCTTCATTTTGGGTATAATCTTTGTGCAATATAGTGTGTGCACATAAATAGGGACCCAAGGATCTGCAGGAACCAACTTTCCCTGTTTTGGAGCCTCAAAGGTGCCCAGTCTGAAGTGTGAGAAGGACCTGCTGTACCTAAATGTTGCAGAATACATTGGTACTATCCTTGTTAAAAATCGAAAGTTTGTCCAACTTGTGGCCTGAACCTCTTCCAAGAATAAAGCTGACCTTAAACGTCTGCAGAAAGGAATCTCTAGTTTTATTACATGCAGGGGACAGGTTTTAGCCTTTTTCAAGACTCTCTCGAAAATGCAGACAGCCATCCTGCCTAACAGCTAAGAGATGTATCACCCACCAATTTACTAGAGGTCATTTATTAGAGGTCACAAGATGCCAGCTTGTCATTGGAAGTGGCAGCAGAAACCGCAGTCTCAGAATCGACAAACACTGCTGCTTTTGTTGCAAGTTTCCCCTATGAGCCCATGGTCTGGGAAAAGGGCAAATAGTGAAAGTCAATCACAGGGGAATGACTGATGGATTTATAGGGAGTGAGCAAAATTATGAAAATAGGTGGGATAGAAAAGAGTGTGGTGCTGAAGAAACACGATATATCGAGCAGATGGAAAACCTTGAGGCAGACATTGGTCAAAATATGAGCAAAGTATCATTGCATCTGTTCCTTCCTTGTCATCTCTAAAGCCTATAAACAAGCACTGCAATTCTGCAAATTTCCCTTCTCTCTCTATTACAGTATTCAGTGGATAGCATTAGTGTGACATAAATATCTGAATTAATATACGGTATTAATTTACTGTACCATAATGTACAAAATTATAATTCTTAAATCCATCATCTCCCATTGACAATGAAAGCACCTTAAAAATACATGAGAAAGATCTTTTAGTTTTATATGAGGTACTTCTGTAGGAGTTTCTACCAAAAGGGTATATAGTTTTCAGAGGTTTCCTAGACTTATACATCTCATGTTCAGTATCAAGTGGCATCTCTAGCATGTCTTTTTTTGGCTCAAAGATACTCCTCTGCTCAGTGTTCTGTTTAACATACTTCAGCAATTGCTGTTTTCCTTCTCACCACTAGAGTATATGTGTGCACAAAAATAGCTTTCCTAAAATACACAGAGGAAACATGGTGTGACTTGAGGAACTAATTTTCTTTTAAGGAATATGTGCAGAGAGAATGGCTCCATGCCTACACCACTGCATTAATTTATGTCAGAAGAATAATGTATTTCCAGATCTGGTCATGTAATGCCCTCTAAGTAGCCTGTGAACTTCCTGCCCAGGGTCAGGACTGTGTACTATGAAGCACTTGACTTGTTTAATTTTTTGTCACTTGATTTCTGTCCCAAGGGCTATGACTGTGTGAAGTTTTAATTAATATATTGAAGAAGCTCTTCAACATAGAGGATATGGCCAATTGCAAACATTTATTAAATATGCCTTGCTGCCTTCAGAAGTGGAAGAATTCTCAAGGTAAGCACCAAACCACAGCCTTTAGGACTAAAGGGCAGCTATGAGCAGCTCAGGAGTAGATGAGTAGCTGTGAGTAGCAATAGGAGTAGATAAGTGCTATGAGGGAGGAATGATATTCTTAAAATGCTGAAGAGAATCTGAATCAATCAGTAATAAATCACTTTCAGCTCCTCTTTCCTCAGAAAGAGCTTTGCATACATAAGAAAAAGTAATCTCCTTTTGACAAACCTCAGCTGATTTACATGGCATTTACATGGTATATTCAAGATTTACTTTGCAAAACTACTAAAAATCCATTCTTTTTACCTGAAACAAGCCCTCATTAGATTTGTACGAAGCTTTACAACAGAAAACAAGGTATGAAAACCCTCACCAAATTTTTTCATACATAAACCCAGAAATTCTAGGAAATCCAGATATGATAATTTGAATGGTTTTGTCCAGGCATGCATACATATGCCCTTGTCTTCCCTGTAATTACAAGAAATAGAATTTTCTGTATTATGAAAGAAAAGCGTTTTCAGGAAGAAACAATGAACACATAATTAAGTCTTCAAATTCCTTATTATGCTTGATATACACTTTCATGTTAGTTAACTAAACGTAAATCAATAGATTGACACATGCCATAGAGTTTAGATACTAATTTAACACCTCTGCGTAAAGTTAGAGAGGAGATTTATAAAATCACTTTAAATTTATTATTTCTAGAAAGAGTAGACAAAAGTCTTTGAGGATTAATTTCATGCTGTGGGTTAAATTTCACTCTCACGATAGGCCAACTACTGCCTGGGGCACTACAGATAATGAACCTGACAAGGGATTAGCAAGGAAACACTTGTGTTATTATAAATCGTGTACACTTCCCTTTCTAACCAACTTCATCCTTCATGACATTAACAAATTACACTCTTTGTCCACGTTTCAATATAACGCAAAGCTATGAATGATCCTGAACCAATAGTACATTAGGTAAGGTCTTCTCAGGGAATAAATAGCTGTTACATTTGGCTGAAGGATCCAGACCTCCTGAAGTTAGAACCTAAGACATTTTGTATCAGATATCTCCAAGGCCCACAAAAACATTTATACATAAAATCTGATTTAGGAATATCAGCTGATACAGTCTAAAATGGTTTATAGACAAGTGTGCACAATGGAATTAAATGCAACACAGAATCGGAGGAAATTTATGGAGTATTAATCCACCAGATAGAGTCGAAAACAACCCAAGCAAAAATGTTAATCACTTGGCTTCACTGTAAACAGTGGATTTACTGAAGAGCTCAAACACAATTTATCATGTGTGTACTAGACTAGAAGTTGCACTAATGATTTTATGCCCAAAGCCAGTAAGAATATCTATGATGTAAATATAGAGGTTTTCTCTATTTGATACTTTCATCCTTTCTTTTCTTGAAAAGCTTCAAACTTCTATGTGTAAAAAACATCTTAATTTCTAGACAATCCATGCTGAGCTGCGCTGGCATGCAATGGCAGTGAAATTGCATAAAGGTTGAAGTGGAATTCTGACACCACAAACTGGACCCTTTATTTATACACTACCATACAAACAGAAAAGCAAGAAAGAACTCCAAGCTCTGAACCTTCTTCTGCTGACCCAAATCAGCTTGGGATGGCATTCCTTGAACTTTAGAGATGGTAGTATTACCACTAATTCCTTCTGAAGGGAGAAAGAATCCTAGAAATGGTTCCTGTAACATAGGTGCCTCTCTGCACCTTTCAGAACAATCAAGCATAACTAAAGAAAGCAATTTTTTGTACCCTATTAGTCTCCCATCTCCTTTGAAGCCAAAGCCTTTTTGAGACAAACCATCTCCAAGCTACGGCTCCACAAAATTTCTAATCACCACATGTTAATAATCCATGCTAAAATACTGAGATTTATTTGTGCTGGATTGAAAAAGGTGTGGACAATTGTTTTCTTTTATTCATCTTGTCAAACAGCCTGGACACAACTTTGTGTTAATCCTCCCTTAAAATCTCTGAGAGAACACGACCTGACAGATTGTTTCTGGACCCCAAAGCTGTGAGCTTACAATGTTGGGAAAGTGTCCAGTTGTGTCTCTTTGCTCCTGTACCTGCGAGGCAGAGAGCTCTGCTGTCCCTGCTGTAGTGACAGAATGCCACCATGAGTCACACTGAGCTGTGCCAGATGACTCAGACCTACTGCATGGCTCCTATTGTTCTTGTATGACCAAAACAGAGAAAGAGGAATTTCACCATTGTGCTCTTGCAATGCATGGGTCATTTTCCCTCTTGCTTAGAGTAGGCAAGAGCAGTATTTGCTGCACTTCCCTCTTACCTTTCCAACTGGAGAGGAAAAAATACAATTGTATTAAGAGGTTGATAATGTAGGTTAATAACATTTACTATTTGAGAATTTGCCATTCTGACTCCTTGGCAGCATTTAAGGCTAGGCAACTACTCTCTTAATTTACCCATACAGCTGAGCCAGTTCTGGATCCAACCATCTCCGTCCACTGAGAGCAGACCTTTGGCCAAAATTATTATAAATGAAGGACAAAACCTATTACAATGCCAACTGAGTGTGCCTTTATACAAAATGAATACCTGGGCAGTGTAATGAGTCCTATGTTCAAACCCTCCACTCTTTTCTAGAACTGAAGGTGTTGAAGACCAGACTACTCACATTCAGGTGGGCTTCAAACTGGGAAGAGAGTCAAGCATTGCTAACATCTTGCATTTTCCACCTGGAATGTAATTTGGTGATTGGCTGCTCTGATGACAGAGACAGCCTAAGATCACTGCTTGTTGCCAGACTCTCTGTTTTGCTGATCTACAAATATCTACAAGGCTGAGGAGCAGAGAAAAAACAAACACTCCCCACCCCCTATGCCCAATTTTTACTATTAAGCCAGATTACTTTATTTTTCATTAATTCAAAGCTTCTTTTGGGTGGATGCACACAATTCACATCAAAATCATCACAGCTTTGATTTAAATAATTACCTTAATTTTCCTGATACAGTTTGTTCTGTTTTCTACCACAGGATCTCATAAATACTGTATTCAGCATAATATCTAAGAGGAATATCATGAGATGGTGTGTGTCTTCCTGTCTCAGCAATATTAAGCTTACAGCAGAAAGCGATGCCTTCATCTAAAGGAGTTAAAAGGAAACAGAGAAAGTAAAAATTGCTGGCAAGTGAAGTGGAAATGAATTGGAGACAAAGAATCTGGGACAGGTTGTTAAAAAGGATAGAAGAGACACAGAAGGAACATTTTTTGGGGAAAAGGGCAGTCACTAGTGTAAGGTGGACAGAAAAAAAGGACAGATTTTCAGACATAGAAAGTTAAAAGAAAAGTAAGAAGAAATGGCAGGCTGGAAACAGACGAAAATGAAATGTGGGCTGCAAGAATCTGCAATGATTTATGCACATGCTTCATGACACACTCTTTAACAAAATCCTTTTAATAATTTTCAGTGAGTAATTTCTTCGCGAAAATCGTATTCTCTGCTCCTCCGTGGTTTGTTTTTGGAAGTGGCAGGATCATTCTGAGAAACTTCTTAGAGAAAAGTTTAACTTGAGACATTCCCCAAAGACACAACTCTTAAGGTAGATATATAGAAATAAAAATGTACAACAAGTAGTTTATTTTTTAAGATCTCTTCCTCCTTAAGTCCACAGGGTACATGATAGTCTGCAAATGGATTAGGCTGCATCAGGAATAAGGATGCTGAAGTTGGTGTTTAATATGCAGAAGAAGTTAAATGTGGTCATGTGGTCCATGTTACTAGAGAGACACATTATTATGGATTGCGCAACTTACAGTTTCCTGAAAGTTAATGGCTTTAAATTCAGACATATTAAATTAACATACAATGTAATAATTGTGTCTATTTCTCAGTTGGCCATTACTTGAATAAAAAATCTTAGGTCAGCTTAAAACAATTTTATGCTACACTTCTTACCATAGAATAGTGTACACTCTACTTTGCATTAAGCAATTTACATTCACATCTGTCACATATTACTTGTTGCCTCTTTTCCCATCCCTGAGGGGAGCTTCTTGTTTTGACAACACTTTATTGTCTGTAGTTCTGGCTAAATCTTGATTTATAAAGAAATAATCACAAAAAATACTGTAAATTTATTTCTAATTTTGATATTTCACTTTTATTGACTGTCCCTATGGAGGAAGAAGTTAAAGAAAATCCTACCAACAAATGGAGCAAGAAAAAGAAGAGATATACTTGATTATTAACCACCACCTGCTTTTAGCAACCTGTTCTTCCTAAAGAAAAGCACAATTGGATGTGATGGATAAGAACTGTCACTATCTTCCTCATAAGAGATCTGCCACTAGTTATCAGTTGGCTAAACCCATATCCAGAACTTTACTCTAAACAATGTTACAATTTTATGCAAACACCAAAACCAGTGACTAAATTAAACCTGAACAGACTTAACATGTTAATTGTATGTGATGAAAATTAAATACTTAATCCTTTGTGCCAGGTGGTAATACTAGTTTACCTTGTGAACTTTTTTTGTGTCAGATTTTTTCAAATCACAGCTAACTTAAACTCTGAAAAGAGAAGAGCTAGGCATTTCTTGACAGGCTGAATTAAAGTGTCTATCAGCATTAAGCCATTGCTACACGGTGACATCTCCCAGTAGGTAAACTGCCTCTGAGACTAATGTGTCTTCACTTATTACTTCACTCCTCTATGGCTAAGCTCTGAAGTGCCAGGGGATACAAATGATCTTGTCTTCAAAATTATTTAAAGCCTGCTGCAATACAGAATGGAAAACACAGAAAGCAAGGTCTTGTCAAAATGCAAAATCAACAGAGAGTGTCAGGAGGCAGAGTTTGCTGTCTGTAATGTGATCCTTCCACACACCATAATCTCCATTTTATTTTGCCTAATGAGGCAGGAGTTAAAACAGTTGACCTGATCAAACTCAGATGGCAGCCCTAAAGGATGAGCCCCCTGCTGCACTCGTGTCCCGACACCCTTTGTTACCTCCAAGTGAGCTGAGACCAGGCTGTGAACCATGTAAATAGGAGGCTTCCAGGTTAATGAAAAGCTGCAACACCCTTCTAAATCAGGACAGAAGGTTATGCTTTTCTAATCCAAAGAAAGTTTCATGAACCTCAGTAATAAAGTTTAATGAATGCTGGTCATTTTGAACCTTGCAAAAAGAGACTGGACAAATGGTATAATTTTCCTTAAAAAAATTCCTTATTCCATAAGCACTGGTCAGCACATATTATTAGAATAACACGAATTAATTTTCTTATGACAAATTCAAATATATCAATTAAAAAGAGATGTCTTGGGAAAAGGTAGTTAATGGTTTTTATGAACTGATGTTTTTATTAGGTGATGGCATGTTTGCTGTTTCATTTCATTACTTATCTGCCAAGGAGTTTCTTTCAACACCAAATCAGAATCTACATGCTACAATCATGTAACACATTCAACTTCAGTCCATTTGCTCCAGTTGCTGACACAGATAAATCTTTAGAAGTGAGCGAAACATAAAAATAGTCTACATTATCTTTCAGCATGTAACGTAGTTTGCAGTCTTTTACGCAAAGGAAATAAAAATTGGATTCACCAACTACAATACTCTTACATGTCACTTGAGAGATGAGACTGTGCTGGATACTATGTCTATAGTGTCTGCAGAGAACTATGGAGAGCCAAGGAGAGGTAATTTGGGTTTAGTGAGTGCACAGATTTTGTTCAGTTTTGAGAATGATGAGGGGGTCTATATGTGCTCTCAAAAGATCACATAGATAAAGAAAGTGGATAGGATATACATAAAAGTACCTCAGTGGAACTCCGAGTTTCATTAATAAGTTCCAATACATCTCCTGGTTTGGGATGCCCAAACTTTTTAACACAAAACATTTCATATTATAAAAATTTACATACTAACAGAGAGAGAACACACTAAAGACAATGAAGAACACACTTGAACAAGCAAGACATATGATACCTGCATAGTCAAAAAAATACATGTAAGGTTTATGCTTGGCTTGTGCATTTATATTGCTTTAATTCTACTGAAAATGTATATTAATTTGATTTATCTGTCTTAAAGAAAAGTGTGAGAGATTTCACATTTTTTATGTTTTAGGTTTATTTCCTGTGTGGTTATTAATTTGTTACTTAGTCCATTTTACAATTTTGTGTTCGGATTTCAATGGACTTTTTTAGCCCCTTTTTCCTTTCCTCAATTAGGCATTTGTGACACCACTTTTCATACATTCCAGTAATCAATTCCAAAGCCATTCATCAGGATTTCAGAAGCCACTCTTGAAAAATTAGATACATGTGCTCAGTGTAAATGGGAACGCATGATTTATGATGCAGGTCATTCGGAAAACCCATGAGTTCTTCTCCAGTGACATGCCAGAAATCACAGCTATTACTACAGGGCTGTGATCTGTTTATTATACAGCTTATGGGAGGTGCGCCATGTCTAATTAATCTTTAATGTGTTATATTTTTTCTGGTTGATTTCTGAAAACAAGATTTACAGTTGTTTAGAGTTTGACAAGAACAGTAAACTGCTGGTTGAGTTAATACATTTTAAAATGGATTGACTAAACTATCAGCCTGTTTGCACTCACTATTCAAGCTATGAAGACAGCATTGTTTTAATTGCAACTACAGCAGGCAGCAGTTCTGTAAATCATGTGTTATGCATCCCAAAACACGGGATGAAAAAACTATGGATGCTTAATCTGTCAGGAAGGAAATTAAATTCCTGGTTTCTATTCAGTTTACAAAGGGTGGCAATCACGACAAGAAGAAAAAAAGGGTATTTCCAGAATCCCATTATCTCACCGACCTGCTCAGGAGAGGAATGAGTATGTTCCTGAATCTTTCAGCTCACAAATCTTAGTCATTGTGTCTGCTGGTAAGGTACTTAAAATGAGAGTGACAAAGCAGCTCTGTCACACACAGAGCACAAATCAAATGAGGTTTTTCATGGTATTCACCACAGCAAAAGAGCCAGTCAAGTTTTTTACTGCTTTGGTATTGGCACAATTTCTAACCACTGGTTAAGGGCAAGCTCACAGAAAGTATTAACTAAATAGTTTCTAGTACAGATGCAGACATGGCTTTATCAAGAATATTAGAGGGCTGTAGTCCTCAATGCTACTTCCCACAGCATGCGATTCTGGGTGCATGACACAGCAGCACTTATGCAGAGATGCAGCACAAACATTCAGGCAGAGGGCATCAGAGGGCATTGCCCTGCTGTGAATGTGGGGACTAAGTCATACCTAGCAAGTCTTGCTGAGATAGACACCTCAGTGATACTGAAGGGCTCAGCCTTCAGGCTGAATCAGGATCTCTAGTGAACTCTAGTAGTCATGTACAGCCTGCTGGAATTAGATTTGCACTAAAGCAGAACCCTTGCATACATTTTAAGTACTTAAGTATTATTCATCTTATTTACCTTCAGCTTTTATTCAAGTGTTGAATTTAAGTCAGTCATCTAGGCTCCCTGCACAGTCAGTGCAGAAATTTGCATTCCCAAAGTCCAATTGATCCCATGTCCCCAAGATGGGTATCAAGGACTGTCCTGCATAATTGTTCCACTCTTTCCCTTGACTACAGATGGAGCTGTCTACCTTTGATATGTTGCTCTAGCAAGTGCCCCCAAAGAAGGGGTACACATTTGTCAATGGTCTTTTTTCTTAGTTGGCTGTTTGCATTTTCAACAGTATCAGAGGTATTTCAGAAGAAAATACCACCAACTTTTTGAAGTAGAGAGTAGGCCATTAAACTTGGCAGCAAACTATTATCAGGCGTCCCCAGACTCACACAACCATATCCTCAGGGTACACCATAGGTGCAAGTGTCCCAATATTTTGTGGATGTCACCACGGGAGCAGCAAAATGGTGAAATTTGGATAGGTAGTCCCCTTTGCTCTGCTCTGTTTATCCACAAGACTGCAATGCCTGCAGTAGGTTGTATTCTTTGGAATTGTGAAGTAATCCAGGCTGCAGGATGACAAGGAAAGGAGAAGGTCTAGGATAACGGCAAGGCATGAAGTTCAAAGATGGCAGACTCAGCACCTCAATGCCTTGAGCAAACATGTGCATGAACAGGCAGTTACAATAAAATCATGGGTTAGACATATAATCACTAGACTTGTTCACAATCTATGATTGTGGAAAAAACCCCCTAGGTTTGTGGAGAAAATCTAAGGTTGTGGAAAAGAGAGATTAAATAACAAAATACATGCTGAAAAAAGGCAACAGAAGGAGATGTCAATGTGCACTTTGCTTAATCTCAGACAAGCACCCATGAAATATGAAATTACTGAAATTTAGTTAATTATAAACTAAAAACAAGAGTGCTAATTTGATTAAAAAATAATGTCAGAAACACCCAGCTGCCACCAGGAGAAAATACTTCTTTTAAATTTTGTGGGTTCACTCTGTAGATGGCTTGCCCCTTTGTGTTTCACTTCTGACCATCCCACCCTCTCATTCCCCACTGTTCTCCCGTTCAGAGCTGAGCTGACTTCACATGCCTGCTCCTGGTGGCTCTCCTCCCCCCTGAAAAATATCAGGGAAGAGCAGCCTTGTAGAGGCTCAGGAAGATCTACAGATCTTGAAAAAGGAATCTACAATGTGATTGTGCTAAAATAAAGGGATAATCTCAGCAGGAAGAGGCTGGAGTCTGGGGATACTAGAGAAGAAAGTGATGAGCTATGGAAAGAGATCTGTGCCCAGGAAAAGAAGAAGGTCTCCACACACTCACTCTGGGTTATATTTTAGCTTTTGTAAATTCAGGAGCCTAGTGGAAGAAAAGAGAGAGTGAGTGAGACGGTGTGAGAGAGGAGAAAGAAGAATCTTACCTATGGCCCACAAAATCTGTTGAAGCCCATATCCAAAACATTTCACAGTTATATGTGGTACAGCTTTATACCAGTACAGTGAAAGACTGAAATGCTTCACCTATACCTTGCCCATTTCTGCAATGCCATTCCACTTGTCCCTTCTTTGCCAAAAGACTCCAAAGTGCAGCAGAATATAATACACAACAATAAAGTTTTATTTAAAGTTCATATTAAAATGCTCAGGTATTGTAATACCATAGCTTACATATGCAATGTCTGGAGACTTAATTAAGTGCAAGGAAAAAACAGTTCAAATAACCTCATAAGAAAGTGCAACCCACTACTTAGTGTATAGTAATTACTTGTTCTTGATCCAAAGAGACCATAATTTTGCAATACATTTTGGCTTGAAGGTCAGAAAATTTAGTTCTATATGCAAAGCACAATTTAAAAAATGTGTTTTTTAATTTAGGCTCTTTGTTTAATTTCTTGGGTCTTTTTTTTTGTTGTTTGGTTTTTTCTTTTTGGTTGGTTGGGGTTTTGTTTGTTTTGTTAGGTTGTTTCTTGTTTTTCTTAATTTTAATTTGAGACAATAGGATTCATCACCTGGAAAGAGAAAGACAAACCTGGTATTAGATTTTACACAAATGGCAAGACTTTATTTGCTGGCACATCAGACCAGAGCATGGTAAAACAAAAGGACTGTGAAACATGAGTCAGGATTTAAACTGCTATGTTTTCCAAATATATTTACTTGAATTACTATTTTATTTGTGAAATATAGTCAGTGCTAGTATCTTTGAGCAGAAGACTGTAGCAAAACAAGGAATTGATTCACTGCTTCCCATGGCAGTTCATCCATATCTGGGAGAGCAGAGCCCCATCACACATAATGGTGACTTGGGAAGACAAACACAGCTACTCCAAGCATCCACCCTCCCTCCTTTTTCCCCTGATTTCAGATACTGAGCATGGTCTGGAATATCCCTTTGGTCAGTTTGGGTCACCTGTCCCAGCTGTGCCTCCTCCCAACCTCCCATGTATCCCAAGCATCCTTGTCAGCATGGCAGTAAGAGAAGCTGAAAAGGCCTTGGCTCCGTGAAAGCTCTGCTCAGCCATAACAAAAACTTCTCTGTATTTTCAGCCTGTGTTCAGCACAAATCCAGAACACAGCCCCATACCAGCCACTGTGAAGAAAATTAACTATACCCCAGCCAAAACCAGCACAATTCCCATTAAAAGCATATTTTCAAACCTCATCTCCCATAAGTTTGAATCATGTAAGCACAACTATGTTCAGACTTAAAGCTACTGTTTTGAAAGATTAACTCTGCTGTCAAGGCCTTTAAGAAGACTTGGATTTGCATGCAAATCAAAGAAAGTCAGTAGGTCCCTAGCGACAGAACCTTTTCTAAACTAGTCAAGAGAAGATTTAGAGTACCTAAGCTCCTGCAACAACAACCATAGCATGCACTCTACACTATATGATGTGTCATGTACACTGCACAGATCTACCATCTCTGTTTCAGTTATATCCCTCTGACCTGGGGGGAGCGTGTCCCCCCCCTCCCCCACCCCCGAATTTCTGGCTACATCACCCACTATGTGATTCTGATAGGATGGACTAGGGATGGACTTTGAAAAGAAAAGCTCCTAAAATTAGTGCAGGAACCTTGTGGGAATATTGCCCATAACTGGATTTGATTTTAAGATGCTTACTCTTCTGGGTTTTAGTTAAGCTTAGCTAGCTTTACAGGAAAGAGTGATTCAGAAAATAGGTACTTGTATCTTAATCACAAAAATAAAAATTCATTCCAGAAAGGGCATTTACCCACAACTGCCATGCACATGACTTTTCAGCACAGCTGATTTGAACTCTTTCAGTGGTTTCCTCAAAGATTTAAACTCTTTCAATGTTTCCTCCATAAATTTAACTGGCATTTTTTCACAAAATTAGGGAAGGAAGAATAGAATAATGCTATTGTAGTACATTTATCTAGCAATTTATGACAGAATAAAACCTTAGCAAAAACAACTGAAAGCATACTAAAGATAGCAACAATGTCAGGGATAAAGATCAGAAGTAGCAGATCTTTGTTTAAAACATACCACCGGAAACACATTCAGCAGTTGGAATTTATGACTATTGAGTGTTTATGAAAACATTAACCTGTCCAAGGCTATTGTGAAGTGACCAAAAGCACATACAGTTTCTGCACTTGCAGAAACACTACAGGAGAAAGGAACAAAATTAATTACCCATTTCCAAATTTTCCCAAAACTCTATGATTAACATATTTCAAAATTGATAATTGATGCAACTATTCTGCCTTTTCATTACTTTGATTTTCTATTCCTTATCTAAAATATATTCTACACATTCCCTGAGTACAGTGTTCTCTGCATCTCTACCAAAAGCACCTGCTTTATAGTGGGAAGGAAAGTACAAAATATCCAGTCCTACACACAAATTATAAGAAGATATGATATCTACAAAACTTTCACAACTGATAGATACTTGTCTGTTTTTACAGTTCTGGAAACAACTCCAAACCACCTGGAAAGAAAGCACAAGAGCGGAACATTATATGCAAGTCTATCATGTAAGACGGGTCGAATTCTTGTTTTTCACTATGATCTAAGAAAAATACCATTGTTAGAATAAAAACTGATCATCACTGATGATCAAGAGGTATCCCAAGTTAAAACCACATGGACTTGCTGACCTGAGAACTATGATAGCATGTCAGACTTTGTCTTGGGACTCTACCACAAGGAGCGAAAGAACTCTCATGCAGTAACCATACACTTCATAGATTGATGCAAAAGTTCTTGATCTTTGGATGGCACATTGAAGATTTGAACAAAGGTATGGGAGGAGATCCTTCTTTTGACACTTGTTAAATGAAAGAGGATATGAAATGGTGTGAAGAACAGGACTCTACTGTTTGAAGGGAGTAGAGGTGATGCTGAAACACACAAATACTATAGTCAGTGTCTGCAGGCCAGATTCAGCACCCCAGGGGCAATGGTGATTTTTGAAAGAGTAAAACTGATTCAGATTTTTTTTCCTTACAGTTCAACAAAAATGAGATCCAGTAAAAAGACTCAAGAATAGTAGTTTGGAATTACTCTTGAGGGCAACAACTGAAGTATCAGCTCAATGTCTGGCACTTGGACATACTACACACATGCCACACAGACAGGAAATGCAGGAATACACCACGGAGAATACTAAAAAATAAAAATATTCTATATCTTGGGTATGCAAGATTTTGCACCTGCAGCATATATGCACATAGGGCAATCATTTTAAGAATGGATCCATTAGACACATAATTTAAAAAAAAAAATATTCCTGTGAGGAGCAAAAATGTGCTTCCATCATGTTATTTTGATTAAAAGGAGTTGCAGTTGTTGAAGAAATGAGAGGCAGGGTGTTAGTGGCTGTGGTGCTCACAATAGGATCTGGCAGAGACACAATCAGCTCGTGCTTTCTTACAATGCAGTTTGTAGCCCAACCATGTGCACAAGTGAACATGCTGGAGGAATGCCTTATTCGAAGCTCATATTTTTAGTCTTGCCTAGCTTTCAATAAAGGATTATGCCACAGAGTCTCAGAGGTTAAGGCATCTGTGAATGTTTTGGGAAAGTCAAGACCAAGTCTAACTTCAGATTCAGGAAGGACGAATTGGAGCTGGTTCTCTCACTTGACAGCTATGTGTTATGATGATGAGGTTATTGTCTATCCCAGACCAGAGTTCCTTCTGTCAATTCCATCTTGAAATTAAGAATTTATACATGGTTTTTTCATAGATGTTTAAATATGTAACTGATACACAGAGTAAGTTATGTTAGAGAAACATTTCTTTAATGGCTTTGAAGTTTTTAATTTAGTCTCTGGATTAGCACCTGCATACTCAAGGAACACATGACTGCTGCTGAGTCCATCATACTTTTACTTCAGTGACCATGGAAATGAGGACAAGTAGATCAAACTATGGTGAGCTTCTGTTTAACTACATGACGGAAACCAGCACAGCTGGAGTCAATTCTTAGCAAATTGATCAGAATTCCTTTACTTTAACTACAGCTTAACTAATAAATAGACTTCCATAATTTTCTGCAATCAGTCTAAATGTATCTGCAAAATTAGTGAAACATTTGATCTTGAAATGTTCACTAAACCTTAAGTATATAATTCTGAAGAACTTAAGTAGCTTATCTTTCTGCCAAATCAGAAAAGAATAACTGTTTATAATAAAAACTTGTTAACTAGGTAAACTCTGTAAAAGATGCCTGTTCATAATTAATTTCCTATATAACAAAACTGGAGCTTTTTTCCTTTTCAAAATTCAGTATTAACTTTTGTTACCGGGTTTGCATTCTGGCTTTTTGTTTGTTTCTTTAAAGACATTTCTGTATCAACTTCTGGAACTACCAGTAATCTCACTGAAAATATGAAAAAACTATATGCATGTTGATGCTCTTTTGCCATTTTTAAAGTAAGCACATTTCATACAATAATCCAGACATTTTCCTGGATAGATCTCTTAAGGGGTTTTTCACGTATTCTGTGAACAAGACAATCTTGAGCTCCCTTTGAACATAACAGGCACTTGGAAGATCTAACAAAAATACACTATTTAAAAATGTAATTGATCTGGCTTTCGCCCTTTTTTCATGATTATTTTTGCAATTACAGACGGGCAAAATCTGAAAGCAATAGAAATGTCCTATTTGCTAAAATAAACCAATACACTGATCTTCTTTTATTTTTCCCTAAAAGCCCATGTTGCAATCCCTCCCAAGGGACAAAAAAACCCCAAAAACCAAACAAAAAAACCCCAAAGTAACAAGAAAAAGATGGAGTTTGAACTCAAAGCAAACATAAAAGCTTTACTTACAAAAATTCAATTACACAACCCAATTTGTTTTCACCAGCAGCCAAAGGAAAGCCTGGCTAGCATGCTGCAGGATCCAAACACCTTGGATCTACATGTTCCACCAAAGTTTATATTATAGCTATTTCTGAGAAACAAACTAACAATTAGAGACACCTGTTAAAAGAGCCTGTGCTCTGTTCACACTTCATGTAGTATCTTAAAGTGACAGCATATTAAAATGTCAATGCAATTCTTTTCCATTACATGAGTATTTATAACAACAGAAAGTGCAATTAAATTGTCTGCTCCTAGGTACTTGTACATAACTTGCTCAGCAAAAAGTACTAAAGTACACTGGTGTAGAAGGGAAAACTACCAAATATATAAATTAGAATACTACAAAACAGACAATGACAGAAGACAGGGACAGAAAAAAATCAGTAGTTAGATTAACCTCACCCCCCATTTTTATGTGCTTATTAAGCACATCATGTATTTCTTCTACAGACAGATTTTCAATTTTAAATTTATAGTCCCATATTGTAATATAAACATTGCAGATAATATAAATAAAACCTTGCTGAAATTACTTATTCAAAACTTTTTATTTGTTTATGTGCCCACTGTACAACTTGCAATGAAACATTGAACTTTGACCTCTCCAGCACAGAAAGAGGTGTCTAACTCATGTCAGAAGTTTCTGAGTGGGAACTAAGCCACATTATGGGCCATGCCTGAGAAATAGAGCAAGATAATCACCTGCAAACAATCCCTACAGATCCTTTTTACAGGTATCACCCATACGTGAAGATGCATTTACAGCACCTTCACGGTTAAATATAGTTAAAGAAAAATTCCACTCGATAAAGTGGATTGTTGCGGGGAAAAAAATCACTTTAAAAACAATTTAGAAGAAAATTCCAACAAATACAAAATTCTTAAGTTATCAAAATTGAATTTCTAACAAAACCTGATTTCCATGTCATTAACACAAGCCCATGCATATGGCCAGAACAGAGGACCTAAAATATTTCAGACCCATTTCAATGTCCCATGGAGTATGAAGGATGCTACACAGTCTTGTGGCAATGCCTGAGGGAAAGGTGAAAAATTTGACTGTTACTTAAAAATTTTTCATATTTTGTCATCTATTTGAAGTCACAAACAGATATCACACTGAACTTTCAAAAAGTTCATGTCATGCCAAATTATCTACCAGTATTGGGTGTACTTAACTGATTATTCTGAGCTACAGCACTTTGCAGAGTGGATTTAACAATACTGTAATCACAGGTATATTACTTTTACCCACCTGTCCAACATGTTGCCCCAGGTTACCACTTTGCAGCAGAAAGAACAAAATGAACTGTCCCTTGGTATTTTTGCTCACAGCTGTAGCTTTAATGGAAGTAGTATCAAATACAAATCTGTAAAGCTGTATGTCATGAAAAGTCAAATTTTCATCTGTATCACTTCTGCCATTTCACATTATCTTCCAAAGCAGTAGCTTCATCATTTTGAAATCTGAAAATTTACTGAAAATTCTGATTGAAGTGTCTTCAAAAGACATCTTCTTCTAACATATTTGCTTTCTAAAATATGTCTTATCAGAACTTCAGCTGACCAAACTTCTCTTTATTCTGAGTTTTATTATGCTCTAGATAAAAATCCTGATCTATTTTTCAAATATGGAAGTATTCAAATGCCAGTATTCAAGAAATCTGTGTGTTCAGAAGTTAACTTGTCTGCAGATCGAAAAATAACCTCTTTCCAAATGCTTCTGAATCACGTTGTTCACATCAACTGAAATTCGGTGCACCTACATAAATTATGTTTTCCAAGAGCACCTGTGAATTGACTGTGCTGTAACAGTTTTATAATTTGTCACCCAAGGCTCAAGTTTACATTATTAATAAGCTAAGTGATTAAGGAGGACGAACTGTGGGCCAAGCTTTTCAAAACTGCTACATGTAGTTCCACTACACTCAGGCTGGCCAAGAATAGTGGAACTCCTGTAGCCCCAGCACGCATAACACAGCCCTGTTCTAATTGGTGCAGAATTCCTACCGGTCACAAGGGTCTGTACTGGCAGCCACAAAAAGCTGGAGTGTAAAAGACATTCCGACCATTGACTTCTTTCCTGAATTACCTTCTCCCATATAAGAGTTTGTGAGGAACAGGTGAAACAGAGTCATTAATCCACCTCTACACCACATACTACCTAAGGACTTCTGATCCATTAAGAAAATTTTCCAGTGCCAAAATGTCCCTCAATATCCTCTGAGCTGTCAGAATAGCACAAAAAGACAACAATAAGACCTTGCTCTTCTTATTCAACTGCTCCAAATGCTTTTGCTGTATAAATTTCTTCAAAGGCTGCAAAGTGAGTAAGTGAAAATGGCATCATTAGTGCATCCAATTGATCTCAAAATTTGGTTTGGCTAATCAAGGAATGGTTTCATGTAGCAGAGTCAGCTGAAGCTATGTAGTACTACTAACGTTGTTCCACAGGTGTGATGTTCTCTGGGATTTCATGTTGTTTCTAATGGATGAGATGCTTTTCATGTTACTCAGAATGCATATGAGCATGATACACTCATCATCGTTCTTTTATTACTTTTCTGATGTTTCATCAAAATAGAGGAATGAAAGTGGCTGAGTCAGTGAATTATTACAGGCAACTCTGTCATATATGCCTCTAGAGGTCACTTGTCCTAAGAAAGTGGCTACTATAAAGATAGGAGGCTTTTTGTCTCCATAGTACGTATTATTAGACCTAATATTTAGTGTTTGCCAAAGGTCAATAGAGGATAATCAGGCCAGCATATGGCAAGATGGCAAATATGTACTCTCTGTATTTCCAGATGCCATGATTCTGGACCTCAAGCTTCTCTTAATTAAGTCCTTGCTCTCTCCATCTAACCATGGGCACAAATTTCACATATGGCACTGAATTTATTTCTATATATAGATTTACTTCCTACCTAGGGCACAATGCTCATGTTCCATTTCTTTCATACTATTCATCACAACTGACTGAAAAACTCACACACTTGCTTGGAGAGAGTCTCTGTTTACTTCCTTCCATATTCCTCCCTCTCCAACTACACTTTTTGTTGGGTGGTACGGCGTTTGTTTGTTTGTTTGTTTGTTTTGTTGTTGTTCGTTTGTTTGCTGCCTTTTTTTTTTTTTGGGCCAAGTTAGAGGGGAATGTGAGGCTCTTCTTACGAGCCACGAATTAGTATATCTGCTGAAGCTGTATGAATATGAAACTTCAACCCTAATTACATATTTCACAGAAAAGTAAATAGATTTTTGTAACGTGCAATCATTTGTCATAGAAATAACAGCAAGCAACTTTTGCAATATTGTGCAATTTTATTGACAGGGAACTTCAGGAATCCTTCATTCATTCAAATTTGGCCAAATATTTAGACATCTGAATTAAGTATAGGAGAGTTGATAAATGAGTACTTGGAAGAACAAGAACGAATACAACCATGATTTAAATGGTTTGATGCGTCTGACTTAAGATCTTCCATGATCAGTCGAACTGATGCAAGAGTTCACCTGAAACAGAACAGGGAGGTTTACCCCTCCACTTGTTCTCACCTGTTCCTACTCCACTTTCACTGAGTGGTCCTGCTGTTTTCTCTGTGATAGTTCTGATGCTCACTGAACATGTGTAAGTTGGTACAATTCACAAATTCATCAGAAACTGCACCAATTAGTCTTCTCCTAGGATGATATGCTCTACAGACTTATGGAAAACGACGAGCTTGTGTAAGGAGGAGCACTGTAGGCATGAGACAAGCATCTTGTCCTTTTAGCAACAAAGAACAACAAAACTGGAATTTCCTGTCTTGTAAAATTGAAAACTGAATTTCAGTACATTCCTAAATTTCCAGAGACATATGCCATATGTTGTTACAATGCATTATCTGTATAATAATGGAATTGTTAGCTTTTTTACTTCTTAGATATGTCACGTTGTTCAGATAATATAACAATTTGGCAAGAAAAAGAATGTATTTGAAAAGGAAAAGGATATATTGCTATTCATTTAAAAATTCACCTTTCAATGCTTCAATTAGAAAAATTTTTACTTACATAACATTCCTGCATTAGGAAAGATTTTTACCTACATAACATTCTTGCATTATTCTATTGCCCTGTGAAGGAAACTTAACATTTTGCATTATTTTTATTTCCCCTGTGATGGAACTCAACTTACACTTTCAAAAGAATGTATTTGTCCATAACTAACTGGACTTCATTTTCTAAGAGAATATATAACACTATGAAGCATATTCTATCAGACAAGATAGAAAAAATAGCAGTCATAGAAATAAAAGTTCATTTATAACTTCAAGACATAGTAAATAAATACGTATACATCTTTGGTTAGGATGCAGATTTGCATTACAAGAGAGCTGATCTAACTCTCTGCAGCCACTAGAAAACAAATACTTTTCAATAGCTTGATTTTCTGACACACCATCAAGCTAAATCAATTTTCCCTGGAGTTTTGCAGCTGCTAGATCTGGCTTAAGGGAAATGGTGGGACCAAACTACAAAGACTAGAAGGGCATTGAGTGTCAATGAACCAGAAGCAGGACTAACTCTTTTAGTGTCAAACCAGCCCTTCACCAGATCAAATGTAACAGCATACTCAATGACAGCATGTACGCACATGCCTTTCATGCACACTTTCAGCACACAGTGCGGTGGTTGCCATTGATGATCTGGGTCTGGGTTACCCCCGTCTTTGTCTTCATATTGCCTGATACATAATCGTGTGAGGAATTAATTCAGGAAACCAAGCCGGCAGAAAAGAAACCCAGCCAGACAATGATTAATTGGTAAGTCTTCCGCTGTGCTAGCTCCCTGAAATGCAGTGTGTGTCAAGGGAGCAAAGAATGGCAGTGTATGTGTCAAGGGAACACAATTCCAAAAGAATTGAGCTTAAAATGTTGTGGAACCACATTTTTAAATGAAATATGGCTTCCTTCACTACTTCTTTCTAAGGTAGAAAATAAGTCAAAAAAGGTGGGGTTTTTTTGGTTTGTTTGTTTGTTTTGGTTTTTTTTTTTTGCTTTTCCTTTCCTAATTTGTATTCCAGTTTGGCAATTTCAAAACTATTTAATTTGATCCTTCCAGTTTATAGATGACTCACTCAGGAAAATGTACTATGAGATAGCAGAATAATGTAAAGACCTGCTGCTGTCTGCAGGCACTTTTCAATCCAATTCCCATTTGTCTTGCTCTCCTACTTCCCCCTTGTACTCTCTGACAATTGACTGGTTTTTGTGTTGAATTGATTCAGCTCACGAATGTGCTAAAGAAAGAAATATCCAATGCTCCTCCTGGGAGAAACCATCTTGATCTAAGTTGCTACACCTGGGCAGATGCTGGATGGACATGTAGCATGTGGAAATACATCTCCCTCTGTTACAGACCCTGAACTACACAGGAACATATGGGCACACACAGCATCCTCTCACTGCTGTACCACAGGCGCGTAGGGGCAGCCAGTGCACAGGGGACATACAGGTAACTATTTTGCTCCTGCTCCAGATTTAGGGAAATGGATAAAAAGGTACAAGAAATGACCATACTTTTGTAGTTACAAAAAATTAGTACTGCTATGAAACAACAATCTATTATTGGGATATGAGAAAACCAGGAAGGTCACATCACCTCTGAGGCACAGCCCCTTCTGTGTGCTGGTCTTCTGCTGGTGCTATTGAGCTCTGCCCCAGCTCAACTCGGGTTGTAAAAGCACAATCTAACCCACTGCCTTCTCACCAGGGAGTCATCAGCTTACTACAACATCGCAGCAGCTAAAAACTTGCAAATATTTCCTTAGCTTTTTGTTGTTTCTTTTTACTCTCTTGAGAAATAAGTTCAAAAGACATCTCTATTGCGCCAAGATTATTTTGGAGATGGTATTCTACTTGCATCCCACTCAACATGAAGACTCTTGTTTCTCAAAACCCCCTCTAGACCTAGAATACACATTGATGCATCTGTTCGTAAAAACATACAAAAAGCACAGTTCATAAAGATATTATCGCTCTTTTTACTTATTTATAGATTTACTTGGCACTTACTGGCCTAATGCAGTTATTTTCGGGACATACTTAAATACAGCATTAAGGGCCAACTTCTCTGAGAGAATTATTGGCATTGCTACAGTTACACTGTGCTTCCAACACATACAGCTTTATTCTGTTGTATCCATAGCTTTGAAAAGCTAGCTCAAGTACAATTAAGAAAAAAGAAATGCAAAGAGGTAGAAAATTTACATTCTGTTTATTGTAAATGAAGACATTAAACACTGATTTTCCATATTTGAACTATCTTCGACTCATTGCAGTAGATAACCAAATACTAATAAAATAAACATAGGCGGCTGTCTCTTTCTTCTTTTTTTTTTTTTTTTTTCCTTCTTAGTTGTTCCTTGCTTGATTTATTTTAGGCATGTTCCATCCATGGTTAGAAATCAGGCATGACAGTGGTCTAATGCAGAAGTTTTGTCCATGGAGAAATCAGACATGACCACGGTCTACCCCTGAATGTGATCTTAATGTTTTATACCACTGACAAATCATTAACATCTGTTAATAACTCACCCAGCTGCTTTGTTAGATTGTTTTAAAAAAATCTTATGTACACCATAGATGTCTCCAACTCACAGTCTAAGTAACCTTTCCCAGCTGCTTAATCCTTATTTAAAATCTTCCTTTAAAATACATACATTTTTAAACTATCCCATTTCTTTGTCTCCAAAGTAACTGTGCTAACATCTGTTCATTTTCACTCCCCAATTCCCATCTAAAATACTTATTTTCAGCATGTATTTTTCTTGTAAATAGAATCCCATGTACTTTCTCACCTCCTAGTCCTTCACTTTCTCCTTTCCACTCTTGCTCTCATTCCACTCTATCCCTCATGATTTCCTTTGACTGACTGATTATATTTTAAGTACAGGATTAATACAGAGAAAAAGATTATTTAAAGAGCTTCTTTGATTATCTCACACTAATTTAGGCCTGGGAAAAAGAAAATGGGGGCACGCCATAAATCTACTACGTCTAAAGGGAATAAACAAAGGGAAAGGGGAACAATATACAGTAAAGTGTGTGTAGGTAGTTGTTAGGGATAAAACTATGTAATGGAAATACTGGAATATTAGAAAATACTGTCTGGCTGTGAGATGCAGGAGACTTCTGAGGGGATTAGAGGGGGCTTGTCACCTGGCACATTTTAAAACAGACTGGAAAGAAGTTACGGTTTGGGAGCAAGCAACAGGCAGAGGCGGGGAGAGAGGAGAGGGAGAGGGTGAGGGTGAAGGTGAGGGTGAGGGTGAGGGAAAGGGAAAAAGAGAGGAAGCTGAACTCAGCACTGGGATGGGGATTTCTGAGTGCTGGTACAGAAGTGGCAGAATATGATGGACGCAGGTGGTAACACCTCATTTGGGAACTGGCTGTGATTTTAAGTGCTGGTTCTACCAAAGAGGTCCAAAAGGTACAGCTCCGGATAAAATGACAGCAGCCCTGGTACCATTCCTCACTGCCAAGAAATAGCAGATGAATATTCATTTAGATGTCCCATGTCCAAAATAAATAAATCAGATTCATGGGTGATGTACAAGATAGTTCTCATTGCACTGAGCACCAAGACTTCTAATGTTATTTCTTTCTCACTGTTAAGAGTGTAAGGGGCACTGAGGACATTTACATAACTAAAAAAGGTAAATTATCATAAGTCACAATAATTACTTTTTTTTGACAGCAATACAATGGCATGTCCTGAGACTGTGGGAATCTAAACAAATAAAACAATTAAACAAATCTATTGCATTTAATAAAATATAACACACCATAATACTACAGGGTGTTTTCTGTACAAACATGGCTGCATTTTTCCAGATCTGTCAGCTGATCCACATATCCAAAATGTTTCAAACTGAATTTCATTTTTATAATGAAAATTTGATCATGGCTTCTGATTCATGTAAACATCCTGTTTATCTGTAGATATCTTGAGATAGTACAAAGAAAATCCAAGTGCTTCTATACTGTCTTTAACTTTTTTGGTAGTTTCTAACTAGGGAAACAACAGTAGAAATATATTTTAGAGCATACTTAGTCCTAGGTTCTGTTCCTTTTCTTCCTTTCCCCATTGGACTGTTTACTGAAAAAAGAATTATTCTGTCATATCTGTAAGGCATGATATGATTCTTCTCCATAATTAAAGTTTTAGAACTCTTTTGTCACATTTTCCTATTCTGTCTAGAAGAGGGTTATTTGTAGCCTGATATTATAAAAGAAAGCATTTTCATAAAATTAAGACAAAAACAAATGGAGGAAAAAAATTCAGAGCTTTCCTGGATTTAAACTGTGAGTGCAGCCTGTGAAATCACAAAACACAGTCCACACCACGTTTTTGCAACTGCAACATGCAGACACAACTAATCAACTGCAGGTTTTTAGTGCTAGAGAACTTAAACATGAAGAAACTTCACTTCCTCTTCCAAGGAAGACGCTGTACCAGTAGAGCCAAAGAAGTCTGTGTCCATTTATTTTTTTAGAGCATGTAAATATATAGATGCAGATTATAGAAAAGAAACCCTCAGGCTCTTGTCATTTTACAAGTTCTGCCCATGTAGTTGCCAGTAATGTTTATATGAACTTTGTAAGCACCGGAAATCCAAACACAGAAACAATATTGTGCTATGTCATTAGAATGAAAATAAAATGTACATTAAATGGACCTAAATCGATCTATTCTAGCTCATTGTGCAAACTGGAGAAAAAACAAAATAACAAGCACAAAATTGTTAAGAGAACAAATGACCAAATATATCGTGCAAATATCCATAGTCAAAAGGATTGTCACCAGTGGGATAGGTAACATTCAATATGTCTTCTAGCAGGACTACCATTTATTCCCCAAATCAGCTGCTCGAGGAATCATCTGTAAGCATTCAACTAGACAGAGCTGCATTTGAGGAATATAAAATAACTTATCACAGAATCACCTAATTGTCTGAGGGGGAAGGGATCCAGAAGGATCATCAAGTCCTACGCTTAAGCAAATGGCCCATACAGGGATTGAACCTATGACCTTGTGACCTTGGTGTCATTGGCACCATGCTCTAACGGGAAGATGCACCAACAAAAAATCTCAACCAAAATTATTTACTACATCTTGAAGAGAACTAAGGCCACTACAAGTCAGTTTTGATCCTCCATCCTTCTAGAAACCCAAACCATGCCTTCCGCACCTACTGGGCTCACAAGAACTGATGCAAGAAAGGCATCACACATTTCTTCTTGCTCTGGCATTCTTTTTCCTCTGCCTTCTCCGGTAGACTGTCCACTTGCTTCCTTGCCTGAAAGCTTATCCCATCTACTACTGCCTCTCTCAATTCTCCTGTGATGGTCTTGCCACTTGGTCCCTGCATATTGAGCCATTTCACTTCCTCCTGGTGCACTCCTGAAATATGTAAGTAACTAATTAGGCATCTGGAATTGTCTTTAATTTCATTTTATTTACCTAAAAACCTAACAAATAAGGAAAGGATTCTTTAATAGGTAAATAGAGATTATTGTTCTACCTTGAGCACGCTGAAGGTGAACATGGTTTATTTTTTGGGTGTTAGGAATTCCAGGTTGTTACAGCTCACAAGTGACTCAAGAAACAGAGGGAAGTTTTGGTAAAGCCAGTGAAATAGCACAGCTAACATGTAACCCAAAGCACGCTATCATTATGCCATGCTGCCAAATAGAAATTATGATTTTAGGGTATTTCAGTTTAAAAAAGCACCTCCTATTAATTAAAAACACTCGAGAGTAGATGGCAGGATGTTTAATCAAAATTAAAGAAAAGCTTAAGAGATCAACAGCAGTCTGATTTGATGATGCAGAAATTCATTTTTTACAAAGGGATAGAATTATTTTAAAATCAAGAAAATATATGTTATGGATCTTCCAAAAATCTACACTGATTCAAAATAGCAGTTCTGCTGTTTGATCACAAATAACATAGTATCACATGAGTAGATGGTGAAGCTACATTTAAACAGCTCCTTTTATCCCAAAGGATCCTGACACTCTTTATAAAACATACATGTGGTATGCCTATGAATAACAACAACAAAAAAGTACATAGGAACAGAAATCACTTTGACCAGCACTGCAAATCAGAGCATCTGTTTAACAGTGTACATCAATACCCTTCCTTAATTCAGGGAAGGATTTAAATTGCAATACTATATCTAACAAGAATTAGCCCATGTGCCCCTATTAATTCCTAACAGATTCTACATAGAAGGAAAAAGAAGGGCAAATAACAGAGCACTGGATCACATCCACATCCAAATTACTATAAACTGTAAAGTCCTCATTATAAAAAAATTGGATCTGTACATAAATATCCAAAGTATTTCAATACTGAAATTCAAATGCCAAAACCAGAGTATAAGCTGCAATATGCATACAAGCCCTGTGAAAAATTGTGCCAAAGGCCACTGATAAATCAAGGAAATCTAATCCCAGAGAAAAGCCTTGACATTTGGATGAAAGAAGGACATTATGCTGAGTTGGTCAGGGATTATTTTACGTGGTTCTTTTTCTTCAAAATGAAAAAAACCAACCCATTTCTCAAGAAACTATCAGTTTCAATATATTTTTATACACTTCCTTCAGATGACAATAGATGTTGTTCTCTACATTTTCAAACAAAACCTTCTGTTTTTCTAGTTCAAAATTACTTAAAAGTCATTGAAAAGAAAGGGAAAAAAAAAAAAAGGAAGAGAAAACTTCCAAAATCCAGAATTAATTACATGAAGTTTCATTGGCCATAACTCATTGTTTTTCTAAGTCTTCTGAGAGTTCAACTGTTCATTCCAATACAGAATATTTTGGTATCCTGATAATTTTCCCAGGACAGGAAGACTATTTTCTGCTTAAAACTGTTACGAATCTAACTAAAGCAGTTTGCATCAAGTAACATGAACTTAACATGGCCTGATGCAGACCAAGTGAACTATGGTCACTTGGAAATGGTAACGTTGTATAAGGACAATGAACTCTTCCTTAACCAATGTTTTTCAGAAACAAGCTCCACCTCTGCCCATTCAAACAAAAAAGACCAAAAATCAAAGAGGAATTAATGATATAAGGAAGTAGCTCTTGCAAAATAACAGATGGAATGAGATCGGAAACACATGTAGAAAGCTGAACTTTTTTAATAAGACCAAAATGACAGAATTGGAACAAAGGAACAGAATGGATAAACATGCACACAAATCAGCAGAACAGTTGCTAACTAGAAAAGGGTCTGTAATGCAGATTCCAAACCTCAATTTAGATCCCAAATTATTTTTTAAATTTGGGGCTTTAGATTCATGATGGTGGTTTAGAATTTTACAGAAAGAGTAGTAAATTACAAAATCTTTATTCTGGCTACATGAAAACTTTCTCCACCATTTCTAAGGTGAATTATTTGCCTCATATTTTAAATGCTGATGTTTGGGATCACACATGAGATGGAAAGTTCATATGAGGATTCTGATCTAACGCCGTACTATGTAAAGAGGTGTTAAAGTAGAGCAATATGGACTGCAGCCTCCCTGTCAAAGGTGAGAAACAGCTGTTAGAAAAAAACTGGGGCATTGGATAGGTTGATCATGAAAACAAGCTACAATTCATGACTAATTCTCCTGATAAACTGAAGTCAATCTTTTGAAAAAATGTCTCCTAGGTCTCCTTTACATATTGATTTTGAAACTGCATACTCATCCCAATGTAAGACTGTGTTGCGAAGGTACAACAATATCAGAAAATAGAAAAGACTGCTAAAATATAGAGAAAAAAATCGAATGGAACTGTCATAATTTGAGTTAAGAGAAGTATTAAAAAACTGAACATTGAATATGTTTAAATTGTTAGAACAAAGGTTATCCTGATGATTCTACTGATAAAATAATAAACTAGACTTTCCCCAAGTATTTTAGATGGTATTTAACATAACATTTACCACTCTTCGAATATACTGTCTGGAAGTAAAAAAACCTCTAAATACTTGAGTGGTATGAATTCATCTGTCTCCACTGAAGTCAACACAGATCTGGAGGCAAATTTGGTATTAGTGTGACATGAGAGAAACCATCTTTCTTTCAAATATTTGTCTTAAAATGTACAGTGATGTCAAATTACTGCCAAAAGGGAATAAAGAAGTAAGCGATTCATCTAACTCACATAAAATTTTTACTGTTCACAGGAATTTCAGACACATTTTCTTTTCAGATGTTATGCATTTGAAAGTTTTGATTATGTGCTGTTATTTTTTTATCTATTATTTGAAAACACTTAGTCAGATATTTCTTCATTTGTGTTTTCTATTAAATTCTGTCATGTAGACAACTGTTAAAAAAATTACTCTGTAAGTTTCCATTTCCTAACTACACAATATCAAGCCACATCCAAAATTACTATTTCTACTCCAATATATATTTCACAGGCTGTATGAATACTTCCATGGGCAACTTTGCAGTTGTTTTCAAGAACAGTGGAGTCACTAAAATTCAGCTCTAGAAATACTGGTGATAACCAAAGAAAAAGAGAAAGCACATATAAAGGGAAATGACTTATAAACCTGAGGAAATATTAGCTGAAATTTTATTTCTAATTGTAGTAGAACTTCTAATTTTCCAATATGACCATTGGTTGCATGCATATGTTGAGGCGTTAAAATGTAATAGAAAGGAAAATTCTATGATAGTGCATGCAGTTCAAAGCTGTGCAGCTCCTGAAAATGTAATTTTTATGCCAGCAACCCAGTAGTAGGGAAATGAAAAAAATAAACGGGTTTTTTTTTTTCCTGAAAATTCAGATTACCTCAGGACATAACCTGGAATTGTCAGAGAGACCACAGTAACATCCTCCAGTTATCAGTCAGGCTTGCTTGATTGATTCCTCAAATACAATTAGCTTTCCCTTGACTTTATACAACTTTCTGTAATTCTCGCCCTTTTTCTCACCAACGACACCAGTGAGCTTCTGCACAAATACTAATTATCCAACAATAAAACGTTATTAAGTTCTGAATTTTGTATATTTGATTGAGTCAAAACATATGCTACTAGGACACAAAGGATAAGCTCTACCTGGAAAAGCACTTTACTGTTTTTAATTTAAAGTAATATATGGCAATGTCTTGTCCTATGTATCATGATCTAGTATGTCATTTTGTCATCCTTTGAAAGTCTGATGGATGAAAATAACATTACAGCCTGCATTACACTTAAGAGACAAAAAAGGTACAAAGTAAACAAACCCAATTCTTTATCCAGGCTAAGACACTTTTCTCCTCCCTCATTTTCTAGCAAAGAAAGATCACCTAGATTTCTTAATTAAAAAGTATACCTTCCATGTTGTCTTCGTTTGATAGACAGGTGTCTGCTAAGGAAGGTGGGAACCTTCCTTAGAGCAGAAAATGTGAACCCCCTTCCCTCCGAATTATTGTAACTTTGGAATCAAGGGCTCTCTGGCAAAGGTATGGGAAAAGGAATAAGAGTTTTTACTAGTATCTAGAATGAGGTAAACAATCAGTAATAA
Source organism: Acanthiza pusilla (assembly GCA_036630365.1). Lineage (NCBI taxonomy): Eukaryota > Metazoa > Chordata > Aves > Passeriformes > Acanthizidae > Acanthiza > Acanthiza pusilla. The sequence goes on from JAXCHO010000078.1 coordinate 8,042,255, forward strand.
AAACAGTAAACAAGATTAAAAAAACAATAACAAAACAAAAAAAAACTCGGTGGCAAATGTCCCTGGGCTGTCAGGCACTTTCTCGTTTGGTGCAGTCACGGTCACGGCCAGCAGGGGCGCTGTTGGGCTCCTAGACCAGCAGGGCAGGTGCGATGACTCCCGGGAAGCTGCAGATGGCGCTGTGGCGCGGTTGGAGCTGTGCCACACGTGCAATGGCAGACGGGCTGGACCAGGGTGGGGCGCAGATGGACAGGGGCGCAGCAGAGAGCCCAGAGCCGGGAGATGGAGCAGCCGGGTCAGCCCACCGGGGCGAGCCGGCAGAGGAGGCGGCAGGAAACTCCGCAGTTGGGGCAGGCAGGGCGCGGAGCAGCGGCAGGCAGGGCGTGGGGTGGTGGCAGGCAGGGGTCCCGCTCCGCTGCAGCGCGGCTGGTAGATGCACCCTCCCGGAGGGGACGAGAGGATTGGAGTCCTGTGCCCTTCCCCTCAAAGCAAGAACTCACCCAGCAGGCAGAGAAAAACTAGTGCAGAGCCAGGCTTTTCTTTTCCTGCAGTCCCAGCTAGAAACAGAGAGACGTCTCTTCCACGGTTCTCTCTCCTCCCAGAGCAGCGAGCGAGTGTGCTGGTATCAAATCTTGCAATCTCTTGTTCCCCTGCCTGGCAGCCAAAGGCTTTGTCTCTTTGTGAGCGTAGATGGCTCTTAAGGACCGGTCATTAGTTGCTTAGCAACAGAATGGGAAAAATTCCACTTGCCCCCTGCTCCCCCCCCCAAACCTTCCACACGTCTAGATTCTATCTGTACCGAAAAACTCTTGCTACTGCTGTCACTTCTCATACATGGGCACACACATAAAAACTTACCAGACTCGGTATTTAGGAGGACATAAACAGAGATTCAGTACTTTATTTAATGGCTAAATTAATCATAAGGGTAACTGATATATAAAATATCTATTCGTGACTGTTCTACAAAAGCATTAAAAATACAGCACATCTTTTTAAAATAATATCTCATCAGAAACCATTCCAATATAACTTGCAATTGAGAAAAGAGCTTTATTTCAAAGAAAAAGTGGAATTCATAAAGTTAAAACAATGGATCATAGTTATCTTCATCTATCTAGCTAACAGGAATTTCTTAGAGTAGTGATCTTTGGTGTTCTAGCAGAGAAAAAAATGAAATTATTTTCAGATGTACACTTAGGACAAAACACTTCATTAAGCATTTGGATTCTCTATGGTTTATAAGCATGTTCTTATATACTGTTCCTCCCTTGATGTGAGCAGATAAACAAATCTAGCATTGTTACTGTAGAATAATAGAAAATTGCTAAGCACAGAAGAGATATTGCAAAATGTCATAAAGGAGCCAAACCATTTCCAGGGCTTCAAAATAATCTTTGACAGAAACTTTATTTTCTCCAATTTTTTATTAAAAACATACACACACACAAAATATCAATGAAGCAAAGATACTAAGCCAGCCGTTCACTAGATGTGAGACTCTGACATCTTCCCTAAACTCCTTCAGAACAGTAACTTATCTCAATGAGATTCCACTGATTTGAAATGGCCACAGGACTCTCTTCACGAAACACATTTCAAGAAAAAAAGTCAGGAAACTCAAAAGACCACAAAACTTAAGCAATAAATGGTCCTTTTATATATCCTTTCACCTAACCAAAAGGAAGAAAACCCTAAACCAATCACCAAAACTTTAATAGCTGGAAGCGATTAGGAAATGGCGGATTATCAATACCATGTTGGAAAAGATTAAGTACACAACAGTATTTAGAGGCACTGCAAGAAAGGAATAAAGTAAATGAAAATCTATTAGAAAACATTCTATGTCCAAAGTTCAGAATTAAAACCAAAGTTTCATTTGAACTTTTAAGGCCATCAAAGAATTCATCTGCTATAATAAATTGGGACCATTACAAAATGAAAGAAAGAAGCATGATGTTAGGAACACAGAACAAAATGATGGATGAGATCAAAGGATATTCTATTCTTAGTTTTGTCATTTGCTTTCAAAATGTAAGTATTTTCAACTACTACCATCTGCTGAGATCTGCAGAAAAGTTACTGCAAAATCTGTGTAATATCTCTGAATACATCTGCATCAACAAACAAGAAAAACTATCACTTGAGTGGTGCCCCCTTCTGCAAAGAGTTGCAGCTAACTCAATGGAAGAGTTAACTCTCAATGGGAGTTTCTTCTAATGAAGAAATTTGTTTAATGGATTTTTTATTTGATTCAGCCCCTCAGTTTTACTTTGATCTATAATCTGATTTCTTCTGGACAGCTACTGTTCTTTCCTTTTTTCCTACTTCTTTGTCTCTTCTAAAAATTCCACTCTTTGTGGACTCACATTTCACATTTAGGGTTTCCTAATTTTTCCTAATTTTTTATTGTGTTTTTAAGGATTGTTACAGCTTCACAAACATCCCCATACACTCTTTAATGCTTTACATTTCTGGATCTCAGATCCGAAAAGCCTTTTCACTACTAAAAGTATGTAAAATTCAGTAAAATCTCAACAAGAAATGGGGGATTCTGTTCTTGTGTTCTCAGAGTCCACTGTGTGGTCTCTATCAAAAACTGAAAGTATGTCTTTTGACTTCCAGTACAGATGTGCAATTAATGCATTTTCTGACACATGATTTGGTTCTTACACTAAATTATGAATGATCTACATTTATACTACAAAAGAACATGGCTCTTAGTTCAGCACAAGGAGGAAAATGGGAAAAGGTAAAATCAAAGTTTGAGTTATAGCACAACCTGCCAAAATGAAGTCACTAAAGCACATCTTTTGGGGACCACTTGATAACAGAGCAAATCAGATTTTTTCTTTTAAATTTGGTCCTGTATTTGTTTTGCTTGTACCCTGTTTCTTCTGGGTCTTTAATTTCAATCTGCTTACATAAGTCCAGTTTTAATAGCATTGCTTCAGCAGCATTTGGAGGGGCAGAGAGGGCCCTCAAAACTGCCAGGTGCACTGTCTCTGTCTGAATCAACATACTCCGTATTACAAAGGGATACAGAAGAATTGCCTGAGAAAACTCCAAGCCCTGGGGAGGACCTACAGCACCTCAGCAGCAGTTAATGCAGATGGAGCATGTCTCCTGGTGTTGGGCAATGACCACAGACAGATCACTTCCTTCTGCAAAATACAACCTGCAAAAAAAGGCATCTCAAGGTCCTAGGCAAACCGCAGAATGCAGTTTCAACAGAAGCCAAAAATGCATCCATACGAAGCTCACACGTTGGCTAACTAGAACTAGAATATGAAGTCATAATTGCCAGCTTAAAGAACATTCCAGAGAGCACAGCTGTCCTCATCATTTGTTTGGGGCTGATTAGTCTCCTAGTGTAGATTTTCTATCTACATAATTGGGATCTAGACAGAGCAGTATATGGTAATTACTGGCACTGCATAAAACACACGGCAGAGTTTTCTCCTTCTAATAGAATGCTTCTCCATTCTGGTTTGCTTTTCATGAACAGTAACACTCATTTATAAATTTACCTAAAAAACTAAAAAGCATAGAGAATAAAAGGATATTCCAGAAACTAGAAACACAACTATTCTTTTGCCATTTCCATAATCAACATTAAAAAAAAAACTAACTTGAGCAAATTTTCAAGGTCATTTACTAACTTATACACATAAAAGAACAACTATTTAGAAACCAATAAAGACAGATAAAAATATTTTAAAAAAGATAAAATAATGTAAGCTATTTAGCTTACAAAGAGAATATGGAACACCTTCTCTTATTATTTTAATAAAAAATCCTGTGAAAATTGTTTTGGAGGCAATATGGTATTTCATAATTACATATAAAAGCATTACTGCAAATATTAGACGTAGTAAGTGAATTTAACTTTCGCCATCTTCATGTCATAGCATTGTGTTACAAGAGTAAAAATACATGTCATAAGCAGATTTAGCACCTTTAAATGACCTCTAATCAGAAATGTGCCATGTTACTCAAATTCCATCTGTCAAGTGCTGTAAATACAGGTAAGTAAATATAAATGTCACTAAAGGCAGAAGTTATCTTACTTGGAGAAGTTCTAGGATTTTATTTTTTGACAGCTTGTAATTTGGATATCTTCCAGTGTCAACAAAACCTGTTCAAGCATGATCTTACCTTGTTTTCACTACATCAAGGGGATGCATCAGACAAATTTCTACAAGACCTATAAAATTAAAATAAAGAAAGGTCTAATAAACATTTGTACAAATAGTAGTTTAATTTTCATTGACTCCAATAGTTTCTGAAATCTGAAAAGTAAAGTAAAACCCCCAAACATATCATTGATGCTACAGTACTTACACACTTCATTTATTAAACATACTCTTCTGTAGTATATATAAACCATTGGGCTTTTCGACAGTAAATGGTGCTAGTTGTTCATTGGAGTGGGGAAAGTAATGACTTTAGCAATGCAATCAATTTAATCTTAGGTTTTGCTCAGTTTTCTGACTTAAGAACGGCATCATAAATAAATACATTAAGTCCTTCTGAGAGTAGCAAAGGAAGGGAGTTCAGGTTGGCACTTGTTTCTTTGTCATATAAAAATAATTCCTAAGGACACTGCAGGACAGTACTGGCAGCTCAGACGAGCTTGCTAGTAAGATGATGGCTGATTCCCGACTATCTGAGCTCCACCCTCACTGGTTCTTCATCCTATCCTGCCTTGTGCTGATGCTGATGTGTACTCCTGGCTTTTCCCCTTCCTGCTCCACCGCTCATCATTAGCACTTACATTCACACGCTAGGGACCTCCCACATCCCTGAAGAGAGAGTGAATTTCAAGGGAGCAATGCCAAGATAAGAGAGATCTGTAAATGCATCTGTCAATACCACCTTCAATGCAGACTCTGTTATTTTTTTCTACCCACCTGACACCTCATGAAAAGTCCATATACAACCCAGGGAGAACTTTCTGGTTAAATTTTCTAGGCTTGCCTACTCTACTATCCATTTCACATATCAGCCTCATTCCAAAGAGCAAACAAGCAATAAAAAGATGTGTTTATCAGGACCACAGTAGAAGTGTATTTTAGACAGCTGTCAATCTGCAGACATAATAAAACTACTACAAAAATCTTACAGAATTTTGAAATGCCAAGAAAGTACATGTATGTATATATACATATATATACATATACACACACACACACACACACATATATATATCTTCTAGATAATAATTACAATATTTTTGAAATTTCTATGCTGTGGCTTATTAGGACCCATGAATGTCCACCCACACTTTTAACACAGCATAATAAATTATGATCCATGCTGCATCATGCAGAAACAGGTTGTGAAGATTATACTTATTACAATGTTTGAATGCATTTATTGAATTTATTTATGATTATTATAAAAATATTTACAAAGCTTTTGTAATAATGAATGTGTCTTTTGGTGATTCAGAGCTGAGTTTCTAAAAATCTTGATTCCGGAAAGAGTTCTTCAAGTTAAAATATCTGCAAATTCCTTTCTTTATGTATACCATACAGTCCCACTAAAGCTAAGCACATGCTTATGTTCCACTAGATGCTCTCCTATTTCAGATGTCACTGCCCTAAGACCGAGATCCTGTCCTCCTACTCTAACAGCCCAGACAACGTCTGAGCTTAGGTGTTACTAAAGTGAACAGTCTCTAATACCTAAGACACTTCGTTACATGCTAAGCTACTCAACTTCTTTCTTTTTCTAAGAAAGGTACAGAAATTAACACAAAGAGAATAATCATATTTTGAAATATTCCACACAAAAACTATTGAACTAACAGAATTTGCATTTTGGCCCTATTCTTTGACAGACTTGCTGTTGAAAAGTTCTTGGTGGGCTTTCTGCAGGAATCAGGCTCTGCCTGAGTGACATACATTGCAGTATCAGAAACTTGAGCTTCTTTTCTTTATTGAATATAAATCTAAGGGAGGCTGAAAGTTTCACATTTTAATAATTTTAGAACTAATAGTTTAGTGTTTCAGGTAGAACAAGAAAACTGGGGGGGTGGTTTAAAGTTGTATCAGAAACCATTAAATGTCAAAACATTATCTACTTTCTATTTCAACTTCATGCAAACCTTCTGAGTAACACAGGCACTTACTAAGTAAGCCTTTTAAACTGATACAGAGCATCAGCAGAGGGAGGATTCTCATTATATTCAAAGGAGATTTAGCCAATAAATGCAAAAGAGTTTTTAGCTCAGTCTATAATACCTATATTCAAAAATAATAATTTATTTTCTGCTTGACATACTTTACATATTGAATACACATATTATTGATAACTGCTATATATTTATACTAAGGAATAATAAACTATTTATATAAAAATGAAGAACTGTAGAAGTTTTTGACATGAACACAAGTAATTTTTGGAGTTAGTAAAAGAAGAAGAATGTAAACCATAATGCTAAAACTCTTTATTAAATGTGTTTAATCGGAATTTACATTAAAGCTTGTTTAAACTGACTTCCTAATATAAACTATTTGCTGAGAGTTCTAATTTAACATAAACAATTTTCCTTATTTTCTATCATTTCATTCTAATGCATAATTGCCAAACATAAAATTTACCAGACAGCTCCTGATCCCTAGCTTCCTGCCACTGAGTTTGAAGGACATTATCAAGTTAATATTTATGATCATTGTTTTGCTGAATTTTCACTCCATGAAACATTGTTTTGTTTTTTAATTCTGGATCAAAGGAAAACAACATAAGCGATATAAGCCAAAGGATATTAATATTAGTAGCAATGAGATTCATTAAAAAGAATGCAAATTTTTTAATGAAAGCAAAAGCTGTCATCATTATTTCTCTGCAGGTGTATTTATTGCTGTAATTACTGTCCAGGAATTGCTTCTATTTTACTAAAATAAGACCATATCACATTTCATGTAAGGGAACATAGCCTTTCTGTCCTGATTCTGTCCCAAAACCTATAAACTGCTCCAACAGGTGCTTTGTGAGTGGAGCTGCAACCGAGTGTTTCAGTGCTGGCAGGGGGCATAGGCTGTGAGTTTTTCCTTTTCCAACCACCCTCCTTTCTAAGCTCTCCTTTTCCAACCTTCACCCCTATCCCCAGTTTTGATCTTCTATTCCATCTTATTTTGGCAGATAGAGCCTACAGTAGGGGGCCAAGCATGGGGCCAAAGGCTGTTCACCCTATTCTGTTTTTGCAGCATTAATGACCATTTTGGGAGAAAACTGTACAGTGCCAGAATTTGGCTCCATTTTCTTGGTCCTCATAGGATAATTTTTAATTCAGGCATTTTTCCAGCAACTGAATCAGATGAATTCCAAGGTCCTTGGCAAGAGCTCTGTTTTGATAACTTCAGGATTCTATTGGTTATCTGCCTTTCTCAGTCTTTCCTTTGTCTCATCATATAATTACGCACCAGGTTTTAAACGATGTATAGTTACTTGGTTTCACCAGACAGAATTCTTCAAAAGATGCTGGGATTATGACACAGCTCTCTGAAGAGCACCAAAGGACTGCACACTGTGCAAGGCACTAATGGAACAGCTACAAACGCAAGCTACATTTTTCCATCTACTATAGTAGTCATGCAAATCATTACAACATCCTACTTGAGAGCCTGCCCAGAAAGTGTGGTGGCCCTACTAAATTACAAGCACTCTGAGATGTGCTCAATAAAATAAAATATATTGCTCTTTCTTTAGCTAATGTTCATCAGCTTTGTGACAAATTCAATTAGCACTATGAAAATCTAATTTACTAAACAGCTCTATCAGGGTGCAATATATTTTAACTTGTCACTCTGCAAAGACTACTGTTTATAAACTTTATTTCCATGATAAAGTCATTAACATAGCTACAGATACATTGTCCAAAAAAATACTCTAATCATCCCATTGGGTCTCCTTGGTGATGTCACATGCAAACTAACCCAGAGTGATTTATGATGGCTTAATTATGTTTAAAACAACTCGGATCCAACTAGCTGAACAAGAGCCCAAAGGAAATAGAGGAAAGAACAATTACTAGGTCAGTCCAACATTTGTTGTCTTCTGGGTGGGAAAACATTCCCTCTGAAAACCAAATACTAACCATAAAACAAGACATAATCAAAATCTGTGTGTTGAAGAAATAACCAGCTGTCATCATTGACATGCTCTGAGCGTACATGAGTGGAATATCAACAACCAAGAAGGAAGTCCAAAATTCTATTATGTGAAACATTCTGCTCAGTAACTGAGCCCATGGAGGGAATAAAATGACAGAAAATACTGACTCCCAAACTGACCCTCCTCAGTAAAGCATTTTCCCTTTCCCAACTAATATCTTCTGTCTTTAAATTGTTTCCCATTATGGACTACATTACATTTCAGTCTACAAAATTCATACTTAAAATTTCAGACTTGCAATCTTCACAAACATCTCTTCAATGCAAACGTTTTGGTGACTGGTGGCTATTTTGAGTTCCTTTGTTCTTTGTTGTGCTATTCAATCATACACACAAATCTTGTATCAATAATCACACATGGCTTGAGAATACTATGACTCTGTTTAAAATGTGCTGTAATTGCAACAATCCATCTGGCAAAATGTGAAAGTTTGAGATTTCAGCAGCACAGGATTATAGCTCTCCTTATTTCTGCAAGGGTTTCCATACTTCATCTATTCACTGCATAAGGAGAAAAAGAATGAAATCTAGCTATCAGTTCTTGCAAAATAACACAGATAAAAATAGAACCATTTTGGCTTTGGATCTCCTTAGGAGAGGACAAATTCTTGTCTTCAGCATTTAATCAATACTCAAAATCTATGAAAAGTGTGATGTGCCTGTGATAGACACTGACTTGTCTTTCAAAGAAACCTGAGTAGTTCACCCTCTACATATTTTCTGCATAATGCACCATGAACACAGATTCAACACAGACTCCAGAGATGTAGAGCATGATCCATGTGTTAGTTCAGACAACCCCCTACAGTGTAGAAGCCATTATGCAGCCTCCTCCCCTTGTGTTACTCATTTCCCTGGAATAACACAGTCACTGGAGAAACACAACAGACAGGAGACTGGTCATAGAAAATGTGGCAATAAACACATCAGGCACTGTATATTGTATAGCTGGAACACTTGCTATTTATTTTGGCTTTTACATAGATATAGTTACAATGTACAAAATGATCATAAATATTTTATGCGTACTATGCATTTCCTTCTGAGAATATATGTCTGACAGAAAGAATCTTGTGTTGATCTTTGTATCCTAATAAAAACAATGGCAAATTCCCCTTAAATATGCTTTTCTGTTGGCTAAAACACTCAATTTGACAAGATGAAGCACGGACTCTCTTCCTGATTGTAACAGCACTATTTCACAAAAAATCAATGCCTGGAAAAAAGCATCCCTGCAGTCAATTCTGCACATGTTAATTAATTTCTATCAGCGATCTGTCTGACTTCATCTTCACAGGCACATAAAGCTTTTACTTACTCTGTAAAGGTACATCTCCCTCAGAAAGGTCCAGAAAACGTTAGGTTCACTGGACAGCCAAGGCCCGCTCCTTTCCTGGGGAAGCAGTCACATACTTGTGACTTGTGCGCCCTTCTCAATTGTAGTACATGTCAACTAGGCTCCAAGGAAAACTGTACAACAGTATGCACAGACTGTGCTGAGAAAGACCGACCTGTTAGCCTTCAATTAAGAAAGTGACATTTACATTAACTCCTGCCCAGGATTTTATTTAGTGATGTGGTATGGGATTAATTAATGGCACCCTGGAGCGCCTAAAAAACATTAATTAATGTTTTAGGTAATGGGCCAAATCAATGCTTTCCTTAGAAAATGTGGAGAAATGGAAAGTTACTCCAGAAAGTACTCCATAATGGGAGCACTGTATTTATGAGTCATTCTTCCTCAGAGACCTTGTCTACACGGAGAAAATATACTACAAAACATGTTAATTAAACAAGTTGTTGAATATGATTTTTCCCTTGGTGTAGACAAGGATGTTTGTGTTTAAAAATGTGTTAGCTGATCACAGCAGGATCCCAGGAGGAGCTGTTGGTTTACTGTCACATTTTAGAAGAAGTCTTCTGCATGTCTACAGGAGGAGCTGGGTCATGCTCAACTCCTTTTTAGTTAACAGTGTTCCTTAACAGACGCAACCTGTCATTATAGCTCTGCTATCTGGAATTGCTATCCCCAAAAGCAGGGTTGGGAACAGTGATTACCTGGCTTCCAAAAAAAAGAAGAAAAAAAGCCAAACCAAACCAAACCACCCTGGACTTCAGCAGCAGATGGAAAATTCTCTTTTTTGGTCTATACTATTTGAGCTGAAAGTGGTCAGTGTTCTTGGAGCTCTCTCCAGGAAAGCAATTCAACTTGCGTTGAAATAATAATGGCTCCTTGGTTATATGCTATAGCAAACAAACATTTTAATCTTCAAGGTTTCAAGCAAATATTCCTCAAGTGCAGGAGAATCGTATCCTACATGTGTGGAAGACAGGCACTGGAAATGAGTGTTTCAGGCAGCATATTGTCTAGATCAGCTGCTGCTCAGCCATAAACCCCTTCAGCCTCCAAGACCCAAAACACAGACCTAGCTAAAAATGTGCTCATGCTCAATGCTCACATCAGACAATTCAAACTGCTCATCTTTGGTGCTCACAATGCTTACCTAGTATCTGCTACACTTCACTGCTGCCTGCCCAGCTAAAGAGAACATTATTACCAGATAGGAATCTGTTCAATTCTATTGCAAATATAAAAGAAATGTAGTCTATTATTTTTGCTGAGCTTGAAAATTGGGTTACAGCAGTTAAGTGAATAAAGACAGAAAATGGTATGCATCTTCTTAAATAGTCATGCTCTGAATACAAGATGCTCAAACCTAAGTTGTGATCCGTACCTGGGCACATGTGCACAAACCTCTACAGCCTTTGGAAGGGCAAATTTCACCTTGAGATAGCACAAGCATATACAAGTGCTGAGAGGTTATTGTAGTAATGATAAAGCAACATTTGCAAAATAGCATTTGTCAATAAGGAACACACTGAAAAGGTATCGGTCTTGTCTCAGTGACTTTGTTGGAAAAATGAGAAAAATAAACCCCACTGAGATTATTTTTATATTTTAGTTCCTTTTTTTTGCCTTATTTTTATTGGATCTTTAGATGGGTGAGAAATGGTCCTATCAAGCTATTGTAATTCCCTTTCACAGTAGTTCTACCACAGTGTAGACATTTCTTCAGTTTAACACACAGCCAAGCTGATATATGTTAATTCAATGTGAGCTGTAAATATGCTCATCAAAACCATTGGTTCTCAACCAACAATGTTTACCTAACTCACATTTAGCAGAATTCTGCAATATTTTATCAATGTATTTCTTGCCTTGGGGTAAAAAATATCTAGCTTTAATGTTCAAAGCTTGTATACAAACTGCTCTAAATTTAGCACAAATCTATTCATTTTTTTGCTTTCTACAACATTCAGGGCACAATCAGTCAAATCAGGGCATTATGCTCATGGTGTCAGCAATAACCACATCTTCATACCTACCCTCACCTAGAATACAGCTCTATGAATCTTCTAACGTGCTTCACTTAAACTGCTCAATGCTCATTTAGGTTCTTTAAGTACTGAGTAAAAAGCAAAGGCTGTCTTCCAGGTTTTTTTGAGTTTTTATTTGCTGCTTAAAATGAAAAATTTAAATCTTTGTTTCACAGACCTACCAACTTGATTATCCTCATGCCTATGCTTGACTGCAGAAGTACTTACAGATCTGCTATTAGACAAATCTATGACAATTTGGTGGATCGAGTTAATTTTAAATTATGGATAGTTAAATATATTTATAGTAAGACTAGATGGAATTGACAAATCAACCAGGAAAAATCAGTGTCTAGTCACAAAGAATTTCCTACTAGAGCTATCTGTCTTTGGAATAAAGGTTCTTCCAGACTCCAATAGCGTGTACCACTTTCACAGGCATGCAGTTCCAACTGCACTACTCACACAGAGCCTTTCTGAGGCAAAATGCTATGCAGAAATGTTCTTTGTATGGCAAGACCTGTGAAATTTGCATTTATGACATAGTCAAAAAGACAGTTTTAAAATTCCAGTCTTTTCTCCCTTTACCTGATTTTAGAATACAAAAGCTGTTTCAGTGCAGCTAAATAGCATGGAGGGATTGATTATGCAGTCTAGGTACTGACACAAAAGATAATGGAGCAAAACACAGCACACAACATTAAAAAAAGCAAATATTTTCTTTGAGATCTTAAATATTATTGAGGCAATATGGCATGCATTGCCAGATTTTACCATTTAGAATGTCACAGGAATTTGCTTCACTTTTACTTTCATTTAAATTCCTATTTAGTAAATAGTAATAAAAAATTAAGATACCAAACATTAAAAAAAATATACTGACTTGGATTGACAAATACTTCTGTGCAAAGTCACTTTTTCCAAAATGACTAGCAATAAAGAGTTGTTTATATAGCTGACTTTTTTTTCTTTTGTTAGTCTTTCTGATGCTTTATTAACATTAAAACTTCAAGTTATAAAATAAACACTTGCAGTTTACAAACTTCAGTATCGGAGTCTCCAGACACAAGTGAAAGGCTATATATTGTGCAAATTCTCCATAAATTTTTCAGCAAGTATTACAGGCTATTATGTCACTCACATGTGACATATTCTTTCCTTCATGTGTGTCTGGAATGGAAGTTTTTTAAACCATGACTGAAGGGACCACTGAGGTCAGCACTGGGTTACATGATGTTTGTGTCACTACAGCTTCAGATATTTCAATGCATATTGAATCAATATTCCTGCAACAAAAATGTGTAACTGATATTTTCATTGCTGTTATAGTAAAATGCTTCTCAGTAAACTTGTTTTCATAAGAAGTTTGCCCATTCATATGTCCCAGAGCTGTTGTAATCTTCATTGCTAATGCTGATCTAAGAGCATGGACATTATTTTATTTCTTGACACATTTAAAGTTCTCCAATGAATAAAGCAAACAGCTTATGGCTGCTTGGACTGTCACTCGATTGCCCTGGAGGGTTTTAATGTCTTTAAAATAGGCCTCCTAGTTTGTATTTAACTACCTTGTCCACAGAGGTCTGAGGGGTAGAGCAGATCAAAGATGTGCTGGCAACATAAAAAGCAGCTGTCCTTCATTTACCTTTAATTAGCTACATCTGACCAGATTCTTTATGGCCTCTTTGTCACACATTCAGCCGTCTACAAGCCTTCTGACCTGTCCTTAAGGTCTCTACCATTACAAGAGTTTCAACAAAATACAAATTAAAAATATGAGATACAGAACTTCGGAAAAATATTTGGTCTCACTATGGAAATACTACCTGAGGCATTAGTATTTTGGATTTATCTGCAAAAGCTACAAATTGCTCAGTATTTGGAGTGTCAAAATGGAATGGATCCTGAGCTTAGATTAGCTATTTATAGTTCTCTGTGTACTACTCAACATTGCAGTGAATAAATATCACACAACAAGGAATCCTACAGAAAATGGAAAGGCAGGCATGTGCCTCTTTGGCCAGGATGCCAGGACTCTTGAAGGAGCTGTGGGACTCACTGTAAAGGAAGTCACATACCTGTCCCCCACCCCCATTGATCCTTTTTTATCTTTACTTATCGCAGAATGCACACCAATATCCACTAGGATTTTACCTATGGTGAAAGTTCTGTTGCTGCAGGATCCATAATCAGTTTGTTTACATTACAGCCCCATAGTCAGGGTGCACTGAAAGCTTGAATCATCAAACTAAGGGTTTTTTTTTTTTAGTTTATGGAATAATTTTAAAAAGAGCTGTTTAAAATGGCAGCTGAAGTCTATGTTAAATGACTCAAGTTACTGGTACTTGATCACACAGGTCATTACACTAACCCACTGAGACGGACATCTTCAAATTACCTGGGTTTTGGGTTAGGTCCTTTCACAAAGGATTAACTAATATAAGGAAAACATATAAAAGATATATACAAAGTAGAAGAGTTTCAAAAATTGATTCTATTGTCTAAACTATCCCTTTTTATCTTTCTCTGTATGTAAAACCAATTTATAATCTTCACTTTTTCTTTCAGAATTCCAACCTTTCAGACTTCCCTACGAAAGTTTTAGTTAATCACATCTCCAAACAAGTCAGCACACCTTCAAAGGCATTTGTGGTGAGGTACATAAACAACCAAATAACCTGCCTCAGTGAATCTATATTAGCTAGCTAGCAGGTGTGGCTGGAAGCCTTATTTTTCAAGAAAAGTCTCTACCACGAGACTCTTGCAATATGCAGAAGTAACTTTCTCCCCAAGACTACGAACCTTGAGGGATTACTGTTGCACCTCAACTTTACTTTCACAAAGTTCTTTTCCAGTACATAGTGTGCACAAGTATTGTACATAGAGCTTGACCCAGTGTAGAGCTGACAGCTACACTTACTCTTCACTTATTACAAAGGCATGCATCTTTCATCTTTCATTTAAAAGATTTGGTTTAAACCAGGAGTCAAATATATTTCCATTTATAACTAAAGGAGAAACACGCATACATAAATAAAATTAGGGGACCTAAAAGCCAGTTAAACATGATTACTTTTGTCCCCCTAAAGATAAGAATAATTGAACAATAATTAACAAGATGTGTATTTTTTCCATCTTTTTTACCACCAATATAAACACAGAGTGAAGTATCTAGATGTATGAATACTGAAAAGACAGTACCAGTTTCAGCTCAGGTGAAGAAAGCAAATAGAAATACCCACAGTAATGCTGAATGTATAATATAGATAACAGTAATTTTCTGTGCACTAGTCCATGTTACACTGAAAATACAGCACCCTTGACTGGGACACTCCTGGGATCCAAAAACTGTCCAAGAAACAGCTTTCCCAAAGTCAAACCTAACTGCAGAAATAGGAATATTCCTAAAATATTACCATTACAAAGCACTTATCTAATATAGAGCAAAACCTTCTTTTTCTTCTGAAACACAAAAACTTAAGTAATTCTTCAAGGTAAAAATACCTAAACAGTTAAAAAAAACCATAAAAATTTTGTCAAAAATATACATGCAAGACATTGAACAACTACTGTTTGAGACTCTTAGAGCAGTCTGCTTTGGAACAGCTGCTGAAGTGAACAATACTATGAATAAGCAGAAGTGCAAAAATGTATTGTGAAGTCTCTTACTCTGGGGGAAGCCACGCAGTCACAACGTGAACAGCGATCCTAGGGTAAGGTCTCACTTTTTTCCTTCACTAAATTTCAATGGCTTCAATTTCCTGCTTTCATGAGCAGAAACATTTCAGAAAAATCAAAGAAGAGTAATTCCTGTTTGCAAACTTCCTTTTGTTCAAGATCTATGAATAATATTTTAGACAAAATATATGCCAAAATAAAGTGTATGTGCTGTAAAACATTTCTTATGACTATAAACATATGTTTCAAATCAGTGATTTTATATGGAAATACATGAAACTTGACAAAAATAATATCTAACTTGCCATCAGAGGAAGGCTCAGTATTGGATGGCCATTGCCTGGAAAATGAGACAACTGACCACAAAAAAGCAAAAATTTCAGAATTAGTTTATAATGACATGTAAGTTTGAACAATTGCTGCACCTTAACATATCAAATTGTGTTCATTTCAGTTTTGCAAAGTGGCTTTCTAGCACTCTTTGCTAACCTGTATTTGAATGACTTTTGAGAAAGTTTTGGTTCTCATCAAGATAGCTGAACAGCTTTTTCCAAACTCTCCACTAGTTGATGCAATATAAACTGAACAATCCATGATTCTTTCTATTTGCTGCGAAGCAACTCCATGGCTGATAAGACTTTATAACATTTTAATGAAAATCTCAACTACCTTTAGTTCCCTAACTATTGGAAAGATTCATAATCAAAAAAATATAGGTAAACTAACTTTGTACAAATGTCCTAGGTCCATTCCAGATGGCTACTGAAAAACTTCCTTACAGACTCTTTACTGTTTAACAATGTATACTACTTAAAAGCAAATTTAGGACAATGTTTCTTCCCATTTCAACTGTTACAATTTACACTACTGAAACATTTTTGCAACAGAGATTCTCAATCTTTTACACACCTAAAATAATATTTAGGTTTTTTTAGAAAAGAAAACATTGTGGCTACAAAAATTTAGATTTTCACCCAGTGCTTGAGTGTTTCTGAGATTTTTAAATGCATTTTTGTTGAGGTTTTTTGCCTGTTCCAGTAGTTACAACACAATACATTGAGAAAAGAACACATTACTGTCAAAAGTAGGTTGATGAAGTGCTAGTTTAAGATCTGGGTTTTCATTAAAAACTTTGTACTTATTTGCAGGCAGTGCTTAGCTATTTCCTCGGGTACTTTACACAGGTAATTAGAAATTGAATATTTTTGCAGCACAGAAAACCCCCAAAACTCATCTTCGATTTGCTGCTGTCCAAAATTTCCACTGAAGTTGTAACTTTTTTTTTCCCCCCCATAATGGAAACAGGATCAAATTCCAAAAGATCTAAAAAGAATATATTCAAACTTTATATATCTAAGCAAAGTAGTATTGCAATAAGCATAGTTCTGCAGAGATCAAAATCTAGGTGCATCTTTCTTTTTCTTCTCCAATGTCCCATCAATATTAAGAACACTTGCTAAAGGATTAAAATACCAAAATTCATCCCAATTACAAGATGAGGTCTAAAACAACTGCTTTGTATAACAAGATATTCAGGATTAAATTTCCTGCTTATGAAAACAGAAGATGTTTCTTAACATTTCAGAGAAGTCTGTGTGAATACTAGAAGGAATTAGAACCTTGGTGTGAGGTCAACTAAAACACAATGACCAATTACCAAGTATCTGTGGATAGAATAAAAAAATATAAATTATTTTCTTGAATGTGACCCCTACACACAATGCTGTCAAATATTCTAAGGTCCTCTACTGCATGCATTTTTTCTTGAATTCTATGTTGTGGCAACAGGTGATGACAGCACCACTATTTTGTGTTATTTTAGGAGTCACTGGTCTTCCCAGTATTTTTCACCACTCCCACTTGCTGGCAGTATATCATGGCAAAGATTCAAGAGAAATCCACTATGAAGCTGATTGTTAACTGGGAAATGTCAACATGCAAAGCCACGTTTAGAATTAACCTGTCTTTAGCATTTTCAGGGGCCCACACCCTCTCTTCTTTCCAAAACTTAATTACATCAGCAGCTTGCCAGCATTAAAACAAAACAAAACAAAAAGTCAAAGAAGTAGAAGGGAAAAAGGTGTAGCCCTATTTAACAAAAGGATAGAGCAATAATCCTCCAACAGAGCACAGAGGCTGATAACACTGAACTTGCCAAGAGACAAACGTCTTAAAAAAATACATACCGCCAGTTAAGAAAGAATAATTTTCCACTAGAAGTATGAGGACTTACCACCACTGACTGTAATGATAGAAATTTTCAACTTCTTCCTTTGGGAAAATACAAAAATTGTAACGATTTTTATTGGTCACTAACTATGTATGTAACTGAATTCTTAAGGATCCTTTCTCACAGAAGCATTTTCTCAACTAAGTGTTTTACAATGAGATTTTCTTTTTTCAGAACAAAAGGAACCCTCAAAACAAGCGAGGATTCTATAACCCTCTGTTTTTTTCAATACAAGCTCTAACCCCAGACAGTGGTCAGCTACATGTCAAGTGAAAAAAAGGATAACTGTAATTCTCAATATAGCTACAGCATCTTTAGAGGGTGTTTGTCACCTGAATAAAATGCCTCTGCCATGGTGTAGGGGGCCACACTACTGTTGATGCTAATAAAGATACTCTATATCCCTTAATTATGTCTGTACTTCCCTTGCAAAAGTATGTGTGTCAGAGCCAAGCAGTGTAATGCAATCAGCATCTGAAAAGGATTCTACAGATCCAAGTTTCTGGCATCCAAACAGTGGATATCCTGAAATGTGCACTTCAAAGTAAATGTTTCATTGTTCAAACCTCTCCTCTCCACATCATCAGTCCATTCTCCTCTCGCAATAATTAAAACAAACAAACAAACAAACAAACAAACAGGAAAATCAGAGTTCCTGTATACTAGCAAGTTCGAGTGTTGTCCTCTTCTCAAATTGTGAAAGTTAGGAATAAGTAGACCTGCAAAATCCACCCTGTGAGAATCAAAACCAGTTTGAGTGCTTGCAGAAGGCAAAGGCTGACATATGCTTCTTCTATTTTATGACATCAAAGAAGCAAAATTTCCTGCAAAGTTCCTAAAGATACAGCATTTGCATTTTAAATTATTATTAGAAGACTGTGACTAATACACTCAACTAATTAATTCCTTTTTGCAATCTTTTTATGTCTATATTTGGAAATTATTTAGCACAACAGAAAAGAGTGACAAGATTAAGCAATTAGTGCCGAGGCCCCGAAATACCTACATTACATACGCTTGTAGTTAAAACCAGACTTTGTCTTATCCTTTCATTTGGACTCCTTTTGCATGTTAGGGTTTGTAGAATGCTTGGTGAACTGACAGCAGAGCAGACAGCTTTCACTGAAAATGGGTTTTGTGAAAGACGGAAAAATAAGTTTGTTTATTTTTCTGAAATGCCAGAGAACATAGCCTACTCTGATTTATAGCTAATTATCTGATCAGTTTTGATGTGATAGCAAAGAAAAAAGAAGACAGAATATAGATTCTGAGGTACTGTGCAGCTCATCTACCCCTATTGCAATACACCACTGGCAAGTAGCACAGCACCATGGGTTCAACATGGACTGCTGGGTGAGACTGAGGTCTGATTAGAGCAGAGTTCCATAATGCAGTGGAGTTTTGCAGTGTCAGGAAGCCACTGTTACCATCTATATCTGATATTTGTCTCAGAGTTCCCTGCTTTCACAGTTCTTTGCAACTTCTGGCACTCAGCCACACGTGGTGCTGGCAGTATGTAGACTTTGAAGTCCGAAGACTGGCTACGCTTTACAGGGAATGGAGGAAGGAAAAGCTAAATTATGACAGCAAGAGGCTGCAACAGGAGGAAGGCACAAGAAAATTCTGGGACTCGAAAAAAGAAAACAGAATTCAGTAATGCCAGGTAGTGTTTGCATATGAAATCTCACAGAAGAAACCAGCGGTGCAGTTTTGGTCAAAAGCCACATGTAGAACCGCATGTAGTGAACTGGGGTAAACACCAACACTGAGGTTGAAGTGAGACTCCCAAGGTCCACATTTTGCTATGTAGAAACTGGAAGCTTTCTACAGATGAAGACAGTGCCAGAGCAGCAGTTTCAGAAACTGCTTTAAACAGACACTTGCTCATTGACTGTCCTTCAGCACAAGTGTGAAACTGCAACACTGAAAAGTCAGTCTGTAACACAGAGCATTCTTGCTGCAGCTACTGATAACAGCTATTAGCAATATAAATTTTAGGTAGTTATGCTCTTTTCTTGAACATGTGCTCTTGTGCACCACTCCACTGGTTATTTTTATTTTGCATGAAATCACGGTATAATATAGCTTGGGAGGGACCTCCATTTAGTCTAACATTACAAAATCCTGGTCTGCACCACTCTGGTGCTATCCACAAACCTGCTGAGAATAGTCTCCATCCCATTATCCAGTCTGAACACTACTGTTCCCAGTATTGCTTCCCAAGCAACATCAATGGTTACTGGCTGCCAGCTGGACATCACACCTCTGATTACAACTCTTACAGACCAGCAGTCCAGTCAATTTCCCACTTAGTGACCACTGATCCAGGTCACACCTCACCAACATTGTGACAATGAGTCTACAGGAGACTGTGTTAAACATCTTATTAAAGTCAGAGTATGCAAAAGCCACCGTCCTCCCCTTGTACACAGAGCAAGGCATCTCATTAATGTACAATTAGTTTATGTAAAAATTGGGAGAACAAAGACTAATGCAGATTACTTTGAGAACAGATGCAATCCTGTTACTCATGGGAATAGTCTTTGACTTGCTTAAATAAAATTAGGCCTTTAATATATTTGCTCCTATTTTTATTTTATTTGTGGTATTGGTTCTAAAAGTTAGATATTACTTATAGAACTCTTTAAAACAAAGAGTCATTTATTGAAATGTAATTAATATAATTGTGGGATACATAGGCCCTTCTGACTTTTATCAACCTTAGTGTCCTAAATCACTGAAAAAAATGTTTTCGCCAGCCTCACTATAACAGAGCAAATCTTACATTTTAATTAGGGCAAACACATAACTTAAAGCTTGGAGTTCTGTTTCGTTTTAATTACCAAATCCCTGTCTTCTCTGTATGCAATACATATTCATCATTTTTCATCCTCCCCTTTTGTCTGTATCTGGCATGAGAGATCCAGATAAAGAGAAACATCAAGTTACAAAACGTGTGAAAACTCTGTGAGACTTGAAAAAGCAGGAGATGACAGTTAAAAACTTTGAAATTAGCAGGCACAGAAAACCCTCAGTTTCTAATACCTAATGGTTTTGATATTCCTTATATTCCACACTCACAACTTAATTCTGTAAAGACTTTTAGTAAGCTACCTGATCTAGTGGAAGGTATGGCAGTGGCGTTAGAACTAGAAGATCTTTAAGGTTCACTCCAACCCCAGCCATTCTATGATCCAATAATGTTTAATTTGTAGGTTAGACGTTCCTATCTTGGAGGGCCTATCAGTATAAAATTAGTTTCTTCACTCAATGTTAATTCCAAGAATTCATTCTTGCAGAAACCATAAAAGTAATTTAGAAGACCACCTCTAGGACCCCTGCACTGTGGAACTATTCCACCAGGAGAGTCTGTGAGACAGCAGTCCTGCACTACTGAGCTGCAGGAGAGAATTGAAACTTGATACTTAAACTGGAGAGGATATCATCTGTGCAGCTAATTACCACCACTTTTATGGTATATGTACAAGTACATGAATAAACACTTTGTGTATGTTGCAGGGTCCTTAATTCATAAATGGTCTAGATTGCAACTTTTATTTGGTTTCCTACCATGAGACCCAATAAAGAAAACTTCACTGTTCTCCTCCAAAATAATGGCTGGTGCCTCTGCACCTGACTATAATCATTGTAGAAGCCTGTACTGGAAAGCAACCCAGTTCTGACTACAAATGTATGGAAAAAAATAGTTTTTCTTTTTAAATGGAAAACTGTTCTGGAGAAAGCAACACACCTTTCTGAACTATTACAGTCTGTTTCAAACAATAGCATTCACCCACTTAATTTGGTACCAAAGCACTCCCTCTCAGATAAACGATCACCTGCTGTCACTTTAAAATTAGTGTGAATTCTGAAAAAGTAAAGAAACTGAAAGTATAGCAAACAGCAGCCTTTCTTTTAACTTCAATACAGTGTGTTTTTCAAAGTTCAATGTTCTCGAGTGCTATCACAACTACAAAGGGGTTTTTTCCCTCTCTTGTAAGCTAAACCATCAGGACATTTTCTCATTAGTCTTCGAATAATGATTTGCCATGGACATCATCATCGTTTTTCAGAGTCACAATTCAGATGTCAAGTTTTGCATCTCTGTAGAGCAATGTTGCATCTGTGCTATACAGCAGATATGTGCATAGAACATATTCATTCATCAAAACAATATTCCTGCATGAACCATACAATCATTGAATGGTTTGGGTTGGAAAGGACCTTAAAGGTCATTTAGTTCCAATCCCCCTTCCATGGGCAAGGACACCACTCCCTAGATCAGTTTGCTCAGGACCCCATCCAGCCTGGCTTTGAACACTGCCAGGAATGGGGCATCCACAGCCCCTCTGGACAACCTTATCTGGTGCCTCACCACCCTCTGAGCAAAGAATTTCTTCCTAACATCTAACTGAAACTTGCCTTCTTTCACTTTAAATCCATTGCCCCTTGTCCTGTCACTATCTGTCTGTATAAAAAGCCCCTCGCCCTCCTTTTTATATGTCCCTGTATGGTACTGGAAGGTCACAATGAGGTTTACCCAGACCCTTCTCTTCTCCATACCAAAAAATTCCAGTTCTCTCAACCCATCTTTGTATACTGGAGAAGTACTCCAGCCCCCAAATATCTTTATGCCCCTCCTCGGGGCCTGTTCTAAGAGATCTACATCTTTCCTGTACTGAAAACTCCAGACCTGGACACAGCACTCCAGACAGGGTCTCAGGAGGGCAGAGCTGAAGGGCAGAATCACCTCCTGCTGCCCCCACTGCTTTTGATGCAGCCCAGGATGCAACTGTCCCTCTGGTCTGCAAGTGCACACTGCTGGATCATGTCCAGTTTTCACCCATGGGAATCTCCACAGGGCTGTTATCAATGACTTTTCAATGACTTCTTGTCTGTACTTTTATCTGAGATTGCACAGCAGCAGTTATCCAAGGAATCTGGCAATGCATACATTTTACAATGGCAGCAAAAAGAGTAAGACTTCAGTAATGACAGTTTAGCCCAGGTCAACTGCAGAATTTAGATTGCTACAGCTGTACTCAAACTTTGCACACATGGTACCACGATTTCATAACTGCCTATTCATTTCCCTTTCTCTACATTTAAATTTATCACTGCCATCCACCTGTTGTATCTTGCCATTTTTTGTGAACAATGAATCAGACTGTATTTGTATATGCACAGCTTAGCAGTAGGAACCATAATAACTCACAGCGTTGATTTACTAATGCTGTTACTCATGAATAAACAGTATTTTCCAATTTTACATCTTATGCCTTACTGCCTTCTTTTCACTTAAATCATATTTGTTTCCAGCTGAAGGCACTTCTTTTTTTCTGAAACACATTACAAAATATAATACATGTTCTCCAAAAGCACAAATAAATATTTAAAACCTGCATATTCTTGTTGTTCCCTGAAGATCTTGTGCGACACTGTCATTCATTAGCTTGCTCTGGGCCATTACATTTCTACATATTTTACTTATGCTGGCACTTAGCCAGCACTGACTGCTCAACTCTAGAAAGCCCACGTTTCCGTATTTTTTGAAACGAGCATGACAACCATTCTGAAGAGTAGCTCTCACCTGGTACGTTAAACTGTAAAACCATGAACATTGACGCTCTTCTCTCTCTATTTAGTGCTGAAAGTGAAACTATTTTTTCAGGTGCAACAAGAGCCATATGAAATCTCCCTAATGTGTAGACATTCTGTAGCCATGTTTTTAATGTAACAGATCCATTAAACTTGCCTTAAAAAGTAAAAAACAAATTGCGAGTTTTAAAATCAAACCCTGTGTATATTGTTGAACAAAAATCATAGCTCTGAAAAATGCTGGGTAGCACTCATCTCTTTCTCAACTTAAGAAGAAACTGAGAAGTAATGCAGCAAGAAAGATCCTTAGTGCAGACAGAACCACAACAGTTATCCTGCAACATACAAATAGACATAATTGACTCTAATGAAAACTGGGGAAATACTGAATTTCAAACAGTATCACAGATCTGTAAAACTAGCAAAATATACATTGTTTACTTAGGTTGCACAGAAACAGGTAAAAACTATTAACTTCTATATATATTGCCTGAATAAATTCTTAGACTGTATGTGGTAACTAAGCATGAGAATCACCTGGATTCAAATAATTAGCCAAAGCACTTCAACAATACAATGTGAAGATTTTTATTTAGTTAAACTTTTTCTTCTACCTCTCATGAACCCCCTGAAAAGGGAAGAGGGAAAACTGAAGCTTTGATTTAATCTCACTCGGATTTTTAAAGTAGGGTACATGGTGCAAAATGCTTTTCTACTGAAAATGTTTCTATCTGTTCTCCACTGACTGCTCCCCTAAGTTTGTCTTGCTCCTTTCTTACTGTTTCTGAGCCATTTAATGGAAGGTACTCTCTCTAAACTGTAGTACTCAGTATTATCACTCAAATAAAGTTTCTAAATCCATTTCCTGTGTGTTAATTGCTTACATTACTTGAGAAAATAGGAAAAAAGGGGATTAGAAGAAAGCAACCCTCATTTGTGCAAATTCATAGGCACCAGTCTCCTGAAAACCTGGCCCAGCCTAAGTACTTGGACCTTTGAGTTTATGTGCATATCCAGAAAAAAAATTAGTAACAAGTTTTCAGGGAAATGCTGTAATTTTGCTGGATGAGGAAGTAATTTGATACACTACAAGAATAATGAAGATGTACATATATAGATTGTTTAAAAATTTCTTTCCTATTTCCACTTAGAGAATCAGTAATTAATTGAAAATTAGTATTTGTCTTTTCTTCAATTAAACTAGCTAAATATTAATTAAAGCTCATAATTATGCTTTTCAATTTAGGTCACTAACTGCAGGTTCCCCGAAAATGTTTCTGACTGAAGAGAATTCTTCCATTGTTACTTGCATTTCAAAGTATATTGATCCCCAAGAATCCTGACAGACAAGTATCTTACAGAAGATAACTTTTCAAAAAAATAATGTCCTTTTCAGAGGGGAACTTATAATAAATCGCCATTTAGGGCACAGTTCATTATGATTATTGCAGTTGGCAAACACACTATTCCATAAACAAATTGCTCCATATGAAATAAATAATAACCACAGCAGTTGTAAGTTCAGAAGTTGTGTTGCAACACAGGCTGGTGACCCCTGTAAAATTTCAAAATTAAAGCATCTCTACAACTAGAGAAATACTCAGAGGTAATTTTCTTGGTAGGTTAGCATTGTTCTCTTTCCCTCCAGTCTGCCTGACTTTGCTAAGATTTTGCTAAGACTGTTCTCTATGCTTTTCTTATACTTGACACTTTTGTATTTGAATGCACCATGTTTCTCTAGCTAAGAGACAGGTAATCAAAAGATGGAATACAAATATTGATGTAAAAAAATCAAAATTTGTAAGGTGCAAATTGTGTCACACTTACTGGAACACATGCAACATAAAAA
Organism: Acanthiza pusilla; assembly: GCA_036630365.1. Taxonomy (NCBI): domain Eukaryota; kingdom Metazoa; phylum Chordata; class Aves; order Passeriformes; family Acanthizidae; genus Acanthiza; species Acanthiza pusilla. The sequence continues at coordinate 8,067,168 of JAXCHO010000078.1, forward strand.
TCTAAAAATGAGCACCATTTATAGTCATTACATTTGTCCTTTGCTTGTCCAATCTGAACTATTCAGATCAGAAAAAAAGTACTGCTACAGAACATTTTGCAGAATGACACAGTGGACAGCTGAGGAATAATATGGAATCTCTGAAAATCAGTTATGTCTGAGAGCCCAATAGAATCAAAAGGGGAGGATTAAAACATTTTTACAAGTCAGTTCTATATTTATATATTCTTTCATAGATATATGTATCATGTATATTATATATGTATTTAGGTTTGTAGTTAAATATAGTCAAAGTTATAACTGTATTTTATATAGTCAAATATACTACTTATATTGTTCTATTTCTGCACTCACAACACAGTGAAATTATGCATTCAGAAACTTTGAAATGTCACACAGTTGTAGCATTTCCTTTCTGTGTGACAGGGAAATCAGTAGTCTGAAAAAACTTCATTAAAATTTCGGGTATAATCAGAAGACTGGACTCCAACACTATTCCTCTTCAACATGGCAAATTCTTTTATCCAAATTCACATATCCAGAACAATAAATAATGCTATTAGTGGCAGAAAACATGCTGTTCCTTTGCATAACCAGAAGAGTATTCTGCTTACAGTATGGGCTAGTATTCCTTCCTTAGTATCTGCAAATTTTAGTATTTTATGGACAGATAAAAATCAAATCAAATGTACTTTTAGTAATTTTTGAGTTGATGTACAAAAAATAATTACTCCTAGTGCTACTAAGTAAAGCTTAAATACATTCAACAGTTCTGAACTGTAAGAACAGGTACAGAGAACATGTGCCATCTTGTATTTGAAGAGTACAGGACAGAGAGAAACCGGGATGAGTACAACAAAGAGCCCAGAAGGTTATTAAGCAACTGGAGCTTCTCATGTATGTTCCTGAAGAGGCTGGCACTGTTCAGCCTGGGGTGTTGGGGAGGATGAAATAGGAAAGCCTTATAAATATGATTACCTGGCAAAAGATGCTGAGAATATAGAAACTATAAGCGGGATTGAAATGAAGACAAGCTTTGAGAGACCAAACTTCAGTTACTAAATAACTGGAAAAACAATGGTATGGCCGACTGAAGGTAATCCCCCTCTTTGATTAAACAATACCTCTCCTTGATTAGACAATACCCTCTGCTTGCAGACAGGTCCAAAGGGCAGAGCAGACCCTACCAACACAGCAGAGGATCCAAAATGCAGTTTTAAGGGTTTAAAATACAACGTTGTATGGTAATGCAATGACTCTCATAGGCTGTATGTAAATGTTATAGGATTTGTAGCTTGTTATAGATTGGTTAGTGAAAATTAGAATATTCAGCACAGGAGATGATTCATTGTATTGTAAGCGACAACCACGGCATTCCGTATTCTGTACTTCTCTCTCTCTCTCTCTTACTTCTCTGACCTGCTCGGAGCTATGTCTGGCGGCTCTCAGCAGGTCTTCTACACTCATGCCTTTCACAATAAACTTCATGCTCTAAGACCAGACTCCAGAGGTCTCTCGTCTCCGTCCCGACTGTCTGAAGCAAACCACACCTACACCTCAGACGGCCAAATCCTACACTGGGGAAGAGAAGGCTCAGGGGCATCTTATTGCTGCGTATAAATACCTCACGGGGCAGGAGGTTGCCCTTTTTCAGTGGTGCTCAGCTGACAGGACAAGAGGCAAGGGGGGCAAAAAACTGAAATGCAGGAACTTCTGCTTCACATAAGAGTATTCTGTAATGGTGAGACCGAACAGATTGCCCACAGATGTTGTGGAGACATTGTCCTCAGAGATACCCCAAACCTAATTGGGCATGGCCCTGGGCAATCTATTCTAGCTGGCTATGTTTTAAGCAGGAGGTTGCACTAGACAGTCTCCAGAGACATCTTCCAACCTCAGCTATTCCTAACACCCTGAATTCACTGGCCATTTTCAATTATATCTGCCAGAGCAATAGCTATCTTAAACAGACAGGATTCTTCTATTTATTTGATTATTTTAAAAATAAATTAGCTGCTGGGAAGTCAAGCTAGACACTTTCTTAGTCTCATAGTCCTAACAGCTTTTATCAAAAGTAAAACATGATTAGGAATTATTTGGCAAGAGCCACATAGCCAGATGCAAGCATTTATATAGTGAATGCACCAAACTAGCCACAGCTCATACTGCCTTTTCCCAAAGGTAAGAGCACATGGGAAAAGCTAGCAAGGTTACAGGATGGCATTAGGAACTCAGGAACCACAGACAGAGCACCTTAAGGGATAAAGAAGAAAGGATTGAGGAATTCATTGTTCAGCTAAGTAATGCATTTTTATAAATTATTTCAAATGAGACTAATAAAAATAAATGTCACTTTTATGTTCATTTGTGCTGCTTAAAATGGGAGAAAAACTTGCCTTCTTGCCTGTGCTGTAAAAAAGATGTCAGAATCATAACATAATTATGTGCTAGTAGCAAGAAACCAAGATGCTATTCAGCTAAAGGATGGCAGATGGTGCAATGGCTTACATATAGAGCAAAGGCTAATGCAGTCTTGTAGAACTCAGAAATAGTACAGATAACTCGTAGAGTCTGCCTCAGCATTCTGCTGCAAAATGGGGCTTGTTCTCCCAGAAGATGTCTCTTCTGGTGCCAGAAGGATAAATACCTCCAATATAATGAGGTTCTCAACCATTCCAACAGCAGAGGTAAGTGTTGCTGCTGGAAAAACTGCTGTCATCTGCATTTTCCACCTACTACATTTTGTTTTAATCTCACTATTTCATTTTTTATACACTCTATGAACACTGATACATTTTACTCCTCAGCCTCCACCTATCTGTTACTTATGCTACAGAATCTTTTCTTTTGCATGTTTCTAAATGCATCCATTGTTTTTGCAAAGACAAAATCAAAGACAAAATAACCACGAAAAAATTGCAAAGAATGAAAAATAACTTTTAAGCCTTGATTGTGAATGGCAGAACTATAGCTTATAATGGAACCATATTTTTGCAAATAAAAACACAAATACTGTTAAAAGTCAGGCGCCTCATATCAGCAATGACTTTGGTTATGTGAAATTAATGGATATACAACAGTGTGCACATAAATCCTTGCAGGATCAGAACAAAGGGCTTGACTCAACACCTGCTGAAGTTGATAGAAAAGCCTGGCTTTTAAAGATTTCAGCAAGTTCAGAATCAAGCCATCAATTTTTCCTGTGAAACATGGACTAGAGATGACCAGACTTTAGTAGTGAAGGCATTGTTTCACATCCTATTTTGTAGTAAGAGCTGCTAAAAGCATGACTGACCTGATGTTTCTGTTGGACTGCTATAAATCACAAGCAACTTAACTGAAGTCATTAGTGTAATATGAGAAAGGTAAGAAACAGGCCCAGGGTGTTGGTACACGAAACTGTATTGTACCAGCCTCCCTTAAAAAGAAATTTTTAGTTAACTTCTGTTCTGCTTAGAAACTAATGGCATGATAGAACTCAGAAAAGTTTGTTTTGGGAAAAGCATTCTCTGAGAGCAGCTGTTTCCAAAAATAAAGATTCTATTTTGTTAGCACTGATAATTTTAAGAACTATGTGTTTTTAAAATTTTATCTGGAAAGATAAAATATTCTTTGGTTTACAAGTCAACAGAAATGTGTCTGAAAACCACTAATTTCTATGTATGTACACCCCAGAACTATTTTTTTCAAATACATAGTTTAACAAGTCACTGCCACAAAAAGACCTCATAGCTTCTCTAGTTTATTTTTAAATGTTGGAGTACAGTCATAAGCACCCCAAAATACAAGTTTATTATGGAAGTTACACATTCTTAACTATAAAGTTATGTATAGAGTTGCTATTTTGATTCCTAAATTAATTTTAGAAAAATGCAACATTTTTAGAAATATATTTTGTTTGCAATCTCTTCTTTCTCAGTTAAGAACTTGGCCACTTCTTTGTGTAGTGTCTGTTATCCACACAATTGCTTAAAATCAGGTATGAGAGCTTTCTCATTTAACTGTTTTACAGTTAAATTGAAAGGTACAGAAGTGCCTCTTATGCAGTGCAGCCAGAGGATGCATATATTTTGTTTTTGTTTTTGTTGTATGCCTAAAAGAAAATTATCAACATGGAAATGCAGTTGACTATGTAGTAAAAAGTATTTGATCTTTACTCTCTGAGAAAAAAACAGGAAAATGATGGAATTCAGGGAGGAACTCTTTCTTTTAAATGAAATATTCATACTCCATGTTGTAATAAGACAAAAAAATAAGAGTTATATACATGTATATAAAATGATGTCTCAAAGGTGAACCACAGAATTTTACTAGAAGGTCTGAAATAAACCAGCCTTTAATGTCCCTAGAAATCCTAAGTCAATGTACAAAGCAATCCTTTGTATTGCTCTATCATAAATTTTAAATGTGTAAGCCTTACACAGTCCTCAGCTATTAAACATAAATGGGCCAAATTCTATTCAAACTTGCACTGTTTTGGGGAAGAAGGTTAGAAACCAGAGCATAAATCTTGTCAAAATTTCAGCTGGCAATCAGCACTGTAAATCATACTGAAATTTATTTATAGGAATGACATTTTATGAATTATTAAAAGTCTGTTTTTCCTAAATATTTAAAATCCAGCTTTCTATAAGGTTTATATTGAAGATGCTGGGTAAGACAAGCCATCAAATCAGTAAAGTTATTTCATTTTACTTTTTGACTAGCATGCTTTATTATTGTTCAACATTAATTTTGCTTATTTAATCTGCCTACTGTATAAATTTAGGTATTTGTTTTAAAGACTTATTCACAGAATGCAGCAGAAGAATGATAGAAGGAAGCAGTTCTGCCATGTAACAAATTTGTTTCCTTTACTAAGAATCAAGACAATTTAGTAAGAAAATGCAATTATTCCACCATTGAACAACAAGCAACTTGACAGTGTAACATAAAATAATCTCATCCAAATCAACTATTATCGTCAAATATATAAAAAAAAATTTATTAAAAACACAAAATGTGGCACTCTTGGCCTTTTTAATATTTGCACTTGGCTTTCAGAAACATGTAAATTCTCTAAACTAGAAAAGGTATCATTTTTAGAAATTACATATTTCTTGTATATATATATGTCTATTTTATACATATATATATATATATGTAGGAATGTTACTATTTACTGTACATTTAATCTTGCACAGGGCATTGGCTGATGAAACTTGTCTATGGACATTTGGAGACATAACTTGACCCAAGCACAGAACAGCAGTGAAATAAATTTTAGCCAGGATCAGTTTTCAAAATGCATGCACTTTTGCATGGAAATACAATTCCATAAATTTTATCTTTGTTTTCTTCCCAGTGCTTGGGCTTTGCACAAGAATGCTCAAGAACTTACAGAAAATTGGAAGTAACTATTAGAGTAGAAGACAACTGCATTATAAAATACAGTACTGAAAGTAGTGTGTCTCTAATTAAATCACTGTAACAAGTCATATAAACAAGGTTTACTGCACTGCAAAATCTATTATTTATTAAGAAGAAAGCTTTATTAATTTAAGCTCTTTTTAAAGACCAATGGTATAGTCAAAAGAATAATTGTTCTCCATATCTTACCTTGGGGTTGAAAACTGCTTATTTCCCCCAGCTATTTCCAGGATTTGCTTTTTCATAACTATTTATCAGATCACAATTAAGTCACTCTGCACCATCTTTCACAGTTAAACAACTCTGCTCAATGACAAAGAATTTTATTTGCATTAACTAAAGCAACTATACTAAGAAAAATTTCCTTACCATATAAAAATTTAACTCTTTAAAAGAAGCAGCACAGCACATATTTTTCACTTGGAAAGAACACATTCTTAAAAGTTTGTGCTGAACTACTGTTTAAAAAAACACCTAGGGATAATAATAAAAAAGGTAAAAGAGCTGTGCTGTCACCTAGCGGATAAAGGTAGTAGAAGAGTGTACCTAGGATTACTTTTTAAGTTACAGTTTTAACAACACTAAAATATGCTCCAGATTTTATATGGATTTCCTGAAAGAGACATGCAAACATGAGAATTGGATCTATTGCTGACACAGGTCCTCCGAGTATTTTAAAGGCAGACCTACCAAGCCTTTGGATCTGAACATACCTTTTAATTGTTTCATTACAATGTTGGCTATTACATTTTAAATCTGAATGCAAATATTGCATATTTAAGAGCCTGGGATGTAGGAGAAAATCCCCAGATGGAGGGGCTGACTGGCCATGTAGACAACACATAGAACAAAGAAACAAACAATGCTGTGCAGCCAACCTTTCTTTTGTGTTCTGGCGTGAACACAACATCTTGGTTTTGTACTGATGGAGTAAGGCTACACATGTGGTGCTTCTGAGACACTAAAAAGTATCTACACTATAAAGTTTAAATCACTGAGTTAATAATTCATGCTAAATATATGCATGGATTAGACCCCTCAATTGTACAATCTCAAGTAAAACTATATTTTCACAGATAAATTTTAACAAAGGAGCAGGTAAATATTTAATTGAAATTTTGCCAAAACTTTTCACTGTATTAGCACCTGTGATTTAGGACCAAGCTCTGCTTCAGGATGTTCGTGTCAAAACTCAAACCAAGCCAATGCTGACACTTTCCCCAACCTTTCCAGTGCAGCAGAAACACAGTGAGGAGTTGTAGACATATGATGGAACTCCATTCCACATAGTTTAACGTGGCAAGAGAGGAAAAAGATTTTGGGAATAGTAATTTGGTTACTATTAAAACAGATTTTCAAAGAAAACTAATACCTCTTTCTGAAACAATTAAAGGTATTATCTTCTATTTGCATTCATTCAATAGTCATATTCTCAAGAAAATTTCTATTCTATTCCAGCATTTGAAACACCGGTTAAAGCTTTGTATAACCACCTCATCCTTGTCCACAGACTGAGGAATTTTAGAAAAATGCAGCAAGTACGGATTTCCCTTGGATAGCCATTTTTATGACTTTTTTTTTGCAACATAGAGTAATACATATTAGTTTTGCAGCAATTAGAAATTCTGTGGGAACATGCGTTAAAGCAGGTCACCACAAAGAATTATTATAAGAAACAAGGCACATGCACAGGAACTTCTGTGAGATGCCTTCACGGTGTTGTATTACCTGACATTATGTCATTTCACCCTTGCTTGCCTTCAGTGAAGCAAACAGGTTTATTTGTTATTAATGCTCCAACCTGAAAACTGATTCATTCCACTAAGTTTCACATTAAGAGAAAAAAAAAAAGGCACATAATATCCTACCTTATATTGCACTTTTCAGTAGACTGAAAAGACAAAGTCTATGCCTTTCTACTACCAGAAGACTTGAAAAATACCAATAACGAATTTTTGGTAGTAAACATACAATCAATCTTGAAATATTTTAAACAACTAAATAGCCAGCCAACAAACCCCTCCAAACTGAAATGCTGTGGAAATCAGAAATCACTACAAAACTGCAAAATTTTTTTCAGGATTTCCATTCAACCATATTTACAGCAAGTCAGTTTTGTTTTGATATAGGGTTTTAAATAAAAGGTTCCTTTCCATATGCACTGTAACATGTTTACTAAAACAGTGTATACCACATCTACAGAGGAAATTCATAAACATTGTAGTGTCATAGTCACATGAGCTGTAGTATACATATTTTCCTAGTGAAAAGTATGTATTTTTTCTTGCACATCCTTTATATAATTTGCTTCCTAATTAGAAATTGCAAATACTCAGCTTGAAACAGAACTGAGCAAACTCCTTGCACTGAAAACTTTTTTACTGAACTAAGTACTGAGCATAGGTAGAGGTGAACCACGAGTTTCATGTGACTGTGAAATTTTAAAAAGTGGCAAATAATATGATGTACTCTTTTTTCCTTGGTGTGTGAGACTTTTCCTCAATCTCTTTCCTTTCATACTAAACTCTGCAATTAGAAATGCTTGCAACAAATATTTATAATTCAAATTCTGTGAGCAGTCAGCAGTATGTGTTTACAGCGTGCACTTTCAGACAGTGCCCCTACAACATGTTTGCTATTCAAAGCTGCAAAGCAAACATCAGAGGGCATGATCAAACAAAGTAATTTTAAAAAAAGATTTGGAAAAACATTTATAAATTCCCTCCTAGAATGTGCCACTTTGTAACCTAGGTTTTTTAGAATATGGACTTTAAAGAACACTACAATATTTGCAACATTGACTGATATTTAAAATGGACTATGCCAACCTTTAAATTACAACATGAAGGGCCATCTCCAATAATAGATAAATAGTAAATGTTTTAAATTAAAGAGTTACTTTTGGTCTAACAATTTGTTTCATCTAGAGAAGTGAGACAGTTAAGATTTTCACAACTCTTGGTGTGGAATCTCATTTTAATTCTCTGTGCCTTCTTTACAAGAAATTAATTATTAAAACAAGAACAGAACATTCCAGAAGTTACTCTAACTAATTGTTTCCTAAAGCTGGAGAATGAAGAGTTCGTCACAGACTTATTCTTTACCCTTACTGTATTTTGTGAAATACTTTAGAAAACACAGATGAACTAGGAATTTTTAAAGACTGGAAAAAGTACACCTGCTAACGAGCAGACGAAAGAAAAAATATTTCCCTCTGACAGCAGAATTAGATCTATTTGGTGTCAAAGGAAATGGAATTATCTGTAACCTGTATTTCTTTGCACAAACCACGAAAGTCCTCTGAGATGAACACTGTGAGGACATATCTGTTTGAAGAAAGCTTGGGTTTTTCCCTGAACATGTGACGGCAATTTGACCATGTTCAAAACATGTGTCCAAATTATCCATGTTAAGGGCAGCGGATAGAACAAAAACTGTGGAACTACTTTATAAAGTGCCTAAAGCAATGGAGATGGTTGCATAAAAATGGTCTGTGGAGGGCAGAGAAATGTGGTTGGTAGGTTTTTGCACAGCTGGTCATCTGCTGCATCTCATTAAGATAGGATGGTTGTGGCAGGGCTGGTCATGTTCCTGACAGCCAAATCCTATCAAGATTTTTTGAGCTAAAAAGGGACAGTCCCAGCCCCCAAGCTTCATGGGATCATTGTCTCACATCTTGTGCTTTTCTTTCCTTTCATACCTGACTAAAAAGACTCATGGTTGAAAATATTGTGTGGCAAGAATTTTTTTGTGGCATTTCCTGTTGTTCCTAAGTTGTGTTAGGTTGAAGATACTGCAGTTTCTTCTTTTACCTCCTCTATCTGCTAAAGTGGGAAGTTCATAGACACAAAGTAAAAATAAAGAAAATAAATTTAAAATACAAAAATTTCTTAATAGAATCTTAGAAAAAAGAGAAAGAAAAAGACATAGAAAAAGACACCCTTGTTCTTAATTTAATTTTGTATATTAGGGATTACTCTAAAGCTTTATTTAAAGTTTTATTTACTTTATAAGAAACTCAAACTATCACAATCATGAAATGAAAATCAAAATAACAAATGGTTTCATGTGTCACTGTAAACAAAAGATGCAACTAGACAGAGTCTATCCTCAACCCAACCACAGGCTTCCTGTGTGACCTATGTGTGCCACTCAGTCTATCTGATGTTGTAGGTCCTTGGCTGTGTAATTAAACTAAAACTTCTCTGCCTCAGAAGTCTCCTATGAAGATAAAATCAATAAGTATTTGCTTTTGTGTTAGAAGGGTGATAAAATTTAAGTAGACTCCAATATTGGGAATAAGTGTTGCAGAATTTAATACAATTTAAAACAGAAAATAGCATGTTAAAAATGGAAGGATTTATGATACCAGCTATTTCAAGATTTTCCTAATTCTTCTTCTTCTTAAAAAAAAAAAAAAAAAAAAAAAAAAAGAAGGAAAAACCCAACAACCTGTTAACAAGCTGATAATTATATAAACCACTAACATAAGAGACCAGAAAAGTTGTAAATGAAAAATTACTCTTTTCAGCTAGGTCGATTTCAGAACTAACTAGTACTAACTTTAACAATGAACAGTGATACTTATTCAAATACACTTGCCTTCTGTAAGTTGTTTTTCTAACATGCAAGGTAATCAATGTCTAGTTGAAACCTTTAATCAGAATCAGCAGCCTAGTAAATGGCAGGTGTCTGCAAGGCTTTATAATCTTTTCTAAAAGCAGTTGCAACTTGGGAAATGGAAGCATCATCTCTTAAAGAGATGGCAGCCATGACTACCAGGAAAATGCAATTCAAAATGAAGTGAACTTTTCTATGGTCTTTTTCAGTATGGACAAAGCTTCCCATGAATTAAAAGACTATTGAAAAGTTATTTAACTACAGTGCCATTTCACACCTTTGTTAATGTCCACATTTTAATGTCATCATTAGAACAATGAAAGAGCACAATTCAAAGGTATATAGTTAATAACACAACAAATCACTGAAAATACTTTGGGAAAGCAAAGGCAGGAATCAATCAATAGCAGCTTGCTGTCTAGAGATGGCAAAGAAGATGGCTTATCTAAAAATACATTTGACACTTCATATCATTGTAACAGGTCAGTGCAAAAGGGCTTCACTTCAGCAATCTGACTACATACCTAGCTTGCAGTAGGGTATCACAGACTGGGCACAGCTTCTGCAATGATAGATGTTCTCAGCATTACTGCTGACACAGGCTGACTTGCCCAGTCAAGCTTTTAGTATTTCATGTGTGTCTCTTCATGTTTCATTACATAACAGTTTCTTTTAAGCACCTCACCTCTCATAGCACTGTCATTATGGAAACATTTCTTGAGTAATAGAAAACCATGAAGTCCTCCCGAGTCAAAGGTCAAATGCAGTCAATTTATTGCAAAAAACTCCAACAACCCACCAAAAAAATCTCAGCTGCAAGTTACTCCTTCACTCCAAGGAGTTTTATATTTTCCTTGTCTTTCGAAACAACCCACAAGTGATAATGAAATGCTTAAAGCAATAAGAGAGAGAATCAGGTTTCATCTACCTGGACTGTCTGGCAGCATACTGCGTAACAATAAATGAGTGTTCTTAAGTCACAGCATTTCACTGGAAATGAGGCAGAACTTGTGTATTTTAACAGCTTTTTACAACTAGTAACCACTAGCAAATTTATTTTACTTTCTCAGGGAAGACCAGTGAACGTCCCTAATTTAAACTAAAGGGCCATTCAGCCTCAAAGACAAAAAGCACTTCTGCTTAGCACCTGAGTAATACATGGAATATGTACAGGTGAATCAAGAGGACTGGAATCAAAGATAGTTTGTCTTTGGCTGGTCTGAAAGGTCTGACTCATTTCCAGTTCTGTGATCATTTATTATCCAGAAAAGAAAGGCTAGCTTTCTGCAGTGCAAACACAGTGGTGGTCTGCAGCTCATGATGAATAGATTTACCAGGTCTGCTCTGACTTGCATGACATAGAGTTTTCCAACAGGCTCTGACACCTGATGTATGTTTAAACTTCCTAGCACAGAAAGCCCTGAATATCTACCTGCATGCACTTTTTCTTGAAGTTATTATACAGAAAATACATTCTTAGACGGCATATTATTTAAAGCGGTTACAGTACAGAAATATTTTTAATCAGTATATTCATTTCTGATAAAGACTTATTTCCCTGCCAGTATTCTGACTTCAGTATAGCACAGGACTTTGTTTTGATCTTAAAACATTAGCTTCCATATTTTCAAGTTCCAAGTTATATAAAGTTTACACAAGACTTGATTTACATTTGTAGAATAACAGAAAAGTAAAAGACATCGATGCCATTTTTTCATACTCAAATCAGGGCAACTATTGGAGCATTTATCTGCACTGCCTCATGATAAATAGCAGAAACACCAGCCAATTATTCCTGAACTTAGGAGTCATATGCCAAACTAAGCATTTCAAGAGCCACAAAGTCCCAATTAAAATCAAAGTATTCACTGGAGGAATATCACAAACCCAAGAAAATTCCCTGGCAACAGTTAACAGTTGTCAAATTGATGGTCACACTGTTCTTTACAGTTTACTTGTTTTTACAGATAAAAAGTTATTTAATCACGGGACTGGAAGCCTCCACCTTCTTCTAGTTCTAAAGAGCCTGCAGTTGGAGTAGGTTTAAGTGTGGGCAAGAAAATATTAAAAGCAATATTAAAATGTTATCATTAATCAGATATTTAGATTTATCAATTTGAAAAAGCCAAACCAACATTGATAAACAGTCTCTGGTCTGCAAAGAAAAGGATCAAAATACTATGCAATTGTGTTAAAGTACATAGACCCACAATTACACAAAAGAGAACATAATTTTAAGTGCTTCTTCTAACTGTGCCCCCTCTGACATTCAGTTTGAATACGTAGGATAGCCAACTTTTTTAATAATGTGGCTTAGTTGATTAGCCTGATGACTACACTGGGTCCTGCACACACAACAAATCTGAATCCATTAAAAAGACACAAGAAAGAATAACAAAATGTTTTTTTATCCAGCTTCTAACAAATCAGTGCCAATAAACTCTATGTAGAAATAAGTAAAGTGTTTATTACTTTCTAAGGTATTCCAGAAAAATCCAATATGCAGAAGGATTAATACATTGAATATATTCATAATTGCTGAAATGAGTTGTTTTTAAAAATAAATGATATCATTTATCAATAACTGAGCTTTAATCTAAAAATTTTTTCAACAAAGACCTGCACTCAAGTTATACTGAAGCTCATTTGCACTGTCTCATTTCAAAATTTTGTAGAGCACAGAAAATGTCCTCCACTCTGCTTTATAAAGGTTCACTTAGTCCTCCCTTTTTACATAGTCAGTTCACGTATCTATGATTCTTCCAATTCTTTAAATTCCTTCTTACAAGGAAGAGGATGTCTTTGGTCTTAGTGGAGAAGAGTGTATTGTCACTCTCTCAATACCACTATCTGACTTCTACATTCACTCGTTACACTGGTAAAGAGAGAAAATAAACTTACAGGACCCTAAAGAATATTGAGAGACCATATACAATGCATCACGATCACTCCTTTAAGGATTTGGATTCAGAAGACAGAAAGGGGGAATATTACCTGGTTAAAAGGCCTTCACCTTTATTTTAGGAACATGAATATTGCCAGAATATGACTGAAAAAGATTCTAAATCAATTTTCTTCAACAGTAAAATCAGGTGTATAGAGCAGGCATAATTTAGCTAAATTCTACATAGGTCCCAGTTAGTGAGAACAACTCTTAGACAGATTAAGTCCTGTGTCTGTGGAAAAGCTAAGAATTACAATATTAGACTTTTTAACACAATGAACACCAGACAGAAACCTGTCTTTTCACAAGACAAACTGTCTGACTGTGAAAAGATCACACTCCCTTTTTATCTCCAAGAAGGCCCATGAGCCAAGATTACCTGACCTACTGGGGCACTATTAACTCCCCTAACTTTGTTTTACTTAAGGTGGAATGAAAAACAAACAATGTATAAAATATTCTTCTATATGAAGAATAAGAGAACTTGAGCCTATCACAGAATATGCCGAATTGGAAGGGACTCACAAGGTTCATCGAGTCTAACTCCTGGCCCTGCACTGGGCAGCCCCAAGAATCACACCATTGACACACACCACATGCCTGAGAGCATTTGATGTGGTTTTGGATTAATGGATACACTGGAATAGGCTAAGGTTCCAGTGTTGTTCTAGGTTGTATCTGAAACCTAGATACATGTAGGTCTTTTAGTTAATTATTTTTTAACATTATTTGTTAAGATTTTTCTTTGGACTTGGTTGGATTACAACCAGATAATTCCCCTCATGGTATCTCAATCCATATACTTCAATGATTCAGGACAGGCAGAACAGTTTTGCATTCTATGTTTTGTTGACACAGCTAATGAAAAGGAATGTTTTGATAATCATCTTCCTTTTTGTCCTAGTCAATTCTTTGCCAGGACACTGAGCTTACAATTATACAGATCATCATATTTTGAGACAAGGAAGATGAAAGGAGACCAAAAAACTGCATAATATTTCTAAGATATTGATATACTTTTCTTTTTTCCCCTGAATAAACACAAATACAAATGTGCAGTCTCAAGGAAGACAAAATCATAGTTTGACCTTTAAGGACAAAGTTGGTATTAGGATTCTTTAATTAGTTTTGGTTAAACATTTAAAAACACCCAACTTTCAGATTCAATGTCAGTTTTGACTGAAAGGTATCTAGAGACCCCAACTTTAGCTAACGGAACTGATTGAAGAACTGAAAATGTTCTCATTTCACACTTATGACAAGTAAGAACAATGTACATGTTGTAGTTAAGATGAAAGCTTAAATTTTATGTGAGTATAAAGAATGGCTTTGAGTGTACAACACTTCATAATTTCAAAACCAATTCAGTATTTAGATAAGTAGCTGCACAGCTGAAAGTTTGTTTTAATCTTAAGATTCTGAACAGGAAGTGAGGTTAAAGACAACCCTTCTTCCACTGATTTGATCTTATAGACAAAACAAATCAACTTTTTTATTAAATAGTGGCATCGCCTTTTCACTTCTTCCACATCCAGCCATTGGGGACAGACATCTTCAGAACTTTTTTCTGTGTGTTTTCAGATTTCTTTCTTTAAGTGAAATTCAAAAGAAACAGTCTTCCAAATAGAAGACAGATCTATTCAAACTACACGCCAACTGTTATTGTCATTTTCAGTAAAAAATTAATTTCGATAACATTTGATCAGAAGGTTGATCCCAGAATCCTTTTTCTAAATATTGTTTAAAATTCTGGCACGTTCCTCTAAAATTTTAAGTTCAAGGGAATATATTTAAAGGAAAAATTAGCTCAAGAAGATCATATTTATAAAATAATCAAAGAGCACCCATGTCCTGATAATCATAAGAGAAGACAAACACAGGAATTTCTTCCAGAAGAAAAAAAAAGAAGAAGAAAAAAAGAGACACTGTATGAAGTCCCAAATTGGTCATACATTTTGGTACTGGTCAATAAACTAGACCACCATATATAAACAAAACATTCCATTCAGCATTATGTCAACCTTTAACAAAAAGATCATCAATCAACTGCAAATGCATGTTCTATGCACCTGTAAAATCTGATGGACATTCTTTCAAGTTTTTATTTCAACACTGTGTCTGTCAGAATTACCCCCCACTATAAACTTATTATTAATGTTGGGAGAAGTTTTCCAAATGTCACCAAAATGAATTAGTATCACACTGAGCCCAGGACTTAAGAGAGTCACCATGTGCATTTATGTATTTTCCCTCCCGTAATACTGACACATTTATATCTTTTCCATGTCTGCTCCAGGTCTGGAGAAACTGCACAGTATGTGTCTCATTTATTTTGTTAGAACACAGTGACACATACAGAGATTTAGTTGCGTGAAAATTGTTGAAAAATTGTTAGCAAC
This sequence comes from Acanthiza pusilla, assembly GCA_036630365.1. Lineage (NCBI taxonomy): Eukaryota > Metazoa > Chordata > Aves > Passeriformes > Acanthizidae > Acanthiza > Acanthiza pusilla. The sequence continues at coordinate 8,082,540 of JAXCHO010000078.1, forward strand.
AATGTCCACCTATAAGATGCTCTAAATTAAAGTAAAATAAGCAAAAAGGTTTTTACTAATAGTACGACAAAGTGAGTTAAAATACCTATAGCACTACGCATAGTTTCTAATGTGATGTTGGAAGTTTGCTGTGTTTCCCATGTACATATAGGATGATGTGTTTGACAATAAAGGACACTCTTTCATAGTGGATAAAGCTGTAAGAAGATCAAAAAGCTGGAAACCAAACCCAGGTAAATTAAGACTGGAAATAAAATACTTCTTAACACAATGTGTGTTAGCCCTCAGAACAATTTGCTAAGTGCTTGCAGATTCCCTGTCACGAGGATACATTTTAAAAAAAGAAACTGAACTAAGCAAGGGAACACATGCAGTAGTTGTTTCATCAGAGAACTCTACCATAAAATAGTGCTTTCCTAATTTGTATTACTTTAATTGATATTCAGTTTACTGCTTATGAACTTAGTGTTCAAGTATAAGATACTACAGCAGCAACATGCTATCTCTTATTCAGTGACTAATGGGTAAGAAGTCTAACAAATTTCAAGGTGAAACAGGCAATGGTGTTTCAAAGACGAAAAGGCAATTTTCCATTTACACCTCCACTTTGAACAGCATATATATGTATATGAACGATTTTCAGAACTATCCTCTTTAATTTGTCTACTACATAAATAAAGGCAGACACAAGACTTAATCATGAAACATTTTACAATATTCTTGAGAACCTATACATTTTGGTATATCCATCTGTCTTCCAGAAGCAAAAACTGTGCTTCTAAACTTCCTCTTTGCATACACAACCTAAAAAAAAAATGCATTCTCCAAGTGCATCAATTAAGTATGCCTGATTTCCTGTAATCTAGCTAGATTTTCTATTTATGTTTTCCCCTACATCACTAATTCAATAATTTACTCTGGCACACTTTAGTCATCTACAATTTCTTTAGTCCTTACTTTGCAATCTAAAAGGCCTTCATTATGAAAGAAAGCAGAATTCTGAATAAATGAATGGTCACTCAGTTCAGACCTCTATTGATTTTATTTAAATGCTTTATTAAAAAGTCAATAAAAGTCATTCAAGGTCGTAACATGAGACCCTCATTCAGATTTTACTGGAGCAATGTTCTACCTTCTAGAGACTTCAAAACCAGTTTGCCTGAAGAAAACTTCACAGTAGGTTTTATAATTTGTCCTGAAATATAGTTAGTTACTGTTAATAAGGACATAGACAACAAATCGATAAATTGCATAAAGATTAAGAAGAGAAAACAAGACTTTAGCAAAGCAAGTTTTATGTCTTGTGTGGTTTAGGAATTCTTTGCTGGATCCTGCAATTGTTTCACTTGGACTAGGTGTTAGATTTCTCTCTACAGCTGTGTGAATCCTGCAGGGTTCAGTTCACAAAACGAACCCCTGCTGTTTGATTCAGAAGGTTTGGAAAGGAACTAATATTTCTTTGTTCACTTACAGATTCAAGCATTTGGTCATCTCTTGAATTCTTAACACCTTTACATTGAAACATTTATCCCTTTAATCACTAATGAATGAATGAAGGCAGCCCAAGAACTCCTTCCATATGTGTACAAGGATGTAATTCACAGAGCTCCAGCCTTTGAGTCCCCTGAGGATCTGACTATAAGCAGGAGGAATAGTAGAGTTTTCCTGCTCTCATTTTACTCCAGGGAACTCAAAAAACCTAAAGAGCCTCCAGGAAAGTAAGGTGGCAAATGCTGAACAGACTCTAAATCCAGCCATCCAAAAAAGGCCGGTAACAGGGAAATCACCAACTGGTAACTGGGATAATTCCACTCATGGAGCAAGACTCTGAATAATGTTCTGAAGATGCTGGGAATTAACAACTAGAGGGAAGTCCTGTAGCTTCACAGAGTTACTCTTTATGGAAAAAATAATCGTGACATCATTTCAAGATGAATGGAGCAGTTTGGCTATAAAAAAAATATTGCAGGAAAGCCACAGTGTGAATAGTCACAACCTTCATAAGCACAGACTCAGATTCTTTAAAGCATCAGATCTGAAATAAGCTGAATTTCGTATTCGATACAAACTATTTGTGCATCTCTTTCATGCCTCCGACTTCACTTTTTTTCTTTGACCTACATCTTGATTTTTATTTTCCAGGCAGTAAAAACTTTGCAAAATATCTACAGTCCGTGAAGCTATGTTTTTCACTTGTCTTGGCCACTGCATTAAACAGAAATTTACATCTTGCATTTGTGTCTCTTTTCAGCCTCTAGAAACATCAAATTTGACTGGAGTATTAGGTTACACAAGCAAATCATTTGTTCACCAACTCTACAGCTAAGCTATAATTTATATTAGTAGAGTTCTGTATCATATTACTCACATGCTGTGCTAGCTTCTAGCATTTCGACAAAACTGGCTGAGAAATTAATGTAAGTGACTGAAAATCATCACCTTGCATTGAAAGGGCTGGTGTGAATCCAAGGGTGAATCATCTTAAGTCCTCTCCCTGGTGTGGATGAAATGCCTGTATGTTTGTTGGTGATTAGGCATGATATTGCTGAAGCAATTTCTGAAAAATCTACATGTGAAAATCTTGACGAGTTTGGGAAGAAAGTTGTGAACAGCAATGAATAGGAAAATTGAAGAAGAACCTAACTATTAAATCCCCAAAATGTCTGTGGAAGGATTCTCCCCCCTCTTTTTCACTAGGTAAGAAGAAATAAGGGTTCCCAAACTAAAGATTTTCTTATTCTATAAAAGATTTAAATTTGATGCATGGGTCTTACACCCAATTTCAAAAACTCTTTTTCTTTTCATTTTCCACTTCAGCAGCTCATTCAATGAGTAATCTTCAGACCAAATTATTATAATGTGATCTCTGGGAGCCTGCTTTTGAAAACTACTTGTACTCCGAATGTTTTGCAGAACATGGTAATAAAAACAAATCAGGACCTTTGCCTGTAAAACTAATTTTACACCTAATATTTGCTGTGAATCAAGGGAGAGCAAGGTCTAAGTTTCATACTGTTGGAGATCAGCTTCTCTGGATAGAAAAGGGAAAAAGAGAGGATATCTTCAAATGGTAAGAGAACGAGGAGAAAAACCTTATTGCTGAAGGCCCAGAAGCCTGGGATCACCACTGAAAAAATTCACCATCTGCACTGTCAAACTGAAGTTCATTGAATCAATTCTTTTGTCTCATGTTTTTATTCTTCATTATCTCACACTTTTGTTTCGTGTGTTGGAACCATAATATCTTTTGTGTACTCACATTGTATAAAATGCTGATCATCACATATCCTTTATGTCTATGTGCCTGACTGACAATTATTATGGTTAATGTGCGTCAAGGCAGCTCAAATGCTTCGAGGCAGTGAGAACACTGATAACAGTACAAAGTGTTAATTTATGAGCTGTTCTCTTCGCTTAGTATAAAAGGGGGAATGCTTTTAAACCAGTGTTCTACAAGCTGAAAACTAATCTCCTTGTACGAGATGTCAGAATGAGGTAATATACAGCCAAGGAAAGCATCATTTAAAACCAGAATCAGTAGTTTGAACGTCTGATAAAAATCTTTAAGCAGATAGTTCACTGGAAGTAGTTTTCCTAATCAGAAAGGAATGTTGTATTAAATCATCATATTTTGAGACAGTTTTTGGAAGCATATGTGTTGCAGATTTTCTACTAATTTGAAGGGCAGCAAGCCTCTACGAATAGGAAAGCACACATACCACATCTGGGAATGCATAAGTAGTCCTGTGGATGCTTCCATGAACCATGAATGCTGGCATGAAGCCAGCATTAGGATGGAGTTTAGGTGTTAGATCTAAAAATGATTCAGCACATGTGGCCACACAACCAGTATTCTGTAAAGATTACATTTTGTCAATTATATGTACCAGTGTTGCAAATCTATAAATTTGGCCAGAATTCTGCTTCTCTTGTCTCCTGAGCATGGAAGTGAATACAAAAAAAAAAAAATTAGGAACAGTTGCTATTCCTGTTCTTATATAATAGAAGGAAAAGAAATAAAGGTGGTAGGTGAAAAATGAGAGAATATGTCTCTTAAAAGCATTTTTATATAGGAAATGCATCCATGATTTTGTAGAAATGATATGTAGATGGCTGTATTATTATGTCACCAGAAAAAGAAGCATTGTTTGGGCCCCCTAACAGCTTTCCATGTCATAAATTATCTGGATTTCCTTCCAGTATAAGCACGGTTTGACCCTCTTGAGTTTCAGTGCATGTTTTAAAGAATGACTGCAAAAACTTCAAACCACTGACACACTGTACTTTACATTCAGTTTCATACATGCTTAGTCGCTAACTGCACACACTAGAATAAAAGCAGTGAACTTGCTGAGGATTTGTGCATGAAATAAGGTTGAGGACAGTGTTTGCCACTTTTCTCCACTGGCATAGCCTGATCACGGTGTAGACTAGCTCAGGTTGTTAACCCACATGATCATAAGAATGGCTGTACTGGGCCAGATTAAAACTCCATCTAGCCCAGTACCCAACAGCAGATGTTTGACAGGTTACAAACAGAGTGAGCAGAGTGCTACCCTTCCCCCCACAATAGACTTCACTAATTTACAGCTGAGGGACTCCCCACACCAGAGGTGGTTCCTTCTATATTTCATATTCCTCAGGATTTCTTTACAAAACTGAAAGTTTGACTTGTTTATATGTCCCCTGTATGAATACTGCTTCATGGTGAGCTTTGCCACCATGCCCAGAATCTTGCCAAATTCTAACATATCTTTATAGAGTCAGAGGGGGACTGTAACTGCATATGGTCTTCAGAACGCAGTAATACAACAGCTGTACAAAGAAACATAAATTTTGTTGCTTTATGTTCACTTGTAAGTAATTGCTACAAATGAATTGGTTTTCTGTTGATTGATACTAAGCTAATGTTTTTGCAGGACTACTATTTCTATTTGTATCTTTTGCTAAAGGAATATAATATAAATACTTCTGCTTCTATGCAGAAGTATTATAACCCCAAGATCTTACTACTGAGATGTCTCAAACTCTGTCTTTTCATATGTAAGGATCTCCCCACCTCCTCTGCCTAATAATTGACAGTAACCCACACTGATTTTATCTAACATTCTCTCACAAAGCCATGAAATGGACTTTATAAACTCCATTTGCCGTTCTCCATATTTGGCCCTTGTTTTAACGTCTTTCTGTAACAGTACCACTGAAAGATGATCCCCTCATTATTCCTCCCTTTATCTGAGAAGACTAATTGATGATAGCCATTTACTGTGAAAATTGACCATTTACTCTTAATTTAGGCTCCTTTTTCTTCAGTTATTTATGCAATATTAATATTTTTTCCTTCTTTTATACCAGTTTCTTAAACAGCTTTTGATGAGGACCCTCCTTGAAAGTATCTTAAAAATCCAGCTATATAACATTATTTGTACACACTTTTGACTCCCTCTGAAACCCCATATTTTTGCTTCCCTTTGTAATGGCTGTTTTGATTCTGCCCATCTGTTTGCTGGTTCTAGACTTGATTCTCCTTCCTGCTAATATGAATAGCACAAATACTGAATTCCTTCATCTGTCCCCTGGATATTTCCTGAAATAACTTTTTTTAAATGTCTGGAAAAAAATCATCTTACAAACTAGCAGAATAGTGTTGCTCTGATTTTGCTCCCTGAATAGATCACCATGGAACCCTGCAGATCCCTCACTGTCAGTCAGATGAGCTCTACAGTCGAGGAACAAATAAAATATCCAAGGAAGCGAAAGGAACAATACCTCCCTTTCCCACAAGTTACTTGTTGGTCAGCTGAGGCACAATTCTACATATAAATTGTTTCAGCAACTTGGCTAATTTTCAGGAAAAAACACTGGGGGATGCACAGGCGTACTGCCATATAGGTTCTCCATCCTGTATGATAGAGAACCTCAAACAGTAAAACTGTCTCAAAGTGGAATAACTGAATACAAAATACATTTTGGTCTAAACCTCAGTTCTATTTGCAAACTGCCTTAATGGGTTGGGATAGATGCTAATTCAGTGGATTCTTCTAACAGTCACTATTTATTCACGATAAATGTAAATAGAGTTATTAAGTTCCTCTAAGTAATGAGACAGGTGAAATAAAATCAGTCCTCACCCTAGAAACCGACACCTACAAACAAACGTGGGCAGAGACATTTGTGTGCATTTGCCCACCAATTAAAGAAACAGCAAGAAACCAAAGAAAAGCTCACCAAGAAAACAACAAAGTAGTGCTGAACACAAAAGGATGTTTTGTAATCCTGAGGTTTCAGATTTAGCAGTTTCTGCTCTCACCGGTGTGGCTATCCAAAGAGATGTACTAACACAAGTGAGGAGGAAAAGGGGACACAAAAGGCAATTTTTCTTCCGGACAATTTTGTATTGGAAAGATGCCTGGAGAAGCTGAAGGAATGATACTGAGAAACAGCAAATAAGATACTATATGTGGACTGGAGGGAGGATATGCAGAAATGGGGGGAAAAATAACCCCAAAATGTCCAACTTCTGTATGTGGCACAACCCTAGAAATGAAGAGTAAAGCATATAATGTTTGTCCATATGCCACTAATTCCATAAAAGGAAGAGTCAATGTAGCTTTCATAGAGGGATGTTATATCTCACAAGACTATTACTTCAAATAACACTAGTCAGCAAGCAAATAAGAGGAATTGATTGACAGAGATGGGGCGCAGGAAGCCCATTTTGTGATTACCAGAAGCAGGGAAAAGATACTAGAAGAAACATTCCTAACCATTTACTCATGGTTCTTGTCAGAGGGAGCTCACTGGACATTTGCTCCGAGCCAGTGGATGCATTCCTTTCTCACCCTTTTCTCACATAATTTATTGAAGCTGAACAGTTCTGAGGCTTCCAACCCTCTGCTAGATCTGGTTATGATTGGCAAAAGAGTGAAAAAGTTATGAAGGGGAGTGAACAAAAGGCAACAAGGGAGACACACAGCAGGAATACACGAGCCTTCTTTCTTCACATTCCTAAATGATTCCAGCAAAAGCTTCTGCTGAAGACTTGGCCGGTTTGTATCTTGAAACATTTGTCTTCAAACATATTTGGATTTAATGATAAAAATCCCACTGAAAGCATTTTTGTCTTTCAGCTATATGTTCTGTTTCCTGTGATACAGTGAAAATTAAAGATCCCAAACCTACACAATTACAATGTCTTCACTGATACATCAATATTTACATTTCCTTATTTTAAGTATGGAAGGGAAGATAAGTATCTTAATAAGGGTCATCAAGCAGTTTGGTTCAAAAGATATATTATCTTAGCTCATTTCATATAGATTTTTGCTAGTTTCACATGCTTTTTAGAAGCATTTATCTTACTAAAATCTATTATTATTACAAAGCAAGGAATTGACCCTACCCTACATTCAAGTGCACTCTGATTTAATAGGGCAGGATTACGTACTAGGACACATGCAAACACAGACTTTTACATAGGAATACTATGAAATTAATAACTGTTGCCTCATTACATAAAGCAGTTAAGTTTCAAAATTGAATCACACTAAAACTTTGGAAAAAAAAATCCAATATTGAACCCTGCAGCTTGAACATATTTCTAGTAAAAATGTATTGTTTTGAGTTGTAAAGGAAGGCTTAGAAGATAAATAGGACAAGCTGTAAATAATGGCATTTAAGTATCTATCACAGACAAAACCAAAATCCTTCTAGCATCATGTGCAGAACACACTTCATTTAGAGGGACCCATAGCAACATTTAGATGGAAGTACAGTCAGTGTCTTGAAAGAAATTGGGTCTGGGTAAGAAGTTACAGGGAAAACTTCTGTGGCACAGGAAGTCCTTTCACTTTTCAGAACGTCATCCATCATGCTGGGGAAACGGCAGGAAAGTAACCTACTACTACTTAATAGGCTTCTGCGTGGCAAGTTGCTTTGAAGCAGCAGCTGCCCACAGTAAATTTCGCTGACCCTTAGAGCCTTTCTCAAAGTTTTCCAACTGTTTTGTCTCCTGAGTTACAACTCAGTGTTAGGTCCAAGTCACCAGCACCTGACAAAACTTAGAAGCTCCAACAATGTGAGAATGTAAAGCTTTCAGGGATGTTATCTTTTCCATACAACACCAGCAGAGAGACCTGATGCCACTACATTTGCTAATAGAGAAACTTTTCTCCTTCTGAAACACGGGCTATTTTAGAGGATGGCATCACAAAACACACATGTGCACTATTACAGAATGCATCGTAAATAAAATGTTAGTTTTCTGGCACAGTAAATAGCACTCTGTCATGATACCATGCACTACATCTTATTCATCAAGCCTTAAAAATGTAACAGCTTAAATCTGCTGTTTGCACCACAGTGATGAAAGTAAATATTAACATGCATTTATAGAGAATGGCAGGATACAACATCCTAATGCATCAATTAATTAAGCCTTATAATAGTTATTTACTCAAGACCTGCTAATCAAATGCACTCCTGCATTTTTTGTTCCAACGCCTGTGAAGTTAGTGCCAGTAAATTATTTGTTCTGCTTCACTTCCTCCTTAAACCATTCCTTCTCACCAGAGTTTGTGAAACTGAAGACATTATACCACTCTCCTTCAAACAAATCCTATCATTGTCACCTCCTGTCCTTGTTGACATCAGGTGTCACCTTTCTTCTTGCTTCTCCTTATCTGTTTTCTTTGGAGCCTTCCTCCTCTCATTTTTCCCAGTGCTGCTCATATGTTCCCTTCCTGTCTTCCACTCCCAATATCCATCTCCTATGGGTTCCATACATGCCATAACACTCCTATATTTAAGCACATACCTTTCACAGGGCCACAGTCCATCCTTCTAGAATGAATAAAACACAACAAAATGAAGAGATTAAGGATTTTTAAGAAGGTCAAATTCTTTTCTATAAATTTTGTAAATCAGGATATTAGTCACTTTTCCCATTTTCTTGAACCTCTGATTTCCTATTAGCTTCTCAAATGGACTAGTTAGAGAATAAAAGTTTCATTTAGCTTCAACAGTGGTGAGTAATCTAGCCTGATATAAATGCTTGGCTTTGCTTATGTTAGTCTTGGAGCTACAGCTTCTCCGTTAATGTTCAAGGTTAGGTTGTATTAAACACCAAAAATAGAAACATGAAATACTATGGCAAGGTTACCACTTGTCCTTTACACTTGCACATATTAAAAGGAATGTAAATGTCCTCTCGGTTCCTCACATGAATAAAATAGAGAAGGGATCACATACTGGTAGAAAGAATATTCATTCCAAAATCATCTGTCCTCAAATCACAAGTTGGTGGGGTAGCACAATAATATTTGCCTTCTTGGATATTTGCCTGGGTGGTTAGAAAACTAACATAAAATTAGATTAATTTGCTCTAGTATCTACAGTATAGAACAGACAAGACCTGACCAAAAGAGACAAAGTGACAGACAACCTTTGAGCTATGGATCCTTAAACTTCCTTTCTCATCAAAGAATCATAGAGAGAATTCTCAAGGAAAAAAATTGTAGAACAGTCTCCATCTGGGAAAAGAGAGAATATATTAACTCAGATTAGATGGCTTCCCAGAATAAAACAATCCTGATTTGGAAAAGGAAGCTTAACTTTGGAAATCAATTTTGAAATCACATTCAAAGGGTGAAATGCTATAGAGTAGCTCATGCCATTCTTGGCAAATGCAATTTGAGTAAAAAAAGCAAGTTTAGTTTTAAATGACAATACTAAGTGGCTGAATACCACTCAATCAAATCTCTGACTCCTTCAGTTAAGACACTTCAGAGAAATCACAAGCAGAAACTAGACAGACGCTTGCAAGTAAAAACACATTTCATATACTTCTCTGTTTTGCAACTTGGATTACAATTTTAAAGTTGAAAATATTATCCCATCTTTTGTTGAAATCCTCTCTGTTATTTTTCTTTATCTTTTTAAATAAGTCTAGCATTCAGAGTGAAATGAGGTGAATCTGACATATGGAGATTCTACGGACAGAACAAATCCAAACCCTCCAGTATTACTGAAATTTAGTGCAATAGGGGAGCCTCAGGAATTATAATTGCTCTAATTAAGCTGCAAATGGCATTTCGAGGACTAGTCTGAGAATCAGATCTTGCTTTTAGCTGGCAGAAATAAGTTAATTCCCTTTTGGTGAGGATCAAAAAATAACGTAAGAGCCTACAATGCTTGGCTAACACCACTTTGTCACAGCAGCTCTAAAAAATATCATCATATAAATAATAAACTATGTTATTATAACTCTTTGAGCCAGTGTGATATCTTTAGTTCCCCTGCACTGCTTTAGTCCTTCTGGTTTTCTGGCCAGGGTAGTTTTAATTGACTCCTCTGAGGCAAGTCTGGAGTGAATCCACACAAATTGTCCTTCTTGCTCCAGGCATGATGGTGCCAACAAGGCAGGAATGGAAAGCTGTGAGTAAAATAATTTCTTCAGTGGCAAATGTTAGATCAACGTTAAAAAGTAAACAAACAAAACTCCAACTTAAGTGCACCGATAATTCCTCCTCTCCCATCAGCCACGCCCTTCAGTGGGTACAGTAACCACAACTCTTTTCCTATGGTACCAACAGGAAAAAGGCATAGAAAAGCTTTCTGCAAAGGCCATTTCAGTACTAACAGATAGTAGCCAAATATTCACAACAAGTTGCAAGACCTCTTTGTCCAATAAAAATGCAAGGTCCTGGGATATAAAAACTGTATAGTGAAGTCTATAGAAAGATTTGAAATTAGGTTTTTAACTGATGATGCCAATTAATTTTGCTAGTATGGATCTATTTTTGACGACATCAAATAAAAATACATGTAGCAAATTAGCATATTTCTGAAGAATTCTTCTGGAGTAATTTTTACATGGATAATACAAGTTCCCTTTCTTGACACCTGCCAATTTCCCACCAGTTTTAGGATGTGGACAAAATGCCATCTTTTTTTCATACCCAGACTTATTTTTAAATTTTGTAAATTATTCACTTAAATAAGGCAAAAGGGTATCTATTTCATGCCCATCTGTAAATTTTTTTTTCAGTTAGGGAAATCAACCTAATATTAAAAAAAATGAAGTTGCTGGTTTCTGGAGAATAGAAAGATACCAAAACCATTGCAAAGACTGTGTGCAGAAAACGCATTACAGCATAAATAAATGGAGGTTGAAGGATCAGATCCAATTAACAGTGAATTTAGAAGAGATGAAAATAGGAGCCTATGCAAATGCCCCACAGTTTTCGACACATGAGTAGCACTGGCCTCCACCTAAAATGACCAAATGCAATTCAGCATAACTTAGAAACAAGATAAAATTACCCATACTCTACTTTCCATTAACAGCCTTACAACTCTGAAGGGATAGAGTGCTCAAAGGCTCCACCTTACTCTTCCGAGGTTTTTAAGGGAAGTGACATTCCTAAATTCCACACCAGACTGACTGTACACCCCTGAACTGTCTCCAGAGACTGCTCCTAAATCTGTTACTATGCCCTTCTGTTAGTCTTGCCCTATCCCACAATGTTTACTGCAGCTTCCCTTCACTATAAACTGAGCTTATTTTTATGTAATATTTTCACTTCCTGCATGAAAATTTAATTTCTCATATTGTTACATATTAAAAAGAGCAACCTAGTCACTCTGTGCAGTAAGATTTGACCTCAAAGTACCTAAGGAAGTCATATAAATATATCAGGGTGATAAAACATGAAAGTATGCATTGGAAAGGGAGTTCAGATAAAAACTCAATAAAATGATGAAAAAGTGTCTAAAACTTTCCTTAAACATTTCAAATTTCATACATACTAAAGTGCATTGAATTGTCAGAATGTCAAAATTTCCATAAAAGAAGAACTCTAATTAGAAACCAAGAAGTTGCCTTAAGAAATAAAGCATTCTTTAAAAACTAGCTAAGATGCATATAGAGTTCCCAACTCACTATATACAAAAGTTGAACCACAGAAAAATCAAAGTTGAAGAACAGGATGAATCTTTTATTTCCCTACCATCTGCATATGAATAAAGATAATTGATAAAAATTATATGGCACTAATTGTAAAGTTCTATGAGGGGAGGAGAGAAAAAACAACAAACATGACACCTTAGGAGTTAGGGTCAGAAAAAGAAAAAAAACTAAAATAGAAAGTTGCAGAGTAAACATCTGCAGTAGTGCTACTGTTGAGAGAAAAGGGAGAAGTAAATGCTCATGTAGGCCATTACCACGCAGCCTGAAACTTAAAGCAACACAACTGGCACAGGATTTTTCTTGCAAGATCAAAAGGAAGCAGCAATGCCATCTGCTGTTTGCTTTGAAAAATTGTTAGAGCAGATGTTCCCATGTGTGGACTCTCCATCCCTTCTACTAAGAAACCACTTGAAAAATAACCATGAAATAACATGGGGAAAACATCTGCATGGAATACAGAAGACCACCAGTAGTGAAGCACAGGAAAGCCAAGAGAGGAGGAGAGAAAGGGCTGGAGCAATTCAAGCACGTCTAAGACTAGGTCAGAGACAGGCACCCCGTTGTGTGGCATAACCTCCATATGTATACATATGTATAACCACTCACTGGTTGTCTTTTCCTTTCGTTACTCAGCAGGAGGAAGCCAGATTTCTCACCCATTGGACCTGTGTCAGGCAAGGCACTCTCTGTGTATAGTTATGCCAAACACCACAAAGAATGTGCTAAAGAACCTGTATGGCGAGGCACAAGAATGACTTACTCCTTCCTCTCCCTTTCTGTGGGCTTATATCCCACCTAGCACGATAAAAACACAGGAATGTATTTCTCATTATGGGTAGAGAAATTATGTGCTTTCCACATTTCCTAAACTGCTTTAATTTCAAAACTGTGATGTCTTCATCAATTTATACTAAATCTTCTATGTATTCTGACAAACCTTTCAACAAGTACAGTACAATCACAGTCATCAAGATATGATACCATCCAAATGCTATAGGAGACAAACAGAAAGAAGGTACAGGATGCACTGAATGTCTTATGTGTATTGTAGGAGCCTTAAAGGGAGCATGTTTACCAGTCCTACAGCACTGTTAGAGATCAATGCAAAATATATTAAAAGCAATGAGATTAGCTTAAAAATAGATATAATACTGAAAGACATTCTAGATAGTTGAGAAATTGGGCACTCAGTTTGCCTGACTTTTAAAGAATATTCAGCTAAACAATCCCAGCCCTCAGCCTCTCCTCACTAGAAAGACGATCCAGTCCCTACATTACCTTGGTGCCCTTTCGTTGGACTCTGCATTATGTCCATGTCTCTCTTGTACTGGGGCGTCCAGAACTGGACTCAACACTCCAAGTGTGGCCTCAGCAGTGCTGAGAACAGTAGGGCAAAAATCCCCTCCCTGACATGCTGGCAACACCCCTGATGCAGCCCCTGATACCATCAGCCTTCCAATGCAAATGGTCCAATTAAGAAATGCCTTAGATTTGTTCTGAATATCTTCTTTCATCAGTCTACAGTAACCATTCTCAGAAGGATTTAACACATTAAATTTTGTAGAGATATTTCTAAGTTCTCAGGCACTTTAACCCACCTATTCAGACTTCTAACAGGGTCATTTAAGGGGACTGTAATCCTTACATATACTGTCCTTTTTTTTTACCTCCTGAAGTGATTGAGTAATGACTGAAGTAAGACTGAATATCAAGATTATCTTTTTTACCACTCTGCTTTAAAAAAAAATTAAAAAAATAAAGTGTCATTGGGAAGAATTATCTGAGATTTCTCCAATTAATGATCTACCACGATATTTCTGTGAGGTGAATTATCTTTAGAATCCCCCAATCTGAGTTATTAATAAAAGCATAAGCTTTCCATAATGCTTCTATTTGCATTATATATAAACAATTGAGAAGTGGTACTACATTAGCATTGTCAGCTACCTAGTTCAAAATGAAAACATCACATGTAGTTCAGAACTTAGAGACTCTTGAATCTGGAATGGAAATTTGCAGAAGAAAATATACTCATTTTTCACGTAGAGATAATACAAAAGGTTCTGGAAGTCTGAGAAGTCTGGAAATTAATTTGTCCCACCTATGATTTAGATGGCTATTGTCTGTGAGTCTCCCAATGACCAGACACACATGTGAGCCAGTCCTTCAAATTACAATAGAAGGCAGAGCAATGCACACATGTGCACACATGTGTCTAACCAACACAATAAGATAAAGGTGTGTATATATAGTGAGTTATCACACAAACCTTTCTTCTTTCTGCCAATGCCTTTTGGTATCTTTTTCACTTCTTTTCCAGCTTGCTCTTTCTCTCTTTTCTTTCTATTTCTTCCCCCTTCTAGTGACTCAAAAGAAAAATTAATCAGAATTACCAGTAAGCCATGATAAATGTTTGTGAGAAAGCAAGAATTTCCTATTTATATATCCAGAGCCTGGTCCCCTGATAACTCAAAATACAAGCTCCTTTCTTAATCTTATTTGAAGTTTGTTTAGTGGATTGATTATAGGCAGCAAGACACAGCAGTGTACTTAGAAAGTAGGGAAACTCAACAACAGCTTCTACTAATGTCCTCTGAGACACCAAAGACGCACAAATGTACTGTATCTGTCATGTGAATGAATGTATTTCAGCGATTAAAACTATTCTGTCCAATTTTGCCAATCTATTTTTTTCTGAAATTAGAAATTACACATGGGCAAAAACAGATCTTCAAATTCTCTGCAAGTTTAATGCTTAAATGTTATATTTTACTAGAAAATTATGGGTAAGAGAGAGCCCAAGCAATGCACACAATGATTTTTTTAGACTTTCAGACAATAAAAAAGTGCAGCATTATTTCTGTGAACGACCACAGCTGAACAGTATTTTGTCTTGTATTACCAATTGGTTATGTATACCTGTGCATTATACCATCTCTTAACAAAACTCTATTAAGACTACAACAGGCTGCTCTCACACATTCATACAGCTGTGTCTTTTGCTGTAATTAAACATACCATGACTTCCAGATTTATATACTACTTCCACTTGTGAGGTTGAAGTTGTACCTGTAGTATATATTAGGTTTCCTTCAGGTGGGTATAAGAGATTAAAAAAAAATTGATGCTTTGTTCCAGAAGGTATTCTTAATGAGAAAATATCTCAAAAAGATGAAAGTTTTTTCAAGAGATTAGAGCTGCATAAAACCACTGCCATTATCTTATCAGTGACTGCATTTATCCTGTAGGGTTGAAAACTATCTCTCTCTGCAAAGGATTCTAGAAATGACACATGTATGTGTTATCAGGAGGAGCAGAATAACTGATTTCCAAATGCTTGTTGTCTGTGTGACAGTCCATAAGGACAAGCAAAAATATTGCTGTTTCAAACTGCAGAGGAAGAAAGCAATAAATCAATGTTATGGGGCAAAATGCAATACTACTGTTTTATGAAGTGAGATATTCATATTAAAAAACATAATTTGGATGCACCTAATGTTTATATTGCTTCAACTTTATACTGTCCACTTTTGATTCAAAGCCTCAACTAGGTCCAGGAATGACCATCTTTTCCTTCCAGTCACCTGGAGATCTACTAAGGCATAGTGATAACCTGCATGTTTTACAAGCTCAAAGCATCACTGAAAATGGAACACAAGTTGATTCAAATAAATTTTGTTGATATTCACAGTTTTTGTAAAATATTCTGCCTCCTCTCCCCTATTGTCTGTAAGAAATACGGTTATATAGGCTCAGTTCCTCCCCCGAGTCATTAATCTTAGAGGCCTCAGCTGGGAATCTCAAACTGTGAAGCAGCTGTCAATGCTTAGAAGGAAATGTGAGCAGCCAGAACGAGCACTAGAGCTGTTGCTTGCTCGTTGCTGCCATTGTGCAACAACACTCATCAAATCTACAACATCAGAAATGCACATTTAGAGCCCCCTAAAGTGATTTAAACAGCTGCTAGATTTAGAGACTTTTCTACTTGTAAATATTCAATATTTTCAGTTTAAAGGCTGTTTCAAATGGAAATGTCCCAAACTGTAGAAATTCAAAAGAAAAATATTAATACTAATTATTTTCTTTCTTGTAATACTTTGCTATCTCAATCAGAAAGGGAGGTTAACTTCTCTGAAAATACAGAAAAAAAATCAATAACAAATCAAAAAATATTCTCTGTTTTTAAGGGGAGTCCTTATTTTTCTGCATTATTTTTTATCTTCACTAACTTATAAATCAAAAGAAAGAAAAGCAGTGATTTTGAAGCACTGGTTTGTATCTTTATAGTACCTCAACTTTCATGTACAATAATAAGATATGCGAGGGTGTTGACTGTTCTTACAATCTCAGACCCAGGCCGCATGTTTCTAGGCAATATTTTACCAGGAAATTCATCATACATTGGGCACTGAAATGCAGTATCATAAATTCACTTCCAATTAAATTTGGCCACATATTGCCTATTTTGTTCCTTATCCTTGGAGGCTGCCAAAGGAGTTAGAGAATACTGGACCATACCCAGGACTTTAAATTCATGAGAATTTATGTTTGTGAAACAGCATGCTCCTTGGGCCTGTAAGCAAGAGATAGACAAGGAAGCAGAATTAGAAGCCAACACACTGTGAGCACTTGATGAATGTGTCTAGCTTTGTAAAGAGTCACATCTGGTATTATTACTTTTTGCCTCTCCAAGTTTGGTAATAATAACATATAGAATTCTTAAGAATTCTGGTCGCAAAAAAAATCCCCCAAAGTTTGATGCATAAACCTTCTGAAAACGCACTTCATACAAGAGTTGCTAGCTTAGGAGCTGAGTCAGAGATTTAATGATAAGTATGATGAAGTTTGGTAAGCAAGATATTACCTTCTCTTGACACTTTCCAAGCCTAAGACTGTCCTGGAAATATCTAAGTTGTTATTAGCTTTCCTATTTTCCTCTTGCTGTCCACTTCTGAAGATGCTTTGTAGTTGCTGCTGGTAGTAAGACGCATAGCAAAAGAAGGGTAGAAATGAGGATTTAAAAGAAGGAATCAGATGCCACTGGCTAGTATTGATATAGAAGTTAACAATCTAAAAAGAGAACAGTTAAAAAATAACTGTTTACTGATGTAGCAAAGCCAATTATCTTTAAATGACTACCTGCAACTCAACCAACTACAAATTCACAGAGGCATTATTTCCTGATTTTACAAGAAAATGATGTAATGATTAATTCTGTTATTCTAGGCATTGAGAGGACTCAAATCTAAGAGGTACTGCACTATTTTCACAAAGCAGCTTTTGCATTTTCTGAAATAAGTGACTCACCCACAAATATACATTTACCATGAGATATGAAGTGGTAGCAGAAGACACTGAAGGCAGTCTTGCACGTAGAAGAGAGGAAAAGATAGTCTTCTAATGACCTCGTAACAGGAAAGGTAATCTTGCCTTAGAACAATGGTCGTATTCTTCCCTTTATTCTCTTCATACCTGTTTTATAAATTTTGGTCCTACCTTAAACAGTCAAAGGAGATGGAGAAAAAAAGAAGGGAAATTTTGAAATGGAATGCATTTTCGTGAAATACAGTGTTT
Organism: Acanthiza pusilla; assembly: GCA_036630365.1. Lineage (NCBI taxonomy): Eukaryota > Metazoa > Chordata > Aves > Passeriformes > Acanthizidae > Acanthiza > Acanthiza pusilla. The sequence continues at coordinate 8,100,082 of JAXCHO010000078.1, forward strand.
CCCTTCTAGCTCTCAGAAAAGGTGACAACAACTTCTGTCTAGCATGCAATTTATATGCCAAAGTTTGAAGCAAAAACATCTGCATAGAAAATTCCTTCTGAAACAAAGTAACTAATAATTTTTTTCAGAGCAGAAAAAATGTATTCACTTGTCCAAAAGTCTAAGCATTACCTTTATTTCTAGGCACCAAAAAATGCCATTAACCAAATATTTGGAATGCTATCAGAGTTTAGCTTTCAGTTCAAGTCTCTTCTAATAGTCGTAACTATAAGTGGGGATAACATCCACAATGCTGAAAGTTTCACTTTGAAAAAGCTGTTACAGATGTATGCTTTCAAAATAGATTTTATATAGGGAATTTACTTGGAGAGTATTTCCATGTGAACAACAGTATGCCTGCTGAGCACATTGAGAATACGCATCTGCAGCCAGAACTACCAAACTCAAGATTGCTGTGAACAAGTCTGGTCTGTATAATAATTTTGTCTTCCTTTATGAGTGTTTGCAAAGTTGATTTTCTCTACTGCCATTGTATGGCTCTGCAGAAGTGCATAAAAACCAGTGTTGAGGACAAATTCTGAAACAAGGCTTACAAATTATGATGAATCTTCGACAGTAAGACCAGTTACACAGGCAAATAAATAACAAAACATAGTTGGTGATGAGGGAATCTCTATGTACGTATACTAGACTTGGTACTTTTTGACTTATACTGGACCGGCATAGTCTAAAAAAATGCTATTGGGAATTCCCCAACTATTCGCCCCCTGTATTCACAGGCAATACTAGATGCATATCATCTGTCATAATGCACCCTGCATGTCCTTGTAGCACTATCTAGTTTGGCCTTTTGGTGTTTATCTCTTTGGTTCATGAAAGGCTTCCTGAGGAACAAAAACATTGTGTATTGTATTGTATTAGGAGTCTTACACTGATCTTGTCCATGGCAGAGGGGTTGGAACAAGATAATCTTTAAGGTTCTTGTCAACCCAAACCATTCTATGATTTTATGATCTTGCTGCCCTTTGCAAAACACTGAAGCTTATGAAATGGATGCAGCCAAGAGAGGTAGTTTGAACTTACCAAATTCACATCTATCATATCCAAACTTTCTTAATCCAAGACTAGACTCCCACTGCAATTTTTACCTTCTTTGGAATACTGAACTCCAATGTTACTGTTCTGCAGTATCCCCAAGATAGCATTCTTCAAAAAAAGTGATGTCTGTCCCTGTCTGAAATCTTTAACATTTAGGAAATCAGCAGCTTGCTGTTCTGCAAAAGTGAGTTGATTAACAGTGTGGCTCCCTTGATAAATGGTAGTTTTTCACAGCCAAACTCAAACACAAAGATGTGCTTTTACAGCTGTCTTGTTTGCAGATGCGTAAGTTTTTGTCAGATTTGTACAGTGCAAACATAAAATGTAAGGCACACTGAGTTTCAAGTTTACCGTAGGCAGTTTATTGAGATGTAAATATCAATAATTCTTTATGGTTTTCAAATCATTCACAGGTTGCCTTTCAATCATTTTGATAGTCCAAATTGTTTCACGAAGTAGCTCAGACAAACACTAAAATGCATTAAATCAAGCTAATTGTAATATCTCCCTTTTCAGGGTCAGTGGACATATCACTTATCTCTTTGCTTTATTTACCAGAGGCTTCTCCTTTTCACTAAGAACTATATTCCCAAGTAATGCCTAAACAAAAAGAATCCTCAAAGAAAGCAGCATTCTGTTTACTGAATATCTGCATATATATAATTTTAATAAAGTCTACTTAGGCCCTATTATGATAATTTTCAGTATTTTGTTTTTGCCTAATAATAATTTCCTTAAGATGTAAGACCTCTCATTCAACATTCAACCAACAGAGAAAAGGATATGTCCTCAGATACTTAAAACTTTTCAACAAGTGGGACAGCTTTATCATAATGTCTCATAAACAGTAAATGAAGGGATTATTGGAAAAGATCCTGAGACAATGAAAAATTATTCCTTTTGCTTATGAAAAATACTTTCCCAAGGTTAGATAGGAGGACTTTGAAAGTATTAGAAACTATACAGATTTCCGGAATCTCTGTTTTAGGATTTTAAACACAAATCTTGCATGGGTACTGACTATGAAGTGTCAGCATGACTGACAATAAGCCTCAGCACTTCATTCATCTAAATTTCTTTTTTAAAGTAAATAACACCTATCTGTATGACAAGAGAATGCAAACTGGCAATTTTTATATGAAAACCTTTTCTAGTGAACCATATAAAAAGGGTAAAACTAGTTAGTGACAGCCACAGACTCTAATGGATACAGTAAGTATCACCAGAAACAACTTGATAGCAGTTTAAAGACTCAGCAAATTTCCTGCCCTGTTTTACAGTAGGGATAGCCCAACCAGAATTTTATTGTGTTGCAAGCTTGATACTTATGAGAGGGGGAAAAATTAAAACAAGAGAAGGAACATTTTAACTACTTCCACAGAATAAAAATTCAGGAGGGAAAAGTATCAGGAATACTAAACTAATCTTGCTTTCCATAATGTCAGTTTTTCCTTCTGGCAGTATTGAGATATTCGGTTTTCCAAGATTAAAAAAATTAATTTCCTAGCATGCCAATTATAATATTTTTTAAAACTTAAAACATATTGTGATATCAAACATAATGTTACAAACGGAAATAAATATTTTGTACATAAATATTGAAAACACACACACACACACACGTCCAGACAAAATCTCTGAAATAAAACATTTTATCATATAAAACGCAAACATTTTTAAAATGAATACAGAGAATTGTTGGACTAGTTCCTATTCTTATTATTGAGCAGTTATCGAAATAAGCTGCTCCCACAAAACATTTTTATTGCACTAAAACTGCATTTTTATCTTTTAGAGAGAAATCTGTTCCATTAAAAAATATTTTAACCAGTCTGGAAACAGATGAGTTCATGTAATCTGCTGGAATGTGTTACAGAGCCTACAGAGGGTTTGAACAATTAAGTTTCTGTGGCTGGGAAGCCTTGGCTCTTCAATTAGTGCCTAAGAGTTGTGGAGTTTTGTTTCCACTCCTTGAATACCAATGGAATGATCAGGATGTTGGTCCATCACATATATCCAAGAACCCAAGAATGACAGAGTTACGTACTGAAAGCATGCAGACACAAACCATAGCAAGGAAATTCATGCAAAGGCTGCCCCAGAAGGTCTCCTGCATAGAGATTAAGATGGAACAGGGCTATTTCAAACCTGTGTGGTTGCTTTCTCTAAAAGAGAAATAGTAGATCTTTAAATCTACTCAACATGCAGCATAAATAGTAATGTTAGCAGCCCCATATTCTCTCTTCATTCCACAAACACTGAGGCACAGAAGAGAAGCCAGCCTAATTAAACGCATTCATCAAAAACATTTACCACTTCTTCTGCAGCTTGTCTGTGGAATAAATTACATATTTTTAAGTCTAAAGTTTGCCTGGTCTTTAAACATACTTGCCCAAAAATACTCCTAATACTACCATTGGCCTTGCTCTCAACACCTTTCATCTGTGCAGCAGCCAAAGCTCCTGTGTTAGTGGAGCTGGTAGAGCTCAGCCATTAATATGCTGTTGCCTTTCTACTTTAGTTGATTTGGAAGAAACTTATTCCACCAGAGGTGAATTCCACCAGTGTAAGTTCATCCTAAGACATAGTGTGTGTGAGGATGTGAGGACTGACATCAGCAAAGCAGGCCATTTGTGTATTTTTTTCCTTTGTGTGATTATTATTACGCATACATGCTTGTTTTTTTATCTAGCTCTATAGTTTAATGTCAACTCGACCCTACAAGAGCAAGTTGCAGAGTATTTGCCTATATGTGAACATTTGGCAAGGAATATTTTTCTAAATAAGACATTGTTCTATTCTCACGATTCATATAAAAGATCTCATACTATTGTGGACATTTAAGAGTTATCCAGGAAAATACCTAACTACACAAAAATGTCTGCTTTAATTTATTGATTCATTTTGGACCATCATGGGAAACTTAGGGCCTAAAAATATCTTACCCATAGGCTTTATGTTCGCATTTCATATGTACTGGGAATGACTGACTGTACTAGAGGCCCTTGGTACCTGTTGCTGAAGTTTCTGTACTCAGTATTTTTCTTGGATTGGACTTGCAGCCAACTGGATGTAATTGACCCTCTACTGGGACAAGTTAGGATAAGAACATATGCCTTTCCTTAAAAAGAGAGAGAGAAAAAGAGAAGGAGAAAGGGAGAGAGAAAGAGAAATATCACCAGTATTTATTTTAAGTTGCCTTCATTTCCAACTTTTCTGGCAGAATGTCAAGCTTCTGTCATAATGCAGAACCCCAGTTAAAAGCAGCTCCTGGAAAAAAAGACTACATGAGGAATTCTACCTAACTAAAATATAAAATTTAAGAATGGAGCAGTGGAATTATTTCTGCCCTGTAGGGTAGACAGTCCACTTGATATTGCCATAAGATTTCTGCATATGAAATGCCAGGCTGGCATCTCTCTTTAGGGCAGTCATTAGTCAATTTGTCATACTTCATGCAAACATAAATTACTGAATTATAACTGCAAATGTGAAAACCTCCAATGGTCCTTTACTTCAGGCCAACTATTTCTAGGCTAAACAAACCTGACACCAGGCTTCAGCAGCAATTGTAACAATTCCATAGGGAACTCAAGGCAATTACTGACTGCACCATATGAAAATATGCAAATTCTAACTAATTTTTAGTCTATGAGAAAGGAACCTTATTTTTACAAAACTTCTGCATGCAGATAAACACATTAAAAAACAAAGCTAGCGTCTTTGCATGAATCCTCCATGCAACACATTGAGCTGTTGCGCATGTAAATGGAAAACTATCACCATCTTCGTTGATGAGGTCGCTAGCTTCAATCTTATTTCTGGCATATTAAGCAAACCTTCCTCTGAAATCAGCAATCCATTCCTAAGGGAACTCAGCATCCCCTTGTCCCAGTGCCCAAATACAAGTAAACCTACTGGAAATCATCCTTTTCTTCTTCAAATATATGCAAAAGTTTTCTTTTTTTTTAAATTGCCATAGATAAATCTCTTCCTATTAAAGAAATACCAATACTTCATATTTTCAGACCCTAAGTTAAACACTAGGTTGCAAAACACTGACTGATGAAGTCTAGTCTGTCCTCAGACAAGTGAAATTCCTTAATTTGGCATTGAAATACTCCAACGTTTATCATAAAATACCACAGTGGAGAATACCCTACACAGCCATAGACTCCTGTGGTATCTTTAATAAATACAAATATTTGGTGGCACTATTAGGCATTGATTCTGAAAGACAAATGACTGTATCTGCTAATGCTACATTAGGACACTGACACAACATTTAACAGATAATTTAACTTCTCCCAGCGGTATTCACAACTCCCAAAACAAATGCCACGCATTCTTGACTGTTCAACCTCAACAGCAGCTTTGTTTGCAACAGAGATGTGTCCTTCTCAAAGTCACTGATCAGAGCATTAAAACTAGCACAATCCTTGGCTTAGACAGCATTCATAATAATTGAATATAAACTACTGAAACTATAGTAACGTCATACAGAGGTTCAGTGGCTTCCAATGGATTTATGAACAAAGAGCAGGTATATGTAACCTAATGTTTTCTAGCTGGATGGAAATAGTTGTTCCTTCTTAGGTGGTAAATGGCTGTTGAGCAGCCGCATATCCCAGAAGGCAAAACACGGAAAGGCCTTTTCCGCAAGGAAAAAGCAGTACTTGTGTTCCATGCAAACACTTCTCACCCTCCTGTAAACTGCTCAGCTCATGTCTCTCAGTCCTCCCACTCCTCTCCGGCCCTAGCCGCATTTCTGGGCCCATAGGAGCTGTAATGGACTTACAAGCTATGTAATTGCTGTGGGTGATTTCATCAGCAGCAGCCACGCAGCCTCGGGCTGGGAGAGGTAATATTAGACGACAACAGAGCATCTGTTCAGTTTTATTTTAACATACCAGCCAGTCATGGAAAAAACATTTTTCCTAATTATTGGTATGAATGCCAGGATGGGATTAATATGGATAAAATGCCCATGAGCTACACTGCCACCCGTGACAGCAGGAATGGCTGGAGTCTTTGGAAGTACCCATAAGAAAACTGGCCTCAGCTGTCTTGCAGTCCCAGCTCAGGTATTCACCCATCCACCTTCAAGAGGGAATTGGCTCCTAACACACAAGTAGTTCTGCAGAGAAATTCCTGAACAGTGCATGGGCACTTTACAGAAGGAAAAAATATGGATCTCACACTACTTTTTACACTGTTGGCAAGTGAGGATAATCTGAAAAAAAAAGTTAAATTACACAGAATGAGGAAAGTTTTCTATATCTCTCTCTGGTTCTTTTTTTTAAACAGAAACTTAACCTCTCCTATGGATTTAATGCCATAATTTGTTGCAGCCAAGAGGTTTATAAGAGACATGTTATCAAAACTGGAATCATCAAAAAATTGTATCCGAAGACACTGTTTATGTACAAGCACAATTATGCCAGTTTTGCCCCCACCCCCTCTTTTCTTTCCCTCTTTTTGTTTCCTTTTTGCATAGATCCACTTAATTCCATCTCTTCGTGTGGGCAAAAGCTGACAGTTGCATGACAAGGAATGTTTCCCTTTATAAAAGCCTACTTCCTCTCTGTGTAGTTTTAGCCTAATTGAAATGTTTCCTATTAAGCTCAATCAAGGCAGCAATTATCTAATTACTCACTTATGCTTTTCCAGTCAAAAATTGTACAACCAAGCATATTAGAGGGCTGCATACATATTTATTATTGTTTTTATATGTCCCTGTTTATGTTTAAGAAGCAATCAAGCTTTTTTACAGTACTTTTGTACTGCCCCTAAGTCTGTTTGCTACAATTTTCTACTACAGCAGGTCACAAAACCACTTCTATGCCTCCTACCAATTCCACAGTAGGTAGACGGTAATTTCAGAATCAAGTTACAAACCCATTTCATACCAATGGGCTTTGCATAAATAAGTTTGTCAAAAAAGAAACAATCCAAGGGAACTTTTAGGCCTTCTAAAATGCACCACACTTATCACAAAACCCAAGTGAAAAGGGATTTTACAAGGCCTTCATAACACCCACATCTCCTACACATAGTTTTCTTCAGAAGGATCCTTGAAATCAGAAGTATCAATGCTGCAGGTGATCTATATTCTTTAAATGAGATATGCAATGAACTTATTGCCATAAAGAACCACGAGGTCATCAATGACTAGGTTTTTTTACTAAAGTACAACAGAAATTACACTACATACATGTACACCATGCCAGTCTTGGTTGGCTACCAAGTTCTTGCTCTGTATGTAGACTGCTATAATTTTGTTACTTCTCTGAAAAAGAAATACTTACAGATAAGTTATTTTAAAAAAAAAAAGTTTTAGTGCATGATACTTTGTTTTAGAATGCCTTAAGATATTCTTGTTCTTAAAGGCATGAACAGAATTGTATTAAAATGTCTTCACACAATCTTTCGACTATGCAATACTTAATGATTGGAATTAATTTTACTGATTATCTTTTCGAAACCAACTTGTGACTTCAGACACCACAGTTTCTAGGCTCACAACATAATGATATAGTAATAGCTACATTTTCAGAATGGTGATGAGCAACCACCCATTGAAACCTAGACCTTTTTCCCTACCCCAGTTTAAGAACTCAAAATCTAAGCCCCTTTTTCATGGGCACTTGAATTGCATAGCTTCGATCACAAACATTTAAATCTCCATTTGAAGGTTAGAAAGTTCTTCCCAGGTCCAAAGTAATGCTGTTTTCTAACTGAGCCTTCTCAGAGTGGTCCTTCCAACATGGTTTTAGCTATAAAACACGGTACTCCTTCAGTAGCCTCATACTGGCTGGTTTTCATACAGAAAACTCTTTTCTGTGAGACAGATTATAGCGGAAACAAAGCCGCAGAAAACTTGTGACCAGTGCTGCAGAAATACCACAGTTTTGACTCTTCACATAAGGCTTCCTGCAATGCATGACGAAGATGACTGGAAAATTCCCTTTGATTTCATGTGGTCCATAAACAGAAGGCTAAATCTTTTTATAACACTTATCAGTATGAGAATAAAAGGACAGGACATACCAACTAAACACATGCTGCTTCCCCCAAACAGTGCCTAGAAGGGCATAAGACCCACCTCATGCTCTCCACATCAGCACTGGGGAGACAACGTTCACGTGTAAGAGAACAACAGTGTTCTCTGTGGCAGGGAAACCTCAGCCTTCTTGCAGGGATTCTGTCTTGGGCTGCAGAACATAAGCCAGTTCAAGCCCACTCACCCTCTCCTCCTTCCCAGGCCACAGACGGATTGTACCCATCAAAGACAACTTTTGCTTCTTTTAAGTTTCAAGTTACTTTATCAATAAAGACTGCTTCAAATTTATGGGAGTATTTAACCATTTTAAACAGGAGCAAGCAAAAAGCACCAAATATTAAACATTTCATTAAAACAAAATTATTTATCAGTCAGAGCGTAAGAACTAATGTTGCAGAACATGATTCTAGAATTACAATTGCATTATCCCCTGTGCATGAGACATGCTACATGTACGTGGTTTTAAAGCACACACACACAGTGAGTCTGGAAACACTTAACAGTGACAGCCTGCACTGGTGTGTAGGAAACATCTTTAATTTCTAGACCCAAGACATCTGGGACAAAAGCAGAACTAAATTGTGTTCATCACATGCCTGCCCTTTATTAACTTGCAGAGTATAATACTTTTTTATCATCAAGTTTTGAACATATCCTGTTGTCTAGTTTTTAAAGTGAAAATGTTCATGGCTAGGAGAAAGGATAATTTAACAGGAAAAAAAAAAAAAGAAGGAATTTCAGGCTTATGCTGTCATAGCTAGAATGTAAATGGATGCTTCTACAGTATTCCATAAATTCATGAAATGCACTGTTTTTCCCACCACCTGACTGTGATATTGTTTCATATACATTATCAACAAAAATACAGCTGCCTGGAGTTCCTGGAATATATATATATACAGAACACACATGCGCACCCCATAGATATGAAGGTAATATCCATGTGAAAAACTGGAGAGGTATGTAATACCCATGACTGCATCACCTGCCCACTAATCCAGCTCCCTGGGAGTTACTCTAACATTCCAAACTCTTGAGCAGCTTCAAACAGTTGCCACTGAAAGGAAAAATAATAAAAATGAAAGAAAAATGAGGAAAACAGCCCTAAACCTCCAAACATGACAGTAAAATGAATTTTCTCTTACATCTCTACAAAATAGTTCCTGAAATTAAACCATGAACCACCTCCATTTGAACAACAAGATAAACAAAGCCAATTTTTAATTGAATTTTGAACTTCTACTTGTAGAAGTTATACAACAAAATCCAACCCTTTTCCTGATGGAGTTTAACGTTAGAAAGGTATTGACTAAAAGGATTTATTCTAGTAACTGCAGCTATGATGAACAGTTCCAATTTAAAAAAACATTGAAAGAGTCAGAATTCCCAACATCCCAATGCAATGATTGCTATATCCTTAAGCATGAGCACAAAAAAATAGTCAAGCTGCACAGAGATTTTAATTCCAATTTAAAATCCCCCAACCCTACTATGATATTACAATATGACTTTCAGGGCCAAACTGCTGTAATTACAGCAAAAATACAATCCACATAGTTCTTCATATTACAAGAGAAAGATATTCTTAATCTGTATCTTTTTTAGGGCTTGTCAATGATGGGAAACTTCTTATTGCCACCAATAATAATCCAGGTGGCACACAACATGGTAAAATATAGAAAATTTCCTGGAGGGTTTCAAATAATGACACATGAAAATGTTTAATCTCATAAAGCACTCTATAGCATCACTCTAGTTACCTGTATAAATAAGTCCGTAGAGCAGGTACACTTCAGCCGTAATCAGCTGTGGTCCATATATTAGATATTACCAATAAGAAACTTTTATGGGGGTGTTCACTATCTCATATCTACCCAGTAATTTCAAGTCCTGTAAACAGCTCATAGACGTAACACAATGACAAGAAGAGTGGTGCTGAATTCAATTTTAACTGTTAAGAAGGTAGATGCTCCAGCAGAGAAATCATCAGCCTAGAATTTTGGTATGGAAGATTATTTTCTGAATTGTTCATTATTCTGGCAATAAGCTACTTGGATGATTTTAAACAAGTTCTACAGTTTTGAAGTATAAACTAACCCCAATACTCTTGACTTCTGATTTGAGCCCAATATAGCTGCCATAATGCTAAGAATATTTTTTTCACTGCTAGTTGTCAAACACTGGAACAGGCTGCCCAAATGGGCTGTGGAATCTTGAACTTTAGAGATATGGCAAAGCTCCACATGATATGTACACCAAACAAAGTGAAGCATTTCAAAATTTCCTATGAATATGTACACCAAGTAAAACACTGAATTTTTCAATTACACCTCTGTTGAGATTTCCTTTGTCTTATAAATAGGTATCTGCCATGACTATGAGACATATACTATTCGGATGGAACTTCATTCCATCTCATTAAACAGTTCAAATGATACACCTGAATGAGGATAAATTTTAATTTAACAAGTCTAATTCAACTGTAGTGATTACTTGGATATACAAAACAAAACTGACGTTTACAAAGATAAATCTTTGAAAAATATAGAGGATCTAAAAATTGTATGTACCAGGTTTTAAAAAAAGTTATGGTGCACACAAGCAATACAAATCCAGAAAGAAAATGCAAATAAAAGGAAATTACAGCTCTGTATGCTATTAAAATTGCTAAATAATTAATTGAATGAAATTTCTGTTTTCGTGGCATATATCAGTACACAGAGAATTTTGACAGTTAATACAAATAGCAGTAGAAGAACAAAGTACAAACCATAGTATTTAACCTCAAAAAGTTCTTTTTTAAGAGGATAGATGCAATGGAAATAAATGAAAGATTTATTAAAAATAGCTACTGCTTATTAATTTTTCCTGAGGCCAATAAAACTGAAATGTAGAAACATTAAGAGTGGAGAGAGAAAGGACTAGGAGAATTAAAATCCTTAAAATCTTTAAATCATTGCAAAGTCAATAAGGCCAGTGGGGATTGAGAACATTATGAAAGTCCCAACTGTACACGTAAAATAAAAGAATGGATAAAACACATGTAAAATGTGAACATTTTTATATTAGAAAGAATAGTGTTTCAACTATTATTGCCCTGTCTGATTAGCAAACTGATATAAGAATAGTGAAGGCTGGAAAGCATGATCTCTACCATTTACCTCACTGATTCTCAAGAAAAACATGACATCAGGATCCTGATGGTAGGTGGTCTTTGAAGAGAATATGTTGATTTCACATAACACAGGCTCAATTTAAAGTGTATGTGGAAATAGACAATGCACATCCAGAGCACAAACCACACATATTACCTTTGTACACAGATATGTAACAGCGCAAATTCCTCCAAATTAAAGGTTAAACTGCTCCCAGAGGAAGAGCAGTCTAGCCAGCCCCACAGCAATGTAATCACGTTACAGACCCCGGAGGAAGCTAGAAGCCATTGGGACAATGCCTTTGGACTCTACTGTAGAGCGAGACACTGCTGCCAGCAGCTGATTTTCCACAAGTGAGAATCTGTGTTTAAAAACAGTTCTAATCCATTTTGCAGCAAGCACCACAGCCTAAACTAAACTAAGAGGAAGCTGGAAATGGTCAAAGTCTAGCTGCCTTTTTCATGTGGAACTGTTTCCCATGTTCTCACTAATAAATATTCAGCCAATGTAGTTTCCTTTTTGTCATTTCACAGAGGATATACTATGCTGTACCTGCTATCATATCAATTTTGAGACTGTAGGATCTGCAAATTTATATTTCTGATTGTTATTTCTCTCTTCTTTTTTTTTACACTTTATATCCCTTTGGAATTTTCCATTAAATGATCATTAAACAGAGAAATTAGCTTGCTCATGTTTGTTTGCCTTCTTGAATTCCTGGCAACACAACATCCCACTCCAAGCAGCATAGGTGAAGGATGAGCCTCTACTGGTACAATTATTCTCTGGGACACAGCAGAAGAGGACTCGTCTAGCATCCTGGAAGGCAGGGCATAAATCTCTTTGGGCTGGAGAGAATTCAAACCACATCTACTTTTTGTGCTTGTCAGTAGCAATTACACAACAAAGAGGGAAGCTGTATCCCACTCTCAGAAGACACATTCTCAAATTGGATCCCAACTGGATGCAGTACTCACTCTGCAACTCTCAAACATGCATCTCAACTGAAAAGAGGATTAACAATCCCCCCCATTGTCCCATAGTACCAACTCTCCCTTCAGATACACTTAATTTTCTCCATTGGCTGTGCTGGTAGCTTAACTCCCAGCTCTGTGTTCTTGTTACACTTGTGCACCAAATTTTTAGCTACTGTCATTCTTAAATTGAAGGCAGCAGGTAGGTGTCCTGGACATCCTCCTGTTAGGCTCTTTTTCTATCACTCCCTAATTTGATGCTGCAGACACCCAGAGCTGCCAATCCCCAGTTCCAGATACAGTGCATGAGAACACTGTGAGCTAAGGGCATGATTTGCTAGCAGCTGTGCCTCGAAGTAAGCAGCAGAGAGACAGAATTTCATGGTAACAATGCCATACAAAATAACCATAAGCAGCGCATGGCTACTTTATTCTGTCTATTCCTGAATCTCACTCTCTTCTCGAGGTAAGTGTATGTTGCCGTTCAACTTCTGGCAGTCAAATAATTACAGAGAACTTCCAGTCTAGCCCTGGCAAGCTCCTTCCAAAGATCTAGAAACTCACTTCAAAAGAAACTGCCACAGAGCATTTTCTCTAGTGGCTTTTCATTCAGTTTGGCATATGAGTCATCTTTTCTGCCAATTGTTTCTCAGCTAAAAGCACATCCTTTTCTCAACTGCCAGCTAACTCATTTAGTTAAGAGACATGCAGCCAACATGTCACACTTTCCAACTTGCTTAAAACTCAGTCTTATAACACCTTCTTTCACATGAGGGATCATTATTGGGGTTCAGTATAAAGCCATATTTCCTTTAGATTTAGTCTCAGCAAAAATATTTGTCTGCTAATGCAATAATTGCAAAACTATATTCAAAAGGGAAAAGTGGGAAAATAAACATATATATAAAGTAATTGATAATGTGAAGAAGTGACCCCACAGTCACACTGGAATTTCTGAATCCTAGTAAAATTATGCAAAAAGACATGCACAGCACCAAATTAAAGGAGATAGGTTCACCCTATTTTCAATTCACTGTTTAAAATGTCCACTTTCCTGTTCTCTCCATGAGTCTGATCCTTTTCTACCTGTTTTCCCTCTCTGTTTTATTCTACTGCAGTGACCAAGGAAAGAAACTGATGCACAAGCTCATGCTAAAAAATTGAAATGTCTTCCCATGCCATTCAAGTTTCACATTACTTCAGATGCCTGACTCTTTCTGCACAATACTGTGAACTGTGAGCTAAGTTTTGAGAATATGCTGGTACTACACAGTTGCATGCTTTTAGAGGATAAGGAAGGAATATTTCCTACTGATCCAGTTTATCTGAAATGTAATAATTTTCTCACCCTCCCAGCAGGATTACAGAGACAGACAGATTTGAATTCATACCAATATGAATTAGAAATCTAATATTAAAGGTAAAATAACATAACGTATAGTTTCTTGCAAGCTGCTATTAATACATAGCAAATACAGGCTAACTACACTATTTCCCAGAGATAAATTAGGTTTTCACCTACATTTCTACGGAAAGGGGGAATGCTGAAGCGTTCAGACTTCTTGCCTCTCCTACAGCTGGAAATAGTGATAGGGACTGTAAACTCAGTTTGAAGAAGGACAGACTGAGGGCATCTGCCTCAAATTATGGTGGGAGCAACTGTGACATAGTATGCTTGTGCTTAAATAGATGAATTTCAGTGCACTGCCAAGATTATGATTTCTAGTCTGCCTCAGTCTCTACCTCTATTTCTTTTGGCTCTAAGCAAGGCAGAACCAGAGATGCTATATGACTTTCCTAGAGAAATAAAAAGGGCATAGACAAAGAATCCAGTTATCTCAATTCAAGTGGTTAACATGCATCAGCTGAACCGTGGTGACTGCCTTTGTACCCACGCTTGGTTCTAGGAAGACATGCTTGTTTGATTTGCAGGCCAAACTACTGACAGAAGGCTAAACTGTAAAGCAGTACTAAAATGTTCTTAACACTGAGCTTTTGGAGTTCGAGCTAGAATTAAAATTGAGGATTACTAAGGTCAAAGCTGCACCATGCTTTTAAGAAAGCCATGCAGCAGTAGGAAGGAATACACCACACTTACATTTGCTTCTGCCAAAAGTCTGATATATCAAGAACTGGATGAGTATACAGTAGTGTGCTCCAAAATTCCTCTGTAGTAAACAGAAGTCAACTTACTGATTTGGGTCCATCTTGCATGGATTTATTCCTGTGTTTATCTTTAAAAGAATGAGAAGCTTACCAGGGCTAATGAGGCTACTTAAGTGTATAAGACACTCCAAAATCACTAGTCTGGTTTCCTTGCACTGAGGAAGCCTTAAAACTGTGTTATTTATCCGTGGGGTGGCATTGATCTCATCTACCACCTTAGGCAAAAAGTCAGGCAACCAGTCTAAGGAAACAATTTCCCACTAAACCAGGACAGATAAAAATTTCATGGGAGAATATTTGCCCCCACTTTAGATACCAATCTTAGGACAGTATTGGACAAGATGCCTCTCACTGTGCACTTTAATTCAGGAAGCTTAGATAACTAGCTTAGACTAGACACTGAATTTATGCACGGATAAAATTAAGGAAACCTCTAGAAACTAAAACCATGTGTGAAAACTTCAAAATGTAGAATTGGCCACTGAATGTAAAATTATATTAACCTCATCAAGAGAGCCAGATAAAGAGCACTAGAATTAAAGCAAACAGAACCACCAAAAACATTCACTGTTGATGCTTTGGTTTTATTTGCTATTTTTAAAAACTGAATGCATTTGAAACCAGTACTTCATTAGCAAGAATCATACATACATATATACAAATCTACCACATTTATATTATTTTTTAATATATACTTTTAGTTCTTGTGATAACTGTAAATGAATACAGTTCTGCTGCTGTAGGAACATTCGTGCCCAAAGAAGTCTGACTAAAGTGAAGTAACTTCACACATAAAATTTCTCAGGACTCTGCTCTCCCTGTGAGAAACTTGGAAGACAAGGAGAGACAATGGCTGTTTTCCCACCTAATTCTTTTTTCTCGTTTTCATCAAAACTGAACAGTTATTTAATTAGTAACAATTCAAATACTATGGATTAACTACAAATATGACCTCCAAAATAAAAATCTAGAAAAGAGGAGAAGTCTATTTTAATCTGATGCTTTTGAAGTTAATATTTATTTGAGAAACTTCTTGGGAATAGAAGCATACTAAAGAACTGATGTACGGTTCAAGAAAACTGACTTCTATGCAGAACATTTTCTAAAATAGAATATTTTCTTTCAGATTTGGCAGAAGAATTTTGAGAGTAATGAGTTTTTAATTTTTCTCCCTACCTTTTCTCAGAGTCCAATTTTTTTCCAGGTCTGAAGGAAAGAAGCAAGAGAGAAACACAAGATATCCCCACACAAATTATTGTACTGAAACCAAAAAGGTGGTGGTGAGGACATATTTCAAAAGGTCTCTTCTCAGTTCTATTAAAAAATTCCCTAGCAAATTCCAATGACAGCATAACAGATGGGACTTTCTCACATGCTCACCTCTCCATTTATTATTATCCTAGGCGTATAGAAAGGTGTGTAAGAAAATCAAGTATATATCTGCTCGTGAACATTTAGATGATAAAATATACCAAAACACATAGCATATCACCCCAAACTCACTGCATCAAGGTACAACAGAAGTATCATTAAAAAGGTATTACTAGGATTTTAACTTAATTCTTCCAGAAAGAGGTAGATCATTAGAATGAAGATAATTTTTCCAGTCCTTGAGTACTAAGAGACATGCTCGTAAGTTAACAGTATCAGACAATTATCTAGTTTTACAGCCCAGTCAGCTTTGTCATGCTCCTCACACACTGAAGAGCTGCATTTCTCCACACTATCAAGTGTTTACATTTTGAAAGAGATCTAAGTGACAACTTAGATAACTCTTTCTCAGAGTTATCACCACGTGGCTTTAGGTGTGAGTAGGAAGATACAGGCAGAAATTAAAAGACTCCTGTCCTACTTTACAAGAAAAGGGGATAAAAAAAAAAAGACTATTGTATCTTTAAAATGTTAGTATTAACTAAGTTAGTATTAACTTTTCAAGTCAAGATTGAAGTCCATTCTAAAAAAAAAAAAGCAAAAACTAAGAGAAACAATTCAATTCACTTATACTGATAAAGACACTACTACACAAGTGGCCAGCCTTTCACTGTTTTCCAGCATGCAAAAAAATGAGAACTGCAGGAACTCACTGCTTCTTTGTTTACGTTCACACCCAAGGGACCTCAGCAGAGAAGACAAAATCATCTGCCTTTTCTCAATAATTTGTATAATTCTGCTGTATTTGTGGTTGAGTATTTACTACAAACTAAGTATCTTTCCTCTTGCTAGTAAGCAGGTGGATGTAGATTCACACGTTGCTGGCTACGGGGTAGGTCAGAATTTGTGCTTTTTTTAATACTGTAGCCTTATTCCGTTTCTCTGGACACCCTGATACTACAGTAATGTTATTTGAAGTCAACAAGAAAACAATACCTTAAGTATTTTTTTTCATTATGTGTAAGTATAGGTGAATTACTGTTACACAGTTAAAATTAAAACCATACTGGGCATGCAAACTTCAATGCTAGACTTGAGCCTGCTGTGATGTGATAAACGAAGGAGCTGTAAATCTCTGCCTGTCTTTGGTTGGCATCCAACTGGAAATTGATCTCCCATCATATTTCTTTAAAGCTTGGGTGTAACTCCCGAATCCTGGCCAACATTTCTTTTCTCAATAAAATAGGATCAACACACCTAAAGATGTGTGAGAGCTACAATTGGACTTCTGGCAGATGCCACATTTGCATACTCACTGCACCACCAATAATGATGAATGCTACTTTGTAAAAGACTCTCTGTACTGAAAAACAGTATATAAAACAATTTTTAATATACATGTATATATAAAATGGATTTTGAACCTATGCAGTTTTGTTTTGGTGGGTCCCTCAACATATAAGCAGTAAAAGTTATAGGGATGTTTTATATTCCCTGTTCCTCATAGAAATGGATTGTGAAAGCTGTTTCCAATACTTTGCCAGTCTACATTTTAATAGGGAAAAATAACTGCTGATTATTATGAAACAATGAGCCACATTTCAAGTAATCCAGCCAATCAGTAGAAAGGATTTGAGGCCTTCTGGTTTATATTTGTGTGCAAACAGCTGTATTTCATTTTTTAGCCTCTTTGTTTTCCAGAGCTTTTTAACTTTTTGTCAGATAAAATCCCTGTTGTCATGGTGGCCAAGACACCAGCAAAATTAGGGTGGAGGAAGGGTGAGAGTTATAGGGGAATGGAAGGACCCCTGGTTGAAGTCTGTAAAAAAAAAACCACCTCCCAAAAATAAAATTAATGTGTTGAATAGGAACTGTTCATCTGTAGGTAAAATACTGACTCCAGAATACATTACTTGGAATCGTAAATACTGGTTATTGTAGTGATCTCAAATCACATTGATAACTTCCTGCTAAAAAGTAGTATAAAAAATATCACAAAAACTTGACATCATAAAATTCCTAACTTCCTAATTTTGCTAACAACTTATAACTTCCTTGGGAAACTGTTCGGATTTATTTTAATAAAGCAGTTGGGCAAGAATGAACACTGGAAGAATTCCAGCTGCAGTACGTGCAGTTCTTAAAAATTAAAAATAATAAAATAATTTCATGACTTTGTAGCAGTTTATTGCCTCTTTTGAGATTTACTTTAAAATTTAATAAGTTTTTTGCACTATAAAAACCTGAGCAGAATTTCAGTAGGGTCAAAAAGTCTAGATCTAGCTGGCACTGCAAATTAAAATGAGCTTGGTATTCTCAGTTCAGACCTCCTGTGACAGAAGTTAATGTCACAGAACTACTGTATCCAGAGTATAATTCTGTGCTCCATATTCCAAGTACTCCATGCATTGGAGTACTCCATGCTGGCTTGATCAAGCCTATATTTTAATGTTATGGGAAGCTTTGATTAGGGAAGATCAAAAAAATAATTAAAAGACTCAGCAGACAGACTAAAACAAGAATACATCATGTTAGGCAGTGGCCAGAAGTCTGAGAGGGACAAAAGTCACAGGACAGTGCATGAATTCATCTGTGCTTTCAATCTCTTTTCGAAAAACAGCCACTTCATAGACTGTGGAGAACATCCAGAAGAAAACCCCAGCATTTAAATTCAGTAGGCTAAATTCAAAGACTTGCTCAGAACTCTCTGACCTCCAGGTACAGCCTTCTCATGGTAAACAAGAAAGCAGTTAAAGTAACCTTTTAAATCGTTTCTCTCTGATATGGCCCAAGTTGACCCTCAAATTCCATGAGATGTTTTGCTACAAACTAATCAGAAATGCAAAACGTATTTCTTAAAAATTGTTTATGTTCTATGTAAAATCGATTTTTTTTCCCTTTAATACTAAAATTTGGTCCATCTGTTGAGAAAACAAAATATTCTAAATATATACAAAGAGTAGAACTGCTTCATTCCACAAGCTATATCCTGTGGTAGATGCATTTTCATCAGTATGTTTGTCTTGCAGACAAAATGAATATCAGATGGTGGTTCTGAAAAAGGGCAGACCTAACATGAGGTGATTAGTTTCAAAAACAGATTTTTATTCTTGATAAATTATTACCAAATACAATCATCTGTTGATTGAGGATATAAAACAGATTGGTCATACCATAACCCACAGGTTAAATGAAAAACGGAAATAATAAGTTTATTTAACATAGTCTTGCATTAAGTTCCTAAGCAGTGCAAATCTAAGGCAAATAATTAGATTTCCAATTCAAAGATATACATTTGTTAAATCAGACATTTCTTGAGGTCATTGATGTCCTTTATTTGCTATTCTATCCACATTGTGCATTATATATGTACACAGACTTTTACACATGTGTATAAATATATCATTTCCACTTGTAACCAGTGATTCATATTCTTTGTACAAGACATCAAACGGAAATGCCATTGACATTTTATTCAATTAAAATTGATAATCAATTACATTTGTAGTTTATTTGTGAAGAAAATATAAGAAAACTGCTGGTCTTCAAAAATAAATTCTAGTTGAGTACTGTACTACAAAGAAAATAAGTGTTTCTTAAACCAGAAGGAGTCCTAGAAGCAAAGAATTTTGACTTACTAAAAGCAACTCATAACAATACTTGCCTAGTAGATATTATTGAAATTATGGCATAATTAAATATGGATGTTTGAGGAAGAAATTATACTCCTCAAAAACTCCCTTCTTTTATCTTAAAACAATTATAGCTGCACTGTGTTTAACATGAAGACAAAAAAAAAACCCCAGTGATCCTAAGTTTTCCCAACACTCACTTACAGTTATAAAAATTGTGACATATTGTATTTTCATTGGAGTTATCTAGGAAACATTCCCTCCATCAAAGTTCTCATGACAATGATAAAGTTATGGCCATGAATATAAGCATTCCAAGTTTAGTAGTGACAAACTTACAAAATTAGTTCACAGAAATTTCCCATTCTTAGAGATAGTTCTGTGATAAGATATTTTAAAAAAAGCTACCTGCTGACTGGGGGTGTTTACCTTCTTTATGTCCCATTACCTGGAAATCTTCCACCAACCATAAAGCTTATTCCGCTCTTCTGTTAAAACTTCTAAATATAGAATGCTAAATCAATAAAAAGCTATTGGTTTGCTTCTGTTTTAGTTATTGTGCAAAATTTTCACTTATAAGAAAAGCTTCACCCTCATTTATCCTCCAACTGTCAGTAGCAGATTTATTCATACAACATTCAACATTCATACACACCTTTACTATACTGGAGGAAAAAGTAGTGAACCTTGCATTTTTGAGCAGAACTATTTAAAGTGAAGAAAAATCCACATCACTAATTTCACTTTAACATAATTCTGAGATTTTTTAAGCTTTCATAAATAGGTAAGTGGTTTTGGAGATTGCTTCTGAATAGGAGCAATTAAATTTTACACTTTCCATAAAGTACTTGAAAGTACCCAGGTATGCAAAGTTCCACTGACATGAAAATTACACTTTTGGATTTGTTTGGGTCTTCATTTTCCCAATAGCCTGTAATTCCATAGTAAGTACCAGAATTTCCCAAAATATGGCTATATATTGTAATTAGGCAATTATTATATTTCAATTAGTTAATGAAACTCTTACTTACTGTTTAGAAAAGAGTTTTGTTGCTTTTTTAAATTTATTTGGGCTATTCAAATTATGATAATGGCAACTTGTTTTATTTTATTCAATGGTTTTGCATTTTCATTGCAGACTTTTTCCAGATGGGAATTAATGGTGATCCCTAAGAAGTTTATTGTGGTTTTTACCCAGTGGAATCTAAATATTTCTTGTACTGCCTTTCGAGTATCTTTTGTTCATTCCAAGTGCTATTACTTTGGATTTGATATAATTGACTCTTAAGCCTGAGACTCCTCTGAATACCATCATTTGCTTCATAAGGCATGAGGCACACTGAAGTAAAGGGATCAGCAATCATCATTAGAACATCATTCATGCAAAGTATAATTCTTCTCCCTCCCTATCAGCCATTTGTATTTATTCTCCTGTTGTAGCCTTCTCCCTAACCCACTCCTGATTTTTTGCATGGAAGAGGCTCCATGGTCACAAAACAGATTGAGTGTGAGCATTCCTGTCAAACAAACAGTGCATTGACTGGTTCATAGTGCCTTTGGTGAAGTGTAATTTTTTTGTTCTGCTGTAAGTAACACGCAGGAGAGCAGATACCTCTCATTATTAATGTATTTGCCATCTTTGTATTAAGAAACAGCAACAGTAAAATTATACAATTAAATTAAGACAGGAAATGTGGAATAAGCATGAATGGGAAAATTCAAAAAAAGCACCCAAAGTCTCTCTGTCTTTCTCTCCTCATATTCATAACAGCCAATAAACCAAAATTCTACAATATCAATGACTGACAATTCACATCAGTCAAGTAGAAGCTCAGGGAGTATTTCTTAGCATTTCCTATTCAGAAGAACAATTCCATCATTGAAACAAGAGTCATCATCTTAGTTCAATATCTTTTCAGGGGATCTGCAAATTAACATACGGACTAATTTTGTAACTTTCCTGTATATTCTCACACTATTTAACGATGTGCCAAGGAATTACCATCTTCACATGGGCATCATTAAGCAGTTCAAATAAGGATACTCTGGTGTTTTCTATTCTTCCTTTCCACTCTCCCTCAAAAGCCTCCTAAGTTTAGTTATGAGTATGGCCTTATTGTAGCCTGTGATTTTCACAAAATATAAATATCATTGCTGCAGAGACAAATTTAACCATGCTTAACTTAGCAAATAAATCACTTGAACGCAACATTACATAGCTCCTGAGGATCATAAAGTAGGTCTAGCATGGAGTTGTCACTAAGAAACAAAGACAAATTACATTTCCACTAACCAAATAACTTCCTATCAGTGGGCTCAGCTGTGACAACAGAAATGTTTGTCTTCTTTTTTTCTGCTCTAGGTCTGAGAGCCAAAGAATGCTCAGTCACCACAGTGGATGGTCCCACAAAGAAGCTCACTCTCCCACTTTTCCACTTTGAATTTTTGGTTTTGTTTTTATTTTTTATGCTCAAGACAGCAGTTGTTTGATCTATCACCTTAAGTAAGGTGAACAACTGGCAAAGTCTGCCCCTGCCTCATATCTCATAAAGTGATATTATGCAGTATGTTGGCTGAAGATGTATAGGTTTTCCTACCAGGGGTGAAAGTATGCAAGAATACCACTTCCCTATAATTGAAAAAGTAAAAAAATAATGTGCAACTCTTTCTTCCTGTAGGTAATGTCAGTGAAACTCTGAACAATTTTTTATGGTTCTAACTATTATTCTCTAGCGTCAGCAGAGTGTGTTCACAGCTCTCTGAAAAGGAGATTTCTGTGAGTCTTCTAAGTATCTGACCAAATGTTTCATAACCTTTCTAGAAAAAAAATTACCAAAAGCACAGTCCATTTTCCCATTTTCAGCAAATTTCCTCTTTAGCCCTCTAGGTTCAAAAGTGTACTGGCTTTTTTTTCTTCCTGGCTCTAAGCAAAGATAGAAACTCTATAACACAGGTATCTTAGCTAAGTAAAAATAGGACAAGATTTGCTTGTTTGTTTGTTTTGGGGGTTGTTTGCACTGTGAAAGACTGCATATGGGAAAGTAAGAAAGAACACTGAGACCCTGGCTGAGACAACTGCAGAGTGATGAACTGCAGGCAGAAAGAATGGAAAGGGACTTCACAGCACAAGACTAAAAAATCAACCAAGTCTAGGCTGCCTCTTGGCATGTGGAAATTAGCTGAGGGATGTGAAATAGTCTAGGGCTTCAGGGGAGCCTAAGAATAACCACCAGGGGAAAATCACACTGTCTGTTCACCTAAGGTCCTTTTACAGATGTAAGGAATTAGAATTAAGGGCTTGGATAAAAATCAGAGCTATTTTCTGCAGTTCATCCTGTAATTGAAAAAGTAAAAGCACTCAAAAAATCTCCTAACACTGCCTGATATACAACTGTAAAAAAATAGTCGAAAGACAGGAGTCCCTATATCACAACATTTTGTTTGTGTGTGCAAAAAGTTACAGAGAGTCAGAGAAGAGAAGCTGCCCTTTTCAATAACCAGCTCAAGACTTTTTCTGTTGAAAGCTATTTTACATTCATAGGGATGATGGGTTTTCAGAGCTAATGGATCAACAGCCAATTTCCTTTGACTCTAGTGAAAAGACCATTATTATCAAGGTTAAATGCATAAATAAAGAAAAGAAATAGCCACTTACAGCAGCGTATCTTTATTCCTCTTTTGCTTGAGCAGCAACATACAATTTCTGCTTTAGTTATGTTTGAAAAAACTGGTCTTCACAACAACAACTTCACAGGAAGATGTCTTGGACAGCATTGTCAGGATAGCTATAAATATACTGCATAACTTCACTCAATATATGTTGTTTCTGTCATTTGATATGTACATGGATTTATCACAATGGTGCCACAAAGTTTTAACTACACAGTTAATTTCTCTTTTGAGTATTCATTTGTTACTTATGACTAACAGCATCAACAAAATACAACAGCATAGCATAGGATGAAGACTTTCCACAAAAGCCTTTCTAAAAGAATGGGCACTATATAGAGATTCTTTTCTAGAAACTTAATCCTTCAGAAAGAAGGATCTCCAGGCTTTGGAGAACATTACCTTCCTCAAAAGCAAAAGAGATATCCTGGCAAATCCATTTATAATATTTTTAGAGCAAATCTTTCAGCCTTTTGCTTTCAGCCTTTCCTTAGCTACACAGGAAAAGCACGGCACACCATATGCAGCAGTTATGAGGAACAAAACAGAATCACCCAGAGCCTGACAATGAGTCAATGCAATGGCAGTGAGCACCTGCTTGGAGAAACCCTGGTTCCAAGACAGTTATGCTGTAGATCTCTCTTCACTGAGATCAGCTACCTGCCTGCTTTTACCCATTCTGGACTTTTTAGTTCTGCTCCAAACTACTTCTCCTCTTCTTGGGACAAGAGGGTGGTGCTTTATCTATCAAATAAAAACCCAGATATACTTGGTGCCACTGAAGATTAAATTAATTGTCTGCTGTAGAATCAGAACACATTCATGTTTCCTAACAACTCACTTACGTTGACTGAAGTCATGATGCAGCTACCTTGATAACCTTGAACTCCCAAACAAATATTTTCGTGTGATGTGTAGGAGGTGCGACTAAAATTCTGGTTTCTAAGAGCAGGATAATATGTAATTATTTATTGCAAAGTGATCTGAGGACAAAAAAGGCCACGCGAAAAACTATAGTATTATTTTTTTGTGTCACAACTGATAAGCATTCACCACAACTGTGCAGCTTTTGTAGTCCCCATTTTTCAGAGGTGTTGACTTGCAGGACAGTAAGAGACAAATAAGAAATTGCTGAGTGTGCTCAATGAGGAACATGAGTAATGAGGTATAGCATTATCTTTTCTAAATGGAAAAGCATAAACAGAAAGGGCAGGAAATGCTATTAGTGAAGCTTAAAAAAAATCAAGAATTTAATACAAAGACAAGTTTTAAACTGCTTCCAAAGATGTGAGATACATGTAACAATTTCCTTTTCCCATGCCTGTTTTTTAGACTACCATGAAAGAAAACAGACTGTAATAACAGAACTGATGCTGCAAATAAATATATCCGAAATTTCTTTGTTTTACCAGCTGTTTCACTTTCAAGTGCAAATTCAGTCATTTTCCAAAATTTTCTAACATGCTCATCAAGTGTAGCAGAAAAAAAAAAAAGGCCAGAGAGCCAGCAATACTACAATAACTATAAGAAAACTTCTGCAATGTAGAAAAAAGCCCCAATATTTTATGCCTGCATTCTCCTTTAAGTAACCTATAATGCCATCAGGATAGCTTGTGACAATCACCATATTATCACTAATGTTGCTGTTACAGCAGCCCTGTAAAACTCAAAGACAGTGGTTGGATAGATACATAGTTAAGACCAGTTGAGTTCACTGCTAGATAGGGGCTAGCATCAAGTTTCAAACTTCACAGTAGCAAAACCTGGGAAATATATGAAATAAGGATGAGATAGCAGAGGTGTGCTGACCTTGTAAAATATACTAAACCAGACACAATTTGTGTATCAAACAATTTGTGTGCCAAATATTTACAATTATGTGATCCACCATGTTAGCTGACAAACCACCTAAGTGCAGGACAGTGGCCTTACAAAATGCATTCTTTCCTCTTTGGCCACAGAACAGAAAGGTCATCTGGAAATATGTCTAGGGCTGAATTCTACCTGCACCCTTTAGTACTTGAAACCACTTGTCAAGAAAACTGGGATCCACGTAAAACACAACAGTAGCTCCCCCACATGTTGAGTGGCCGTGACATTTCAACCATGCAATTTTACAACAGGCAACAAACAAGATTGGGAATTCAGGGTTAAAATCTCTAGTGAAATTTTGTCTTATAAAGTAATGAATGTTGACCAAGGGAGTAAATCAAATGGATCTCCTAACAAACTGAAAACAGCTGTTTGGCTGAGTGTGTCTCTGATTTAAGTTTGGTAATTATTGCCCTACTGTGGCTCAAGGTTATTCTGTATTAGTGAAATAGGATATCATAGGAAAAGCATCCAACTTCTTAATTTACTGTAGCATCAAAAATTCCACTGTATAAAAATAAGCCGGAAATGTAACCTTCTAAAAACTTACCTATAAACCTTCTAAATGCCCATTCATTTATTCTTCTCACGCACAATTGCACAAAATTTGATTACAGTAAACTAGAAGACCTAATGCTAAACAAATGATATGTCACCTTTAGTCACTCCAACTATATTTTCACATAAATACACTGAAAAACAACATTATAAACTTGGAGTCAGTGATACAGCATCTTGGCTTAATAGCCCTCTCTCTAGACTATTATGGTCTATGTAGCATGCAGAAAAATTGTTTACATTCTTATAAGAAGAAACTTTCTTTTAAGATCTCCTTGTACCAATAGCAGCACAAGATAAAAAGATGCTAAATTTAATTTTTCGAAGTTTAAAAAATTGTTTAAGAAAGTACGGTAAACATTTGATTGATGTAAACTGAGGTCACTCAATTAATACTTGATTCCCTCTTAAAACCAAACTACACTGTGGTTTTATTAGTTGCTTTTATCTAGCTTATTAGATGCCTTTATTACCTAAAGAACATGAAACAATTATCTATGTTAATAACATAATTACTATGGTATTATTGATCTGCCTATGGGACATCAAACAGTGTACGAGTCTATGAGTCTCCAGCCAATTAAAATGTCTAAAAAATGAAGAAAAACCTTGTGTGTTCTGTGAACAGCTTAGTAGGATTTCTGCTCTGGAAATTCAACAACAACAAAATTGACTCTCCCTCAGACACAGACTGCAATTTTGCAGTCAGTAGCAATTACCGTACATTGCTAGACTGAATCTTCAATTCTAACACAAAAATATTTTAATAAACAATAACAGAACCCTTGAAAATTATTATAAATCCAAGTGTTTATTCTTTCTGAATCTTTCTTTCAAGACAACAAGAAGTCTTAAATCAAATGATTCATGTAATTTAAGGTCAGCTCCAAGTAAACACTGAACTCAGTTCAGTGCATTATTAGAGAAATAATTTAATATAGAGAGTGAGTTATCATAGATTAATTGCAAACAGGCACTTCAAGAGCAATCTTACTTTACCCAGCACACCATCCTCTTCTTTTTGGTTTCCTATTTTCTCAATTGAGATATTTACAAATTAAACCTTTGCCAAAACAAAATGTGCATATATACACTAAAATTGTGATAATTACTGATTATATGGCACAGAAATAGCCTTTTGAAAGTACCACTACGCTAATAATTTTTTTGTCAAAAAGACTGGACAGCCTCAAGTAGGGATAGTAGTAAAGTGAGTATGCACTCTTTTTAAAAAAGAGTGGGCTCCATGCAAGTTTTTCTGCAAACATAACACAAAACAGGCAGACTTCAATCTGAAATCCCTTCTGTATATCCTTTGCCAAGGAGCAATTGCCATACTGACGTTGTTTAAATAATCATAAAATAGAAGCCAATAAAGGCACTCTGGCTATGGGAAGGATCAAGACTTGCACCCAAAGACACCCCAGCAGCATTGCTGAAGGGACCAATTGGAAGCAAGTGAAATCCCCATTGTTTTGAATTAAGGGTCCCATAAGAGAAGAATTCAAAGAGAAAGAAATAGGACAAAATAATTCCAATTTATCTGCTGATCTCAAGATCCTTTGAACTTACAGTAACATCAGAGATAACTTCACACACTAACTACCAGCTGAAGTACGGCGAGCTCCAGCCTTGCCCCTCAGAGAAGGACGGGAAGCAAATGACCTAAAAACAGCAGCAGTGCTGAACAGCATAATTGCGCAAAAGAGAGCAAAATGCACTACATCAGAAATAGTCTATAAAAGAGAAAGGATGCCTTTATTGTTTTAAATTTAGACTGACCTAAAAGCACAATGTGCTGTGTTCTGGTATGAAGGACATCAATCCAGTGTTTCACTTCCTGAGAAGCAATCTAGCCAGTTTTGGATCTGGTCTCCATACAGGAATATAGAAGAGTTTAGCATGATCATTCTACATTATAGATAATATACAATACAAAGTTCCACTATGTTAATTCAATATCTTCCAAGGGAATACACAGTCTTGAATATTCACTGAGACAGGTCTATAAGGGAACTATACAGTGTCAAATTAACTACCTTTTCTGAAACGTGACAAAATTGACCATTTCTCTGCAATGGCTATCACAGGGCAGAGAATTCAATGAAGACTGCTCATTTACAGACAATGGCTAGATCCTTCAACTTTTAATTCTTTTTACATGATTTATGTAAAAAGAACATCCTTACCAAACCCCAGAATGTCTGAAAATGGTTTAGCTATTATGTCTCCTCAAAACATGTAATAAAGTAAAATATCAGTTGTTTAAAACATGCATTACATATTTTTCCTCAAGAAAACTAATTTCTATTTTCCTATTTCATATAGGAGTCATTAATTAATTCCACAGAATGCTTCTGTTTCCTCTGCCTCTAAAATACTCAAATGTTGAACATAGAAAACAAGTCAGAGACACAAGAACAGTTATTTTAATCTCTGAACATGTTCAGTTGACATTTTGCTTTGTTCTATTTGCATGGTGTTTTTCATTTCAAGACCAATGATGTTTTCCTCTTAATTAAATTATGCTTTCACATACTAACACAAAAACTTAAAGATGAGCTCATCCACCACCAAAATGTCCCTGCAGTCAGAATGCAATTAGTCTTACAAGAGGTACTTTGAAATTTCAAATGAAAAATTCTTAAACAGTGACTACAAGATCCAACAATATATGACTTCTATTGGTTAATATTTTGTATGCACTACAAACCAACTTCTTTTTTGTACTATACTAAAGACAGACACAATAAAAGGCACAATCTATAACAATGAACAGAATCAAATATTTGATTCCTCTGCCATTTTTTCATCCACACTACAGAGTTCCCCTTCACAACACGTCTGGAACAGTGTCCAGCACTACAACGTCTCCAAAGCTTATTTTTGTAATTGGATCAAAGCAGAGGTGGGCTCTTTAAAACTCCTCACCAGTCAAGAGTTAGAAAAATCTGTTCTGAATCTCTGACCTCTACAGAAGACAATTCAAAAAGGGGTATGATCCTGGGCTAATTTACTAAAAATCACTGCTATCAGTATCTCAGTACATGGCTACTGTCAGTGATAGTATGGAAGTGTCCTTACACATATCGCAGGTCACTGCCCAGGTGTACAGCAGCTGGCTCCAACTCAGCCAAGAACAGGTCAAGGGTGATATGAATCCTCAAAGTACTGCTGGCTTGTTTTGTTTATCTTTGATGGCCAAAGAGTGCAAATGCCAAAAAAAGAAAACAAACACTTTCCTTAACCTTGGATTTCCTAAATGATTTAATGTCTTTGTATCCTATGAGAAGCAGTTAAAAATGTGACACTTGTGTTTGTAGACTGGTCAGTGGATGTTACAATGCACATAACAGAGAGAACAGAAGCCATTAACCAGGCAGATGTCAGTAGCCTACCTTGACAAGGACTAGACTGGAATTATCCACAAGACATCTGCTGACCTACCAGTCTCAATGGCTTCTCAAATAACGTGCTACTGGTAGGTACATGACTTCTAATTTACAAAGCCAAAGAGCTGGGAGTTAGCCAATTTCCAGTTTTTTACTACAGAAATTGCTCTGTTGTAAAGGTGTCCAGCAACAAAATCCTGTAGCAGAAATGACCAAAGAAAGGAACTATTATAGTGATTCAGCTCTGGAATGAGCTAGACTGCACCACAGCTCACAGTATTACATAAGACAGAAGAATTTCTTTAGGAAGATTTCTACATTGATTACAATTTTATGCTTAGCATTCTCCAAGCAGATAAAAGTAAAAACATGCACTGTACAAAAGCAGACTATATGCTCTACTGCAGGAATCTAATGGTACAAATAAAGAGTCAGACATGCCCACAAGCCTTGTTACCATTATATGTGAAAGTAGGTATTTCTCACTATACTTTGAATTCTCTAAGCACCAAAGTGACCTCATAAACTTCTGGTAGTCTTGCCATTTGAAAGCTAACCCTCTTTCAACAGTACCTGGAATATAAACATGGTAAATGGGTACAGAAGTAAGCAATCTGATACATAGTGAAAATATATAGAGTTCAGGGAAGAAAACAGATGCACTGGTGAGCTATGAAAGCAAGAACTTCAGCCAGTTCTACTCAAAACAACACTTGGTTACTGCAGTTGATTACTAGCATGGCTGTGCCAGAAGATGAGGCTGGTCTCATCCGCTTGGGCTTTCCACTTCATTGCTATTTCTCTACACCCTCTTTTCCCTCCATGCATTTCCCCTCCAGTCCATCCATTTTGAGTTAAATTTTCATTCTTAAGTACTAATTCAGGTATCTTTGGAAAAGTCAGCAAGGCTATTTTCTGTTCTGAGAATAACTTTGGTAGCAAGAGAGAAAAAAACACCAAAAAATTACATTTCCTGTTGCATATTATGGTCCTAACAACTCACCAACAACCACTCTCATGCTGTAACCCCAGAAATTCTGCAGTCTTTGCTGCATAAGGAGCTTTACCAGTGGACTGGTGGGTTCTCATCCCACCTAGCCCACAGCCTCATGTTTAGAGAATAGGCTGCGGCTAATTTGGGTCTGAACCCGCTCAAAACTGATCTCCAAAAGATATTAGGGACACAACTAGTCCTCGTGACTTCATCTGGACTACTCATACCAGCTTCTCATCAGTAGCAAATATTTTCCACTGTTTGGCATTAAAAATAACATAAGCAGGAATTAAACGGGTTGCCACCAGCATTTCCTCAAACACATGGATCCAGCTGATCTCTGGTAATGATTTTGCGCTTTGCATCTTGAATGATGAATCCTGGTTTTGTGTTCCTCTACTTACTAGTGAGACTGGACACCTACATTTATTATGGATGTAGGTTGTTTAATTTAATTGCAATGGAAACCTTAAGACTAGCTTATATATTAAACTGTTCACATTTCAGAAATTCCCCCATGGACATTTTAAATCCTTGGATTTAAAGCTCAGAAAATCAAAACAGTCTTACTGCCAGGTAACCACAGTTAGTATAGATGATACAAAGTAACTTAGAGCTCTACGACATTCTTCAACCACAAAAAAAAATCAGATCAATTGGTTTTATACTGGTAGATGACTATTCAAAATACATACACCTATGAAAACAAGGATATGGCACTCATATATATTCAAAAAACAGTTCAGGAATGTTCAAGCTGCCTTGTTTTGGACTCAGTTTTATTCAAAGACACATGTATAATAAAGAACTTAGAAAAATGTTTTAAAAATCAACATTTTTCATAATATAATTTCTTACATGACCACTGAACTTTTATTTCAACAGTCATTCACATCACTGTAGGCTGTAAAGACATAGAATAATGCTCATTCAAACAGTCTCACTGAAATCAGGTTGGGGCAGACTGAAAAATAATTACTTCTAGATGAGAGCAACTCACATAAATAGTCCCAGGAAACTCAACTGGACTAAGCAAGTCAACAATTTTGCCAGTCTGGATCTATATAAACAACTACCAACACACTAACTTTAGAGCAGCTCTGCTCTCACCATGCCTTTACTTATTGTAAGTTTGATGTGTTGATTGTTTTTTCTTAAATCAGCATCACAAGACTATCTATAGCTGAAAACAGCTGTGAATCCCAACTTATTTCTAAAAAAAAAGTAAATCTTTTATTTTACCTTTCAGGCAAAGACAGCTTATAATTGTTACTTTCTCTAGTAATTTTTCCTCTTTATTATTGCATTTTAGTACTTTAAGTAATTGACTGCAAAAGAAATTAGAAAACATTTTCCACATAGTAACACTAGAATACCTGAATGTAATCCAATGTAGTCTTAATAGACATGAATGGATACAGATTACTGTCTTCTAAATAATGTGTTAAAACATCTTGCTCTTTGTATTTTAACATCTAGATTTTGAGGTCCAGTTACAAGTGTTTACCATAGAAAACTCGGTCAAGCTGGTGTTTGACCTTTGACAGGAAGCTGCCCTCACTCCAGCTAGTCCCAACAAACTAGGCCCAAGACAATAAGCTGCTTTATAGCTATTAGGTAGGCCAGTGTGTTTCTCCAGGAAGACCTCAAGCTGAAAAGCCAACACGCTTGACAACCACAGCCAAGGTACCAAGGGCCCAAGCACTAGACATTAGAAAACAAATGGAAAAGCACACATGGCTACATCTGGAATCCTAATGGGCCACCAATGGTTCCCAGCTAAAGGAAGAATTACCAATGTTATTTTATCATCCCTTGTGCTAACTTAGCTGTTTATGTACAGCAATAAATGATTTTTTAAAAACATATTTGGGTCATTATGTCATATACCACCAGCAAGTACGATTGTTTTATTGTGCTTGGAGTCAAAATACACTGCTATACCCAGATGTGAGGGAAGTTCAAAACCCCTATTCCTTCTGTATTCATTCCTGTTGGACAAATGGATTAAGTTTTTAAAAGGGAAACTGAGAATTTTTATGGCCTGTACTCCCATCTCACTAGTAAAATTCGCACTGATATTTTCCTACAGAAGTTTGCCTTGCCAACAATAACATTAAATATTACCTTAGTAAGCAACCCAAAATTTCGACCAACAGGAAATGCCGCACATTTTATTGTCAAAACATCCCCATTCTTTTCCTCTAAAGCCACAAGATGTTATATAAAAGAAATAATTTTGATTTTTTTTAACCTGAGCCCCTATTGAAATTCAAGGCAAAGTAATCATTGTGCTGTGGAATAAAACTACAATACATAAATATTTATTAACAGACTAAATAAAGGAGGACTCTACAGTTATGGCCCTGAATCTATATGTGCAAACCCAAGTTTCTCCAAAATCTACAATCAGAATATTGCGTTTCCATGTAATGAAACATGGGATTTGTGTAAAGACTCTTGCATAGTATTTCTAACCCTAGCACTATGGCATTTAAACTTTGAGATCAAAGCAGAAAAAAAGAGTTAGATCCTCCAGCATTTGCTGCTTGAGAAAGCTAGCAACAACTTAGTAAACAAACAGCAAAAAGCATATTATTTTTACAAGATACTATAATAATTTAAATTAAGAGTTCATCATTTTTTGGCAAAACTATTCTAAAACTGACTGTATCACAACAGTTTAAATCAACATTTATCAACAAAATAGTTCACAATTTTTCGTTCCAAAAGACATTGAAAGAATTTGAAAAGAAGTGCAATCTAGCAAGTGACAACTGAATGCAATCTCATTAAATGTAATTCTAATAGTATTAACATTCCTTTTAATGGAGGCTGGATCAATTTGCAGTCAAAATGATTAAACAATTCAAAAAAATCAGGTTTTCTTCCCCTTCCATTCTCATTCCATTTTTCCTACTTGATGCTAGCCCTATTGCACTTTCACTCCTTTTTTCCATTTTTTGGAGGGGGAGGAGGTTGTGTCCAGGCTGAGGAGTTGGGGTGAATGGTAGCTCTCAGTTAAGAAAGCCCTTTCTCACAGAAGAAAAAGAAAACTTACTTACTTAGAAAACTTAGAAATACACCAAAATTCTAGAACTAACTCCACAACAGAATAGAGTTTCCCATGATCTAAACTTTTTGGTACCATTTAACACCAAGGAGCAGCTGAACAGAGCTGCAGTTTCTTTAATCTAGCTAGGAAGATTGCTGAGAGTGTGCACACACCTACCACACAGGTTAACCCACAACTGTGCCAACCCTGCCACAGCGAGTCAAGGGTAAACCCGGTCGGGAAGACTGCTGACAGGGACGTGATCCAAAACAGCCAGATCCCACTGTGATAAACACGTGCATGTCCCAGACATGCAATGCTTATCATGATCATCCACTGAGTAACATTCTCAAATACATTATAGTTAATCAAGATGGATGAACTGGTCAACAACCAATAGATGACTTCCTTTAAAGTAGCTGGGGAAAGATAGCTAAGAAGATTTTAGGGATCTGTCTATCAAATAACTGAAATTACTTCAACACGTAAGGACTAAACACAAAGCAAATAAAAAACCTATTTACAGCAACGTCAATACTAAAAGTTGCTTCTTTTCAAAATAGTTTTGATTGCATTGTTTTCCTTTTAATATTACCCTACTGGTAACCCTTCTTTGCCATGGAAACACAGAGGTGAATTTGATACCCTATAATTGTGTTTTTAAAGCTGACAGCAGAGTGCAGAATGTGAAATTTCCTTGCTTCTGCTGGTTAAAAGCATGATTAAGTAAACAGCTAAGTGTTTCCCCTGATTTCCAGGAACAGCAGAAGTACATTAAGTTTCAAGGAAAAAATACACCCCAGCAACTGATCTCTAGACATCAGAAAGTTGCTTCAGAAGTTTCTGTTCTGTTTCCAAAAGCTACACTAAATAGGGAAACAAAACACTTTAAAATTCCATTCTTGAATTGCTATAAAGTGCCACATCTCTATATGATGCAGTGTGCTATATTTTTATTTAACTTTGGGATGATAGTATGTATGTGTATTTGTGTCTATATGTACACATATAAGCATAAATATCTATTTTATATATATTTCTATGCTAACATCCATACATTACAATTTAATATTATTCTGAATACCTTTTCCTTGTTGCCTTTCCAGATGTTTTTTAACTTAATGAAAGAAACAGAGCAAGGATTAGAGAGCTGTTTCAGAGAAACACAGAACACATTGACAAATACTGAAAAGATAAATACATGTTTTCGTACTCACAGAAGGAAATATAAGATACCTTACATATGCCAATTACTCCCTCATGTTACCATTAGGAAAACTTGAGCCTTGACAAAAATATATTTAAAATATATTTAAATCCCACGGGACCTTATATCAGCAGAAGTGAAAGGAAAGGAAAACGAAAAAAGATCCTCATTTTGTGCTTCCTCTGCATATTAGTTCATATTATTTTTTCTCCCTTTTCTCCAATCCCTACCTTCATATTCCCCATCTCTTCTTTCTAAGGGAAGAGATACTAAATGATTGATTAATCACAGTGTTTGCCACATTCACCTGTGCAGGACTATTATCTTAAGCACAATTCATTACATTGAAACAAGTTTTAAATAACACAGAAGGTTTGCAAAACTACATCACAAACAGAATGAAAAAATTGGATTTACAAAATTCTTACTGATGAGTTCTGTCCTTGCCACAACAGCGTTTATATTTTCATATATGGAAACTAATTCTAAAAGCATAATTTAAATACCCCTTTCAAAAACACTGCTGGTATTTATTGGCAGTCTCCATTATGAATTTTAGATGTATTTAACAGCAATCATGAGTAATTTCTATGGTTTCTCACTGTACTCTCACAAATCAATTAGAACACATAGCTTTTAATTTTATTGGTCGGGCATTTTTTCACAATAACAACATTTCATTGTGGAAAAAACATGTTTTCCCTCTAGTGACTATTTGGCAAATATGTGTTGAGTATTTCTATCATTAATTAAAGTGGATAATTTTTGTTTACTTCTCCGTGTCCCAGTATCTCCAACAATTTAAAAAAGAATGCACTCAGCTGGCAAGGGGCCTGTTTAACAGCTTTATACAGGACATCAAGGTATTTTGCACATTTTGGGTGCATTACAAAAATGGCAACGTCTTCAAAATGTCTCTCTGAAGAGGTGGGGTCAACAGTTTTGAGAAGATAATTACTTAAAAATACACTCCCTAACAGACAATAAGAAATACTTTAAACCAGTGAGTAAGTACATCTTTAAAAGCAAAGAGATGTTTGCAAACGGTTATGAAATACTTCCACATGTGATCATATTTTCACAATAATGGTGACTATCAAACGTTATATTGCACATTAATTTTTATTGTTGAATAAGATAATGGAGCCAAGAATACTGTAGACTGTAAAGCATAGCCTGTTGCAGCTTATTTCCTGGCCAACTCTTCATACCACAGATGTTGGGCACCTATCCCAAACCATTCCACATATTTACTGGTGCTCTAATTTTTTCATATTAGAAGTCCTGTGTTTAGCTTTCTCCTCAGTAGCATTAACCATGCAGTTCATAAAATCTGTTTTGAAATGCAGCTGCAAATATCGAACTGCTTTGTGAAGCCACTTGTTTCACGTTCCCCTTAAGACCACAATCTGCCATTAACAGAGACTAAATGGCCTGTGACTTAGGCAGAGAAAGTTGTTCAAAAGCCAACTAACATTTTGTTTCAGAGGGTACTTTTGAAACAAATGTCTGATGTCAAGTTTAAATACAGGTCTATAATTAACTATGTGGAGCCATCAGAGCTTAAATACAAGCACTGCCAATACAGTGTTCTGCTAAAATTAAATTTTAGTCTTTCAAAGGCTGAACAGTCATAAACCCTTTAGGCAAAATTAATAATGGAGACCAATATAATTTCAACACAAAGTAACCACAGGCCAGACCATCCAGCAAAGGTATATGCAACACAACTGAAAACTTTTCAAGTTCACAGCAGCCCAACACTATTCCTACTAACATGAGTGGGCACACAGGCTAAATTTGCACATGTGAACTGAAATTCACTGTCTTCCAACAGAATTTTATAAATAAAACCATCCAGGTCTAAAGCTGAATATCTTAGGACAACCCCTGACAGTGTACCTTCCTGAAGCCAAAGTGTCCAAAATTTGAAGGCTTGTAGAGTACTAAATTTTGCCAGGGGTGTACAGCTGACTCTTGTCCAGGGTTTTATTAACATAGACCATTTTTAAAGGCAGAGAGCACTGCATTGGCTAGAAGAAAGGCAGGAAATTTGCCTTTGGCAGGTTGATTTCTTTTTTATTTCTTTTTCTTTTTTTTTCTTTCTCTTTTTTTTTTTTTTTTAGTTTTAAATTAGCAGATATTTGAAGCTGCTCCAAGGTTTGAAATGTAAAGAAATCCCAGTGGAGATAGATTAGTGGCAGAAAGCAGGTGAGGTGGTCAAAGGTGGAGGTAAATACAATTTATCAGATGAATCTGCAGTTTGTCACATTGGTACCACCATTGCACATGTGGCATATATAAATGCTTTGGCAACTGAGAATGAACATCATTCCTCTAGCCAGTGTAGCTAGAGAGAAAATGCATAGCAGGGATGTGGTACAAATAAATGATTCAAGAAATCCTAGATTTTGCAAAAATTGTACAGCGTGTGTAGAAAGGATGGGGGTAAGGGTTCTAAAAAAAAAAAAAAAAATCCCAAAACAACCCCAAATGAACACAGACACATCCACCCCTTAACCATCATTCCCTCCCCCCCCCCCCCAAAAAAAAAAAAAAAAGGTCATCCTTAACTGGCAAACAAAGCTAGGCAAATGTCATCTCTCAGACTTAACATGAGTCATTATATGACCTGTTTGTCTGGTCAAATAGTTCAGATATGATTCTAAGACTCCTTCCAGGTGCTCAATTCTTACATCATTATTTTTAGGTGAAGCTTTCTACCATTTCTGATTGGAAAAAAACATCCTACTCTGCTGAATGATTTGTCATTATCTCAGTTATATTCTCCTTTGCAATCCCCAATACTAGAGCAAAGAAATATATCCATGCAAAAAGTAATCTCATATCTTTAGTACAAAATACTGCGTATCTACTCAGCAAACAACCAGATTTTTTTTTTTTGGCTTCACAAGACTACCAGGACAACTTCAATGGAATTGCCTTTAACATAACTTATGTCCCCAGACAAAAACGTGAAAAACTGAATTAAATCAGGGGACTAGATGCTTGGTCATTAAATTAGCTACCTGAGAACATGGGGTTCATTTGTCCATCAGTGTCATTTCACTGCAGCAACAAAATTCTGAATATGCATAACATTGCTGTCTTCCATATGACAGGTATAGTGCTTTGGTCCTCTTTTCTACATCATAAATAGTTGGCAAAACATATATATATATGGATTACAATATCAGTTCACTCACACAATTGATAGCCAGAAATATTGGCCCCCATATAAAATGGCTTTCCTGAAACTGAACAAATTAAATCAGATTTATTAGAACTGTCTAAGAAGTGAAGTCTGTCTCTTCCTCATAAACCCTAATTAGTGTAACAATGTTACAGCCCTAACACCATTTGATGCACACAGAAATAAACTCATACAGTGCTGTTTTAGTTGTGATTAAATGCTATGGTATCTACATGACAATGTAGTCCTGACTGGAAGTTTCACTTCTATGAATGAAGAGACTGTCAGCACCACACACACGCTGACATTTACCAGGAGCCCTAAATTTAATAAACAAGCATAAGATAAATAATAAGATAAATAAGTAGACAAAAATATTAAAGGCAAGAGTTTTTTTCACACCACCAGCAGTGGTGGTAGCAGCTATCACCAACACTGCCAGGATTTAAAGCAGATACCATCATTTGCAGGAATATTGGTGTTCCTGGCTCATTTTATGATGCAGCTGTAGATTCATTTGGAAAAACTAACTTCAAGAATAGTGATAAATTTAACTGATGTGAGGAAATTGAAGTGTGGAGTTGAGTATGCAAAACGACCAAGATGTAGGTGGAAATTAAAATTTATAAAGACATGGAAACGTTGAAACTGTTACTGTACTGAAGAGCTTCCTACTTTGGGGACTGTGAGAGACTGAAATGTTACTGGTTAATGAATGAAACAATTGGCCCTTTCCAAAAGCAGAGGGTGCTTTGCTGATTATGTGCAGAGTAACAGCCCTGGTGCAGAGGGGGTGAGCATCAGAGGATGATAACAAATCAACCTTTCTTTAGCAGAAAGCTGGGGTTTGAGCCAGGTAAGGGAAGAGGCTAATAAGACACAGATTCTGTGAAGTGGGACAGTGGTTTTTATCACACCAGTGAAAAAAACCCAAAACCCGCAAGTGTGAGAACTCCCTCCAGGGAAGTACCGGGACATTCACTCCTAGGCCTGAAGGTGTTCATCCCTTCTGAAGTGGCATAACTTGCACAACTGCAGTTACCTGAGGGGAAGCCGTCATGTCTTAGAAGGTGCTACAAACCACCAAAGATCCCCAAAACACCCCCAGCCTCATTTCTGGGGCCTTCCACAAGAGGACTACCAAGGTCCACAGTGTCACAACAGATCCACAGTGTAAAAAAATCAGTGTAAAACTCAGCCCCAGGGGAGCTACTGGGGCGCTTGCACCTAGGCTAAGCATGTATTAACCCACTGAACTTTGTGTTTTGTGGATACCCCCACCCCTGATGGATCAAGACTGACCATCAGCCAATGGACATGGATATTGCAACAACAAAGTTTTGTTGCTGAATCCATGGGTGGAAATACCTTTCTACTCTTATCCATTTTCTTTCTCTTTCTTTCTTCTCCTAACTTCTTTAAATATATTGCAAACCAGACAGAAAAATTACAGTTAATGCTTCAGTAAGTGCCCTGTTGTATCTGGATAGGTCAAAGCTGACTAAGTTTAAGTGTTCTAAGTGTCTTACTTTGTCTGGATGGTTTAAAGCTTGCTAAGTTAAAGCTTGTGAAGTGCCTTGTTTTGTCTGGATGTTGCTATAAAATTTGCCCAAGTACCTTATTCTACCCTAATGTTCTAAAGCTTGCAAGTAAAAGTTTGTAACTGAACCCCTTAAGACTCAAGACACAAGACTCATGAGGAATGGCTGAGGGAGCTAGGGGTGTTTAGCCTGGGGGAATGGGGGCTCAGGGATGATCTTATCGCTCTCTACCTACAGCTACCTGAAAGGAGGGTGTAGCTGGGGAGGGAGAGGTGTCAGTCTCTTCTCCCAAGTAACAAGCATTAGGACAAGAAGAAATAGCATCAAGTTGCACCAAGGGAGGTTTAGATTAAATATTAGGAATTTTTTTTTTCACTGAAAGGGTGATCAAGTATTGGAGCAGGTTGCCCAGGAAAGTCTCTTCAATAAACAAACAAAAAGCCCTGTTAACAGTCCAACTGTGAATCATGTCCATTTCCTTCACTGATCAGTGGAATGCACCCAAACTTCTTTGCCTTTTTGAGAAAAAAGTAACCCACAGACTTCAAAACAAACTCTTACTTTTGACACATCTTCCTCCTCACACATGCATTACTTTGCTTGTCATAAAAATTTCCACTTTCCATCTTCCTTAAATAATGCTCTTCTAGAAGCCTAAACAGCGTGTGCCAAAACAGCACACTGTCACTACAACAAACAAAACCCCTTTCCATCACGCCAAAAAACAGTTTTTAAACTTATGGCAAGACAGGACACACCAATATAATATTCAGCCTTGAAAAACAAAAGAACACATCTCAAAGAAATTAGATGATAAAACATAGAAAGCAGTGATGTTCTAAGCCAGGAGCAGTAATTCATCTTTGCATTGTTAGGAGTCAAAGAAAGAGCATGGATAGTTACTATATATTCTTAATTAATTTACCCTATCATTTAGTGAGGACCAGATTTTTGGTAATGAAAACCACATCACAGCATCTAGATGCAGTTCATACTTCTAGCAGAGCCCTTTGCATTTCAAAAGTCACAGAAGAGCGCTCTGTAACAGGGAGCTTTTCAGAGATGTGCTTCAAGGCAAGAGCTGAAAGTAATACGATATATGGAAGGGTAATGCCAGAACAGTCCAGAATGACAGATAAATGTTTTCAGGGAGAGTGGTGAGATGCAGGTCTAGTTGCAGAGAAAAATGAATATATCACATTGTTTTATGCTGTGGCTTGCTGAAGGACATGGTGCAGTGTGAAGAAATGCATAAAAAAAAAAGTTCTGTATGTGACATCTTTGCTTACGTCATCTCCTAAGTAAACAATATATGTGATATGTACATGATGCTGTAGATATATACTATAATGTACTAAAAAAGTAAAATTTTCTACTGTGCCCTGCTTCTTCAAGCACAGATTACAGAATTTAGGCTGATTATAATTACCACTGCAATTTAATAAGCCTATCTCCTGAATACAGCAACAATGCTCTAAGCCCCAAATACTTGAACAATTTTATTAAAATGAGCTATTGTGCAACAACCTTACAACTATATCTATACTACATGCTGTAAAATCATTGATAACCGTGGATCCACATTTCTTTGAGAAGATCAAAGGTGAGAAATGGGCTCCAGACAAATGAGAAAAATACGTAGTTCACATGCAAGTGAATTCTGAGCTTCTTTTCTGAAAACAAGAGTAAATAATGCAATGAACTAATTAATGAAAGAAGAATGCTAATAGAATTTATTCATTAAAAAGTACAACAAAATGCTTTTACAACTTTTCCACTTTCAAAAAATGATTTTAAATACAGTGATGGAGATTTTCCTAGTAGTATGTGGTTTTCATAAATATTTTGAACACTCTTCTTTTACTCTCAGACTTTTTTAATCATTATGGCTATAAAGCCAAAATTTAGTTTCTCAGAAGGACAAATTAAAACCTTTTGATGGCTGAAAGTTGGCATATATGATACAAGCTGTGCTTCATTCAAGTTTTCAGTGAGCTTGGGTACATGTACTATTTTCATTATTGATCTACAGACTACGGTAAAAATACAAACAAACAAAAAAAGAAAAAGCCACAATCCCACCTATTCCACAATCCCACCTATTCCACCCCCTCCAAAGAAACCTCACCCAAACCACTACTATCAACAACCAAAAAAAAACCCCAACCCCTAAGAAAACAAATTAATGGTTCCTAGTGCTAAATTACAGACATAAGGAAAAGAAGGAACAAAGGATCTTGTAATTCTACTAAATCAAAGTGACTTACCATGGTTTGCCCTACCTGATGTCAGTAAGGCTGTTTTACCACATAGGTAAACAGAAACAGTGGAAATATGGCTAGGTCAATAATGGAGTGCAGGAGATGCTTTGATTGAAAGGTCCTGCTGTTGCATGCAGGTTGGTGAATAGCTGGCTTCAGAAAAGTACGTAATTGAATTAAGAAAAATTAAAGGAAGTAAATGCAGTTTGCAGACCAAACACAATTGCCCTGAGCTGCAGATTTCAGACATACTATGAGTTATAAGAATACTGATGGGACAATTACATGAATGGAAAGAAAAGAAAAAAAAAATTTTCCCTTTCTTGGCGCTCCTTGCACCGCATTCTCACTGATGCAGCAATATACACAGCATTGTGCATGAAGCAGTACTGATAGCAGTCAATAGCCACTCAGCTGTGAGCTGTTTAATAGAACCAGGACTGCATAAACTCCAGACTGATTTAGGTCTGAGACAGCTTTGGTCCAGATACAGCCTTCATCCAGACAAGCTTCACCACTGCAGACCTCTGTCTCATCTTTAGGGGAAGTGGCTTTACTTCCACTGCCGTGGTCACCAAAATTTCCTTCTGTTAGTCCATTGAGCCATCAGTGTACATCCTCATGGCTTAATTTACCTGTTTCCTGTGACTTGAGATACTGCAGTTATTCCAACACTGCCTCTTCCCTATCCCAAGCTACCCCAGGTAATCAACAGCTGATTATATATCAAAACATAATTAGTCTGGCAGCAAAAAAAAAAAGTTCACAGTTACATTTTTTTCTGAGAACTGTCTCAAATCCTGAGCCTAAAATCACAAATCTGCATGTTATACTAAGCTAGAGACTTCTAAAATGTTGAAATGTTGGAAATGACAATTTATGTTCAAATAACTCAGATTAGCTAAGTTTAAAAATGTAGTATTTCCTTCAAAAAATAGAGGAAGTCAAAAAAGTAGGCAATGCATAGAGATAACTAGCTATCCAAACTGCGGGTTCATGTAAGAAAGTTCCTCTGAACCACCACAAATGTTTGTGAGCCAACTGAGCAGACTCACTTTGCAGTCAGAGAAACTAGCACTGTTTTGCAGGGTTTGCCTTAAGAAGACCTAAGAAAGGCTGCTAAAGCAGGTCAGATGACAAGTATGTTACAGAGCCTTGATTGTACCTAAGGACTCCTAAGGGCTATTGAGAGAGTCCAAAACAAATAACACAAATACAGCCATCTAAAATAACCTGAGAGGCATTTGCTTGTTATTGCATATGCTATTTGCACCTGCATATATGCTCTTGGAATACCACATGGATGCTTCCTCCTCTGTCATCTAGGAATGCAAAGGAATCTACACACACGAAAATTCTGCAAAGGCTATAACTGTTTCATTTCTATCAGTATATTCAAATCTCACATCCAAAAATCTGTAAGGGAATATGACTACAGTTTCTGACACCATAGTCAAGCAGATAAATAAAGGTTTTGAAGTCGACGTATTTCTCACATGATCAACCACTCAAAACCAGTACTTGCTGCAATTTGTGTACCTGCCTGCTCACCACAAAACTTGCACTGGAAATGCCAAAATGATAAAAAATTTCTTCTTCTTCCCCTCTCAGGCTCAGGACCTTAGAGCTGTAAAAAGGGAATTCACTTAGTGTGAAGGAATATCAATAGAGCATGATGAATATTATTATAGTGTGACAAATATCAGGACTGCTTAATTCCTTTATCATTCTCAACAGCCAGTCTTCTCAGGACTCCTAAATAAGGAATGATAATATTGTCATATAGAACTACTTTAAAATTAAGACTGGCTACTAATTGCATATAATTCAATTGACTTGCAATCTCAGTCTCCCTTTAATCCCCATGTTGTTTTGATACACATATTCCCAAACACAGGATCACTACTTGGAAACACTTTGCTTTATCTAGCTGATGAATCTTCCTCAAATCTGTTATTCAGTGGTCTCCTCTTAGTAGAATCACATAAAAGATTTAACGAACAATATCTTCAATGAGTGCCTTTAGAATCACAAATATAGATTGATTTATTTGCTTATTAAAGCCTATGAACATTTACTGTAAGTAAACAATGAGCCAGACACCCAAAATTACTGTTTCACTTAGTTAAGTTTTAGAACAATTTCTTGATTAAAAACTACTTTTCACAGCAACAAAAGAAAATCATATTCTTTTGAAGAACTTGCAAAAGATTAGTCTAATTTCTGCATTCTGTAAACAGACAATATTTAATCTGTTTAAAATTAAACTCTGAAGATCAATCAGATAGGCTTTTGAAGGGCTCAGACACAGCAAGTAGTTTAGTGTTGTATTTGCAAGAGATACAGCCAGTTGTTTAGCCACACAGATATCATTTAGTCCATAACTTAAACAAGCACTGATAAAATTTTTTTTATGAAAAGATGCTATCAGCAAAACAAACACAGTATTTCGTACTACTTCAAAGCATATTTATAATGTGTTTAGAAATATTCAGTGGAAACAGGAAAATAATGTCTTGATTTTCTAAACTTTACAACATCTGCTTTTACTTACTTGCAGCATTGTAAAGTTCTCCAGATTTCAAATGGGTAGGTTTTCTTCTGTCCCAAATTTGAAAGTAGTCATATTGTTTTTTTTTTACTCCACACAATTTTCCATTTTTCACTTAAGACAACAGTCATATGAACACCCCTGCAGCCTTCTAACAGTGGCAAATGATAGTTAGCATAACTTAACATTTTGAATAAGCATATTAGAAACTTGCTAGAAATTACTCTTCCTCAAAAGACTAGAATTCCTACATCTTTGTAATTTCCTGATAGCATATGCAACTAACTCTTTTTAACCAGATATCATGCTTTTTATTCATATTACTGTCTCATAGTCAGGTATAAATGCAATTCTTTTCGATAGCTAGGCTTGTGGGAGTGACTACAACCTTTGACAAGCAAAGGGCTTCTCCCCTTTGAATCCTTTCTTATAGATAGAAAAGTGTTGATCTAGT
Organism: Acanthiza pusilla; assembly: GCA_036630365.1. Classification (NCBI taxonomy): domain Eukaryota; kingdom Metazoa; phylum Chordata; class Aves; order Passeriformes; family Acanthizidae; genus Acanthiza; species Acanthiza pusilla. The sequence goes on from JAXCHO010000078.1 coordinate 8,144,288, forward strand.
CAACAAGATGTAACAAATGCATCTTTATCACTTTTAATGGTTTACCATGACCTGTTTGAAGATGCACTGTTATATATAGCTTTATTTATTCTCCTCCACTATGTAATATTAAAGCTGTTGGGGATTTAGTGAGAAGTGATATCCAAAGCTTTTAAGCATGCTCTCATATACTATTTGATTAATACACAATGACATAATAAATAACTTCCTATACCTGCTTAGAGTGATACAAGCTACCCCTGTTCATGAGTTACTTTTTGGCTGCACCTAGGTTAATAAGCTAGGTGCCTACTGCAGAGCTTTTTATGCGACTGTGCACCTTGGTCTCCTGATCACCAGGATCAGGACGATCAACTATTGAATGGTCTGGCTCCCATATGGCCTCATACTCAGATTTCCCTCCCATCAATCAATAGGACCTGGGGGGACAGGAGAAAGGAGCTGGTGGAAAGCTGGGTCTCAGCCCACTGTTGGGATGTGTGGGTGCAGGTTGAGGCAGAAGGCTTCGTTTGTTGCTTGAGTTTTGCTGCAACATGAGATGAAGTCAGCCTTGGACATGTCCAGACCCTCAAGGCTGGAAATGCGTCCAGGTCTACTAGCTTAAACATAGCTTCTGTGTGCCTGATGTGCAAAGCCAGTGAAGACAGAAAGATTTCCTGCAGAGTCCCTGAAAAAAACGCAACAAAAGCATGTTTGCTCTGTGCTGTAAACACCTACACAGCATTGATGCTTTTCTCACTCTATAATGATAAAGGTTCAGTTTTAATTATAACTTTCCTCTTAAAACCATTATTTTTCATACCTATGTCTGTAACAATGATAAGGTTTGCAAGTGGCAGCATGGTACATGCAGACATGCAGATTTTGTAACGTATTTCCTTATAGTGGAGGTGGAACAGGTCATCTCAGATCTGGCTGAATTAATGTATACAAAGTGATTTTATCTCAAATTCAAATCTGCACCCCAAATTCTCCTTTTCACACATTATTCTAAGGTTTACTTACACACTAGATTCCTTTAATCTTAACCAAATCTAAGAGATATTTGGACCATATTTTGCCATTTTCAGCAAAAACTGTTCTCCAGTGTTATTTTACAAGTATTTGCTTAACTATTGCCAAACAGTAGTTGATTTCACAACATTTGTGCAAAGTTCTAGGCAGAATTTTCACACATGTATGTACCAATGGGTAGGTTTAATCTTTTTGGTGCATGGTTTACCAGATTACCATGGTTACAATTTACCTGAACACGAAAAATTTTAAATGGAAAGTCCCTGACATGGGATCACAATGATTTGAGATCTAGACCCCCACAGCAACTTACAGTCAGATGCTCAAAAAGCGTTTTAGTGGGCTGCTCCATTTTGGGTACTGTTACCTTCAGTGACAGTCAGGGGAATCTCTGACCTCTGTAAAGGAGGATATGGGCAAGGAAATGAAAAATTTAGATTCTCAGAAATGTTTCATACTTTCTGCCCAAGACATCTGACAACACACACTAGAATCTAGAGTTTGGTATGTTTTAGCTGCAAGATGAAGTCTGTTTCTTTGCATCCTCTGTATAAGATCTTCTATTGTCCACTTATCCACAGACATTGGCTCCCTAAGATGTGGTGCCAGAGGGGATTTCTTATCTCCATGTAACTAAAAAAATGTCTTTTGCTATCTTTTTCAGGGGGCCATGGCACCTGGAGCTGCCACTAAAGATTCCTGGATCACAGCCTCAGCTGACCATTGCAAAAAGCCGAGCTCCATTTTTTGTCACCTGCCCACATGAATCACTCTCTGCATTGATCCATGCAGAGAAAAGTGAGAAAGGGGGCAACTGAAGAAAATTTAGCATCCAGCAGAACAGTGTAAACAGAAGGAGAAAGGAAGAGAGATGGTAGAGAGTAAGATGTGGAGCACAGTTTATCTCAGCTTTGAAAAACTTCTACTTCATTAAAAGGTGGAATGATCACCCATAAGAAACTTCTCTACCAGACAACTTGTGGAAACCCCATGACCTTTGTGACAGACCCTGAAAAATGCTTTAGGATAGAAACAAACCAATTTTTCTATGGTATGGCCCTTCTAAAACTTTCTCTCCCACATGTACCTAATGTCCCATTCTAACTGGCTGTACATATGCTAAAAGAGACACAGAGCAGAAGAGCAGCTTAACTAGCAAGGGAAGACAAAGTCCAATTTGCAGTCCTCTGCATTTCTTATTACACAAGTCTCCATGGTCAACCAAGCCATGTCAATGTATGCGAATAAACTGTGTAGTCTCCGTGATTTGTTTGCTCGTGTGTAAGGAAGAGGATGCCTGATCATTACTGTCACCAACTACTTGTAGCTGGTTAAGTTCAATAATGAATCACTTGATTGTCCTTCCAGTGAAACAAAATTCCCTGTATAGCAACAACTTTTTGATTTTGTGTTACTCAAATTCTTTGTTAGTAAAAATCAAAGTTCAGCTTTTTACTCAGAACAAACACGGAATAAGCAACTGATAGCTTGCTTTCCATGCTTGAGTTTGATGTTTCTACACACCCTGCTTCTCTTATACTGGCATCACAACCACAGAAATATTATAAATTCATATTCAGTTCTGTATTTGGGGCTTCTCTCAGGCTGAACTTGAAAGCTTAAATCATAAGACATTCTTCTGCCAAATCTGTTGCTCCCTATTCCCCTTACGCAAGGGTAAAAGACAGAGTTAATTTTTACTAAATAAACAAAATATTTGGTCACTTAGTTTCAGTTTTGTCTGGCGTTGCTATCTTGTGGGTACTATCTCAAGCCATGAAAAATAAATACGAGAGCTGAACTTTTCAAACGCTGCCAGTGAACTTTTTTCCAGTTCAGTGAGGTTAATAGGCCTTTTAATTTACAAATTCATAAGAATAGGATTATATTTGGTTAATAGATTCTTTATTATACTTGTTGAAGTCTTACTGCCAGAAATAGAAATTAGTTCCTCATGACACAAAGGGTCAAGTTTAGTTGTAATTAAAAGAAAAGTCACAGACTTCAGACAGCTACAGCTAATTACAGCAACTAGAACATAGAGGCAAAAGAGCTGTGAGCTTGCAAACGCCTGAACAAATCCTTGGACTTCAGCATGTCAGATGGTCCAGAGAATCCATTCATGCAAGTTAAAAACATGCACAAGTTATACAGGACTGTGAACAAGTAAATCCATCCTTTCATCTAGGGATCAACCCAAATAAATTTCAGATCCTTCACAAATATCTTGCACTGCAGAAAAGATGGATTCGTGTCCTGTTACCTGTCAATTGTCTACATCAAATATTCAGATCCAAGCTACACAGAATTACAACACTCAATGTTAATTTTATTCTACATTTACTGTATGACTTGTAAGAAATGTGTTACACTTGCAGCAACTGAAAACAGGAAAATAAGTTGGGAGTTTGCAAAAAAATGCTTGCCGCCGTTTTTTTTTTTCCTGTGGCAAGCACAGGACCTGCAATTTTTTATTAAAACATCAAGGCAGTAAACAATGAAAAGTACGAAAAGTAGGAAGTTCTCTATCAAGTTTTCTTCTTGCAATTTGAACCCAGTGGAAGAATTGAACCTGTGAAAATTTCAATTATTTCCTCATGCTAAGAGAAGCCTTGCTTAGTGCCACAAGCTGTAGTTCTCCTTTGCATAGCTATTTGTAGAGAAAATGTTTTATTAAAGGAACGTTCAAAGTGACAGGGTCTGTATGCACAATTTCCATTCCTTTTATGTAGTTTTCTAAACATCAAATCAAAACATGGCAATGCGATTGAATATACTGGTAACCAGAGTTTTATTATAACTGCCTTATAAATCACGTTATAGCTAATTAATCTAATTAACAGTCCTATGTCCCAGATACATTACAGGAAAAGACCAAATCAATCCAGCCTTGGAGAAACCACTAATATGTCTCAGACACCAATCCTGGATTTGTTAAACATTCATTGAATATCGACCTGCTGTGAAAATATTACTATACCTGCTGCTTTTATGGGACTGGATTTTGTTTGCCTTTTTTTACCCCCAAAAAAATTTAGGAACACAGAAGTCAATGCTATAAACCAAAGATATTTTGCTAGCGGCTTAGCATTTCAAAGATAACTAATTAAGCTGAAACTCTTATAAGTTTTAAGATTCACAGGTTGAAAATTTCGTATTTTCCTGCTACCTATCTTTTTCACCTGTCCAAATTAAAACACTGGTACACAAATAAAACCACACCAAGTCCCTTGAAACTTGGTCTGAAAAGTATCACATTTTGAGAAGGTAAATAAAGAGAATGTTGAAGCAGAGCAGAGTTTCTAATGAGTTAATGTAAAAAAACCTCATGCAAAAGCAATCCGCATCAAAGCTAGCAGGCAATACCCTGACAGTCATCCATCAAACCAAAAGTCCCCTTAATAAATGCCAATTATAGGGCAAATATGCACAAACGCGGATAGCATAAGCCATGGGATCATTTCCTTCCAAGAAAATTAGTGACCAACAAAACACCCATGCAGCCTGCCCTACAGCAACACTCACTCCTGACCGGAATACTAACTACTATTATTATTTCACTTCTTTTTACTTTATTTTGTACTTTTGCAAGAATTCAGAGCCACACAGAATTTTGTTTGGGGTTATATAAATTCCTTTGCAATTTGTATAGAAGTCTAACATAACTTTTTAAAAGCCATGACATGCCTATAATGTATACAGAGTCTCTGACTTCCGCCGTAAGCGAGCCTTTTTCCTAACTTAATCATACTCAAATTTCACCCCTTTTAAAGATCCTGATTCAAAAATGTTCACTCATTCTCCACAGTCCACAAATTTATACCATCTCTTCCTGTGGTATTATATGTGCATAAATTAAAAAAGAATGGGCTTGTATAAGGACTGAAAACAGAACATTCCAAGTCCCCTCCCCCCAAATCTAACTTCAATTTATCAAGGAAATGTTTGATACAAAATACACATTCTTATAAAATTATTGTTTTGTGTATGAATAGGATGTTTCAAATTTGAGCAGAATTATGCTTCCCAAACTTAAAAACAATGAGTTGTACAGCATGTTGAAGTCCAACAATAATAAAAGCTTCTCTGCTGATACATTTGTCATACCTCTGATTAATTTCATCCCCTTTTGCTAACACCTTCTGCATATCACACCTGGCCAATATTTTCGTTCTCCCAAAAGCAGATTTTTTTAGATTTATTGTATCTGATATAAAGTAAACAGAAAAGTAGCATGTTTTGTCAGATGGAGTGTCAGAGGTAACAGCTGAGAGTTATGATAAAAACGTTATGCTAATAAGACAAAGAAGGTTTGAAAGAAATATTTAATACCAGTATCATGTCAGAGGGAATTATTTATTATCTAAAATTACTCACATTTGCTATATTCATAGAAATGGACTAGAAAATGTTACGTAGGTCCTAGTTTGATGTCTTATCTAATTGACCTCTAAAGTGACATCTTCCATCACACAGACTGGCCCGTGCTATATTCATTTATTTCCATCTTACCTAAAATTATGATGAATGGTTTGAGCTCTATTCAATTATTGAAAATGTGCAAAGAAACAGAAACAATGAAACTGGCAAAGTGCTCTGCATTCTTAGGAACAATTTAGGCTAATTAGCATCAACTTCTCCCCCATTCATCATACCCCTTTAGAAATATAAACAAACTGTCAGCTCTAACCTAACAAACAGATCACTGAGCTACTTAACACAAATTATTCTTACATGAAAAGCTCCTTCTCAGGCAATATTCTCCTCTAGGGCATCTGGGAAGTTGAGCTATTAAAATTGAAGACATATGTTTCAGTCAGATTTAACTCCCAGATTGTACTGATCACTGTTGTGACAGTTTTCCATCAGCATGCTGCTGCTGGCAAAGTACTACATTTTTTAAACAAAGCAATGCAACAATAGACTTCAATGATGCATGTTCATTTAGTATAATATCAATACCACCCAATTAGCACCCTACACCTAGAAGTGGAGCTACTTAAAATTATTGCTTAGGTACAACTTGAATCTCAGATTTCATTTGGGGTTTCTTTTAGAATGACAAGTTCTGTATGTTCCTGGGAGCTTGCAGAAGGCAGCAGCTCTGCCACTGTCAGCTGTGACAATAGTTTAAATCAAGCTGCAAAGGCGATGCTCTGGAAAAGCCATATAGGGGAGCTGACTGCTGTCACTCCTGGGTTTTAACTCAAACTACTCCACAGATGCCACACATAAAAGGACAGCTCTAAGCTAAAGGAAAACAGGAAAGTTTTCAGAGCTGAATACTTCCCTGAACACAGCAACCCATGTGCTACTTTGAAAGCCAAAATAATAAAATATACATTCTTTTCTTTTCTTCAAAATGCAGAAGGAACTAAATTTGTCCCCAACTCCATACCCGACTAAGAGGTTTTTGTGCTAAAGCTAAGACTTTTTCATCAGTTTATTAAAACACTCATTATATTGTAAAAGGAAGAAGTAAACACTGGCCTGGACCTTCTTGTCTCACAGGCATTTGAGATCTTGTGCATACATAAAAATATGCCTTTTCCAGTAAGAACTTCAAAATGGGGAATATCCTCCACTGTTTTTCAGAACAAATACAATTTGGAAATTCCAGAGATATCAGAAATAATCAGTGTTGAGGAACTACTTCCTGAGCTGTTTTTCTTTTCAATCTGTAAGAAAACTCCCACTTATTGCCTTGGTTCCCCTTAAACAGCAAAATATCCAATTAGAATTTAATGAATTAAAGATTAAGATGTTCCCAACCCTTCTTCTTTGATTTTTTCTCATTTCTCTGCCTTGCTATTTCATTCTGGCTCTAAATTTGTCTTACAAGAAACACTTGTAGTACATGTAGTAGCTTGCCTTCCCCCCCCCTTCTTCTGAGGCAAGTAATGAAACCAAGTAGTATCAGCTTGGTTGCCTGTTTGAACAGAAAGGTGTAGTCTGAATTTAATTTAGGTGAGAGGAGGACAGAGGATCATCTAACTTCCTGACTGCTGGTTGCACACACAATTGCTTTTTCCCTTTGGATACAGAACTTTCAAGGCCTGGAGCATATATTATGGTTGGGAGCCAGAACAATGAGATGTAAGGTCCCCAAACACCTCTATGGCGATAGATTTGAATTACACTTTCTGGGTGAACACAGCGCAAGCACGTGTGTCTTCTTGCATCTGAAGTAGAGGATCTTGCTTTATGATATGATAGCCACATTGAAAAGTGTTTTAAACATTAGGCTGTCCTGAAAGTCTTATCCTAAAAGGGTTATGCAAACAGACTGGCGAGACTTGGAAGTGAGCACCTAGTCAATGGCTCTTGCCCATCTTCTCTGAAATTACCTGTCAGTTATGGGCTTGATTGACCCAGAGAAGGGGTGATGGAGCTCATGTTCACCAAGAGAGAATGAAGAGGGGTTTTACAAAGGACAGACTAAAAACCTGTTTCGGCCATCATGAGCATGAATTGATACTTCACAGTAACAAGTAAGATTTTAAGCAGGACAGAAATGCTTGAGGTCTGATGTGAAGAGAAACAAGTCACACAGATAGAAACAATACTTAAACTCATGTTTGTAGATTAGACTGCTTAAAAGCCAGCTTCAGATGTAAGGAGAAACCTACATTTGCTCACTCTAGAAGACAAAAAATGCCAGAGAAAAGTCCAAGAGGTAACCTCACACAAACTAGGGAGAATTAAGGATTTAAGACAAGGGTAAATTCTTTCAAGTCAAGAAAGATGTAGTACTGCTTCAGCAACTTCATTAGGAACAGCATACTAAGAACCTTTGGGCTAGAAGAACAAGAACTGTAAGATAGAGGCTGGCTTAAGGTGAATCATTCTTATTCATTCTTCAGCTAACAAACAAAAGAAGTTCCTCCATCTCATCAAATGTATCGACCCAAAGAAAATATATATGAACGAAAACTGACCTCAAACTTACAACACTGAAATATAGTATTTTAGGATTGTACTCAGTTCTTACACCTCTCTGGTGTTTGAAAAATCCATGTCAAGAAAACATGAATGACTCTGCTCTAGAAACAGGGTCATGAAATTAGATTCAAAGTTACAAAGCAGCAATGAACACTTCTTAGTATTAGAGCAGGAACTGTACGCTACAGACGCAGCAAGGAGAATGTTCCTGCAAAAGCCAGTTTTCCCTGGTCTATGAAAAAGAATTTTCTTAGGTGGGTGGATTATTTTTGTACAGCGCAGTCCCAAAGAGTGTAAACCACCAGCTCATTTTGCTAAATTATTGAAAGAACACATGGGATATAGGTGTGCTACCTATATATGGAGCTACATATTTCAGTTGGCCCATTTTTTCTCTTGATTCAGCCATTAAAAAAGACATTTTCCATATATGCATCTAAAGAGCACCTAACACACATGAGTACACAGATTTCATTTCGGTTTCAACTGCTCTCTCAACAGCTACAAATTTGTCCTAATTTTTAAGAAGCTGTATATATGCAAACATGACTGCTTTAGAGACAAATAAAATAAATATTAACCCACATCTGTGGAAATTACTTTCAAGCTGGCATCATACTTTCACTGAGCTATGCTGAAGGCCAGAAAAAGCTGCACACTGTATTTTTACCATTATGTTATGTAGATCAAATGTGCAATATTCAAGGGCTAATTTATTATTTACACTGAGCTGCTCTCACATGGCTGTTAGTTCTTTTTGTTTCATTTTCAAGCGTTTTCTGTTGGTTCAGAGATGTTTTCTTCCGGGTTTCAGTCTCTTTTTAAGGCACAGCATCATGTAATAGAAGCAGACAGGAAGTAGGGGTTGTTGCTCTCCAGAGGATGATTAAGCAAGTCAGCACAAATTCCCTGAAGTTCCCACAACCAGGCTCTTATGTAACAACATGTGTTTTCAAAGATATTTTCTCTGAGCAGTGAAGAGTCTTCATGGGAAAAATATAAGCTAGCTTTATAATAAACACTGTGGAACATGAAAAAACTATAAAATAAAGAGCACTATAAATTGAAGAAAATTATTAAATACTGAAAATCCCACAGGAACTGATCCTTATTTACATTTCTCAGAATTAACCTTGATCAATAAAATACCCAGGTCCTGCAGTCTCTTGCTCATGCAAACAGAACATATTGTGTGTTACTCAGAACATCACCCGTAATGCTCTGGGATGAGTCCAGATGATTGTTTTAATGCCGTAGTCCAGACAACTTGAGTAGACTGTTTCTGTGAAGAAAGCAGAATCCACCCTTTTCCTCTCACTTATGCACAAAGCAGAAATTCTTTTAACTTGAGAAAACTTTAAAAAAAAAAAAATCCTGAACATTTACCTTACATTAGACTGTCCCAGTACATACCTTCATTTAGATTATTCAGTACAGCTCTGAACTGGTTAAAGCCATTCAGTATTGCATACCTTTTATTCTTTAAAAAAAATGCAGAGATTAATATTTTTTTGTCCTTCACTTTAATTTTAAAGAAAATTTACATATTTCATTACAAGAATTTAAAGCTTATAGAAGTGGTTATTTACCTTCACGTGAGAAAAATATTTGACTAGCTAGCATTAGATGAGGACAGACTACTATATAGTCTGATTTTTTACCAATAAGTAAAAATGAAGGCACATGAACATCAAAAATGTTAACAAACACAGATTACACAGCACAACAGATTAAGTTTTCAAGTTACTTATGATTTCCCTGTCTATTTACAAAGACTGGATACTGCAAAGGTAGAAAAGTCAGGTCAATCAAAAATAGCAACGTTATTGATGCTGTCTCAAAGCAGAACTCCAAGCTGTGCTGCAGCAGAACATCTTCTATGCTCTGAAACTCTGCTACCAGTAAGACTGATTCCTATGAACCATACTGGGCATTTTATTTTCACACTATGTGGACAAGAACTTGGCATTCTCTGTATTAAACACATTGCCCAGGTGTACAAAATCACACATATCTTATCCTGCTATTCCTAAAATATATATGTTACCTTTTGACATGAAAAGAACATCTAGTCACAAAAAGACTGGATGCTCTTACCTTTTTCTCTGACATTGCTGTCATATACAGATTTTTTAGCCTTTTTTCCACCTCTTGTCCCAAGGCATGGCAGAGCCATATAACACAGGGGCACTCCCAAACAAGAGCAGTCATTTTTGCCTTTGCAAAACCTATATGGCCCTGATGGAGAAGTTCACTTTATCTCATTTTTCTCACAGCGGCACTGAAGTGAAAAAACAAAGTTAAAATCCAATGTCAATTTGCTATCCTCTCACACCCATATGCTACATCTTTTCAATATTCAAATATTTTGAATAAATATACTTTTAATCATTTACTGTTCCTGTTTAGCTGGTGTTTTGTGTATTGGTGCACATCTATGCCTGCATGATTAAGAGTGGGAATTCACATTGTGTGGTACCTAGAAACTGAACTAGAAGTGACACAACAAATAATTTTTTCATCAAACAGGATCATTCCTTCTATTCTATACTACTCTATTCTATTCTAGTCTAGTCTAGTTTAGTCTGTTATCTAATGAGCTGTTAAAAGACCCAGGTGATAAAGACTTTTTGCCACTTCCTTCTTTCACAGCTTGTTGATCTCACTCCTTGAAAGTGATACCAAAAGCCACTCTTCAAGCACCGTGTTTCATTTTCAGCTCCTCTTCCTACACATAAGTGTTATTTTTAATCCACAACCAATTATTATTCAGTACCAAACAATGTCTAAAACAGGCTTGATGAGGACCATCACAACAGATATTAAGAGGTATTATAAAAATAATATATCAATTTCACTCTAAAAATGTGAGCAAAATAAAAAATAGCAAACCTTTGAGTCACAAGAGTAGAAGCCAACTATTGTTATATCCCACTGTTCTGAGTATGATTTTGATCTCAGTTCTTACTCTTAAGTGACTTCAAGAAAGTTACACAGTGCAATTCTTAAGTGAGAAATGGAGTGAACAAGATACAATTCTTGCCTTTGTGGACTCCTCCTATGATTAGGAGTAGCTCAAACCAACAAAATTGCATCTCCAAAACATGCATAAAAAAGTAACTGCATTCTAACAGCTTTAAAAACTGAAAAAGGAAAAGAAGTCTTAGAACTGGCCTAGGGAGGAAAACTGAGAAAACAACTGCTACTGATTAAAAACAAAGCTTCAAAGGTATATAAATGCTGAAAGACAAAAAAATGCCAAGCCTTGGGACAGTAAGTCTAGAAGTATGGTAAGAGAGACTATTTGTTTCACTCAGTTGTGCACAAGTCTGTTGTGCTTCCTTAACATGCATCTTTTCCAAGAAGGGTAATTGCAAAGGGATCATAAAATAGATAATCCAAGATATTTTCCTGTCATCTCTTAGATGTGGTTTAGTACAGCCCCTAATAAATAATTCAGAATCAAAATTTAAGATTAAAAAAATTATATATATTTTCCTTCTCAAGCCTAATGAGGAGACCCAGAGCTGAAAATCCATGCCTTTCAGGTCACACGAGCTTCTGAGGACAACAGATGGGAGCACTGCAGCTAACAGAAGCATCAGGAAAATCCTGAAAGCTGCCAGAGCATTCCTGCTCTTTGGTCAGGAATGGCAGACCTGCCAAAAACAAGGGTCAGGAACAGAGAATTGACAACTTCTGCAAATGCTTTCCAGGCTATGAGAATCCTGATTTTCAGGGCACTGGAGCTCCCAACTTGGATCTACATAACTTAAAAAGTGTCATCTTTTTGTCTTTTTGTTGGTTTTGTTGTTTTGGGCTTTTCCCCCCCTTCTTTTTTTCTTTTTTTTTTTTTCCCCCCACTAAATTTTGAAAAAGCCATGCATACAGAAGCAGCCCTTAGACCAGCTTCCAGCTTCAAAGTCACTTGGTTTTGCATTCTATAAAGAAAACCTGCAGTCCAATGGGAGCAGGGAAGATGGGCTCAGGCCATTTACAAATCCACCCCAGCTGATACATGTTCTTTGGACAAAAGAAATTTTTACTGGTGTTAAAGGGCTATCCAAAGGACATGAAAGCAAAGGGGGGCCTTCCTGTCAACCTCACCTAAGTGCTGCCTCAAACCAAACTGTCAAATGATTCAGTGACTGTTTCTAAAATTTCAGATCCTGTATTAGCACCAATGTACTCTGGCAGCTTTGTGTATCCAAAGGGAGAGTCTGAGTAAATCTGCAGTTTTTGCTTCTAAGCCTGTAAACTGGTGATTAACAGATTCTTGTATGCACATGGTGGGTCATTTAAGGGGCAGCTGAAGCAGTTTAGGTAGTGAATGCTGGTTTAAAAATTGGCTAATCAAATAATATTGGTTCAAAATCATATAGTTACCTAGCAACTTTAGGTGCTGCTGTCACTAAGCATCAGTAAAAGGAAGATACTGAAATTTGTGTTTTCAGGTTATGTTGACTGATGAATGAAACAGTAGAGGGACATAAGTAAATGTATCTTATTTTGTCTCAGCCATCTTTGTCATTTATATCCTGCCATATAAGAAGGAGACTTAAAGTTCCATAAAAAGCCACTAAACAGCCCTGATATCCTTTATTTCTACATGGTCCAATTAAGAAAACAGTTCCCAAAGTCACTGGAATGCGAAATTACAGACCATTGGCAGAAAAAAATAGTCTTGAAAAAAGGGACAAGTGCAGGGCCTCCAGTAAGCTGTCTTCACTACTTAAGGTTCTAGTACTACCTGAGGAAGATTAAGAGGAAAACAACATTCTTGAAGCCTTACCTCTGAAATGGAAACAATTATCAGCCTAAAAACACTCAAAGAATTTGTCCAAGACCAGCTGGGTCTTCAGTTCTGCTCTTCTGTGCAGTGTGTACACCCCAGCACCATGTCTTAACATATTTTCTTCTGGAACTGTCACCTTGGCTAATTTAGTGGCCAGAGATCCAATTCACAGGTTTTTGGTTTACATTTTAGTCGAAGTGTAATCTTGAAAATGCCAATAGAAAGGCAAGATGCAATATACTTTATCTTATCTTGCTTCACTGTCTATTTTAGTGACTCTACAGCAAGTCACTTGTTTCAGGACATGCGTCTGATAACAGGAGGAAATACCACTGAAATGTATGCTACACTTGACTCACTTTGAGGTTACTGTTTTATTTGAGCTTTTTTCACTGCTTGCAGAGGAATGCACATTTATCCTGGTCTTAACATCCCTTTACTCACCAGATCACCTATGACTCTTTCAAGGTCTGAAACCGCTGCCTTGAGGCTAAACCTAAAAAGAACATGCTAAGAAATGCTGCATGCTATTGCAGTTTCATCGAATTCTCACCTTCATTTGTGCAACTCACACGGGGTTAGGTAGGATTTAAATCCTAAAGGTCTTTAGTCCTTAGACTCCATTCATTTCAAGACAGTTTATATTTAGTATTTCAGCCAAACAGTTCTGTTTTGTTTTTAAATGTATTTACAACTATCACATCCAGGCGGGTAAGTGTTAAAAGCAATGGGAAAACGATATGAGATTAAAGTATGCAATGCAATAAGAATGTTTAGCATGTCCCGACACTCCAACTTCCCCCCCTCCACCGTTCAGGCATCTAATTGTTTGCTTTTCCTCCTACATACAATAATGAAGTGAACTACAATCAAAGTGTGATGACAAATGGTCCCAGGGTTTGCATTCTTTGGAATATATTGGCATTTGTAAACTAAAGAAGAAAGATAGATGTAATCAACCACCCTCTTGCAAGAGAAGGATCTGGAAGAATATGTTGGCAAAATCTTCAAACCACATTAAGAACTAATTTGAAAGTATGTTTGAAAGGAAGAAAGCAACGCATCTAATACCAGTTTATTTGTATAACAACAACTAGAAATTGAACTTGCTAGACATATTTTGAAAGATGGAAACAATTAAAATGCATTAGTGAGCTAAACAGGCACTGTATTTTAAAAGAAAAGAACTTTAAACAATCAAGGTTACACATATCCATATTTTGTTGACTAATCCTCACCTTCCCTTGATCTCCTAATATTTAGTACTTGTATTACATGGAAACATTGCATCTCTGCTTACAGAAATTCACAAGAGTTAAGTCTGTACACATTCTTGCCTATGGAAAAAGAATGATACAGTATCATGAAAAAACCCTATCAGCTGCAGGATGGCAATTTTTCTGCCGCCAAAATTAAAAATTTGGACCCTTCTATTAAAGAAACCAAACACAGAGTGGTAAGGCCACACCATATCATCAGTGTAGCCACTAAATAATCAGTTCATATCACTAGCAAATAAAAATGGATAAAGTACTGTGAAAGAACACATTACTCACATCTTCCTCTTCCCTTCTAGACAAGATACTACTAAAGGACTTAGTAAGGGAGAAGGCTTAGCAAGAAAATGAATATTCAAATATTATTTAAAATATTTTAAATATTTCATGTTTAAGTTAAAATAAGTCTTAAATTAGGGATTAACATAACCTGCATTTTTTGCAGGCATGTTTGAAGTGCAGTACTTCAGATTTCTGGACACTGACTACCCCTCCTTAAAAACAAGATCAAGTCATTCCAAAACCCAAACACGAACTGTTAAAAATACAGACATCTTTAGATGCTGACTTTTCACCTGCTGCAGTCTTACCAGGCCATCACAGACAAACTGAAGCTTCAGAAAATGTAGTCATTAATATGAATCTCCCTCTCCTTTTTTGCATGCTTTGATGAGCAGCAAAATTGTTAGCATTTATATGCATCATCACTAGCACAACATTAGCACACAATGAAACACACAGGTCATGGCCACAAGATACTATTTCTAATCTTCTGAAAGCAGACATTCTTGTTGTTGCTCCTAGTCTTGGTGATTTTATGTACAGCAGAAATTTGGCTATAGAGAAGGATGATACAAAGTTGGAGATTTCCCAATTGATTTTTGATCTCTTTTTTTTTTACACTAGGCATGGTTCCAATCATTACCTTTGGTGGGAATTTACTTTTAATTGCATATAAAAATGTTTTAAGAAGTTGATTAATACTTTAAAAACCCAAACAAACAAAACCAGAGGTGTAATCAGTGTGTATCAATTACTTCTTTAGTGACTCAAGAAAAAAAGAATCTATGTATCAGAATTTTCAAATAAGATACAATAGAGGTAATGCTTTCATGGTGCAAGAGTACTTGCATTTTAGGAACAAAATGGTGGTAATTACCCCATGAAACATTTTCATCATGCATTTAGAAGAAAGTTAAATTGTAAAACACAGAAGAAAAAGAATAATAATCTTCATAACTCTAAAAATCACCATTGATACAGTGAGATTCAGTGAAAAAGAGCACATTTATGTTAGGTATTAGGAAGAAATTCCTTACAGTGAGGGTGGTGAGGCACTGGAACAGTTTTTCCAGAGATGTTGTGGCTGTCCCATCACTGGAAGTGTTCAAGGCCCATTTGAACGTGACTCTGAGCAACCCAATCTAGTGGAAGGTGTCCTAGCCCATGGCAAGGGATTTGGAATTGCTGATCTTTAAGGTCCCTTGCAACCCAAACCTTTCTATGATTCTATGATTTCACATACACACAAGTAGTACCATCACACTATATCCAATAATATTTATATTGTAGTACTGGTTGGGAGCCAGTTTTCAGCAAATTCCTGCTTCAGAAGAGAGGAAAATAAATTAATGAAATAGGATTTTAACAAGCAACAGAGAATCAGGACTACAAAATGTAAATGTCACCTTTTAAACATCCATTTAAGGAACAGATGTCAGATAGCTCTGCAGTTGTAAATACAACCTCAACCATTAGAGAAAGAAGTAGATGGCATACACAGAACACATATGTATCATACTTGGCCCCTCTTCCAACCCTCTTTCACATATTTTTATGACTATTCATATACCTTAAATATTAAAGCCTGGACTTGTAGGATAAAATAAGTAAGTTCTGGCAGTAACACAAGCTCTAGCACATATTTGTTAAGGGTTATGCTCTTAAAACTACCGCTGTTGATGTGAGTTTCAAGAGGAATGACAAACTAGAAATGCATACACCACTAATAAATAGTTAATTGTACTTTTTTACTAAATATGCCTTCTTATTTCCCGAAACATGTGTATCTATTCACGATTTAATAGGTGTTCAAAGTTACACAGTTGCCACTGAATTCTACTACTTGTGTGAGCCACTAGGACATATATTAACAGACTCACATTCTTGTTCAGAGTTGTAAGAATAGAAGTGTAGAGGGAAACCATCCAAGTGTAAAACTATTACTGGAGGAGAGAGGAAAACTTAACGAGGAAAACTACAGGATTAAAAATAAAACCATGTCAGAATAACACAGGTATGTAATCTGCAAGGTTCTGTTAGGGAAAGATTTAAGAAGCATTTGCGTATATAGCCAACATCATAATACAAAACCAAAAAGCCAAGCCACAAGTAGTCAGTGGCAGTCAGACTTCAAACTCCAGCATGCAAGTAGACACTGTGCAAGGCGATGGTATTGAGTGGGCACTGAGTCTACAGGTGCAGGACCACCAAGGTTAGCATCTGGCTGCTTTCCAAATACAAGGCTAAAGGTCCAGGTGCTCAGCAGCACTGTTCTGGCTCCATCAAGAACACATTTAAACTGTAGGTCTTTAAAACACAGAACTGGCGCTTTTTTGAAGCCAGAGAATTTGTGCCCAGACACCTATAACATTAGTGACAATGTTTGAAAGTAATAGATACAATGAGTGTTTATAATATTTTCATAATTACTAGAAAAGCCTGTGAATTCCAGACTACGAATGGCTCAAAAGCCAATTTTCTTCCATTTTAATCCAGAACTGACACAGGCAATATTCTATGTGAAACTGTTATTTTTAATTTAAATATTTTTTAATCAAGTTTTACATAACAGAACTTTTCAACTAATACTATACTTTCCTGCAACAGTTACAGACTCATCTTTAACTACTTCCAGGAGCTCCCTAATTTCAGTATTTTTTATCATAAGGCATATGATATCTTATCTTCCTATAGAAAAGACTGTACATAGCACACCCCCTGCATGGTTAGGCTTCTGTTTACATACATGATCTCAGCAAAAACAGAACAGCCTGAGCATTCCAGTCAGAAATTTGCTTTTGTCTCCAAAACAGACAGCAGAGAAGCACAACACTGCCATCTCCACCTTAAATGTTGAAGTACAAGTATCACACACATAATCTAGTGACAAGGTTTTAAAATACAGCAAACAAGAACACATGTAAAGGCTTCTAAAACTTTAATGAACTAATTAAGAGAACTACTGCCAGGCAGAAAAATTAAGTTTAATCAGCCAGTGTAATGTACCAAAAAATCATGAAACTCAACAGTCCCAAAGCCTAAAGGAGACAGAGTAAGCAAGCTCTCAGCCTGTCCAGCCCCGGCCCATGTAACCAAGTGACTGGCATCAGAAAGAAGACATACCTGAAAATGTTTTATGCCTTGTTTTCTCTGCCAGTGTTCTAGATGTGGTGGCTTTTCTAGTGACAGACTTACATGCTGGGAAGCAGATGACCACTGACTCAACTGCCATAGATGCAATTTGCTGGGGGTTCTCACCTCATATACATTAAAGTGGGTTATACTCTGAACACAGTAGTACAAAGAAGAGTTCATTAAGGTTTCTAAAAAAAAACCAACCAAAAAACAACAACCAAAAAAACCCCCAAAACCAAAAACAAAACAAAAAAACCCCCCAAAAACCAAACAAACCAAAAACATTAAAAAGAAAAAAGAGTGAAGCCTTCCTTCCCTCTTAATCCTCACACAAAGCTGAGCAAAGTCCTTTTTCCTGCTGTGGATTATTTGAATACGCATCTTCCTTTAATGGTATTTGTTAAAGCTTCAGGTAACCTGAGAAGCAGGTCCTACAAGGGAAAATATGGAAGGTGACAAACAGCTTTACTAGCTGCCACAATAGAGCAAGCAAATTAAATTGCTGATGTGAGTTAAGCTTTGGGTGAAGCTCAGAAGCGGAAGTGTTCCTGGCACTCACTGCAGCCTGATAAAATGGGTAAGCAATCCAACAAGCCAGCTGCTACCAGAACCATTACCTATTCTGCCACTGACTTGGAATCCCTGCCAGCTCCCACAGTTCAGGCAAATAAACTGACAGAAAACTACCCTATCCAAAGCAATTAAGTTTCTGTCACTTAAGCTCCTTGGATCAGTTCCCTAAAAGGTCAGCATCATTTCGAAGAGTTTGCTAACACAGTAAGAACAGGCACAGATAAATAGCACCACCTCTCCTCTTTATAGGTCAATGAGGAACATTGCAACAGAAGAATATAATACTGTCAACTTAAATGCACCCCAAATTTGGGCACCAGATAGTGACACAAAAGCCACTGAGAAGACAGCTATCAGTAAGATGAGAGAAGCATTCTTGCAGGTAGCTTTTGGCTAAGGAAAGAAATGGCTTGTGAACTTTATCCCCACAAATGACACAAGTTAACTGCAAAAGCAAAGAACAAATGAAAAATCTACAAAATATCAGCCTGACAAGCACCCTATTTGGTGTTTTAGTTTTGCAAGGTGGTGTTATACAGTAAGATAGCACAGAAGACTAATCCAGTCAAGGAATGGTTTGGACAGGAAATTTCCAGAAAACAAGGAAGTTCAACATACAGAAAGTTCATGCTTCGTATATAGGGAACTTTCTTTAAGAGACAGTCCAGCAAGATTGGGAGTTTATTGCTGTAGGATTAGAATGAACAGAAGAAACTGAGTGAACACATTTACTGGCTACAACAGGTATGGAAAAAGTTCAGGGCCTTCAACTATTTACCTAGTTTGTACATGCGGAAAAAAAAGGAATATTTTAACTACATACACAAGGAGATACTTCGGAGAAGATCACTGATGACAAATATTTTCCCCATCATCAGGTTTGATATCATCAGGGTTCTGGCAAGAGCACAGAGGGAAACAAAGCACACAATTGTACGGTCAGTGCAACATGCTACTTAGATCCTGCTTGGCAGAGGTCATGTTTTAGAAAAATATCTCAATCACCTGATGTTCTACGTAAAAAGTATGGCCATCAAAGTTCTAGAAAAAGCCAGATTTGCTGAACAGAAGCAAAGCAAAATAAACTTAACTTCCAGTGAATGGAAACAGACCTGGAAGGATGTTAGGACTGTCAGACCACTGCCAACCTCGATCCTTCAAAAAAGGGGGAAAAAACCACAAACATGTGCTGGACACTAAACAATGGAAGGAAAATTGTGCTCAATCCAGCCCCAGAAAACAGACTTCAGCCTCCAACTAGAAGCCAACTAAAGAAGACCAATATATAGGGGATGCAAATCTTGATAGAAAATATGAGAAACTGAACAAATCACAGATATTATTGAAAGAATAACTTCCAAGGCAACCACTGACAATTCCCTTACATCACATCCCTTTCTAAACAAGAAAGTGAAGATAAAACAGCAGCACTGTTAGTTAAGCATAAACAGACACAGACAGAAGACCGCTTAGGTTTTAGCTCACTTAGTACAACAAAATCAGGAGAGGTGGAGACTATGATTTGCACACCAATTACAAATAAGAAACTATTTCCAGATATGCACCTGAGATCCTTTGCTAAAAGGCCAGTGAAGCCTGGTCCAAAGTACAATGGTATCAATGTGACTTTACATACATAATTTGGGGTAAGAGAAGTCAAATACTAAGAAGAATTTTGTTTAAGTTTGAGAATAAAAGTTCCAGAAGAGAACAGGAAACATACACTGAGAACACTGCAATCATGAAAGGACTGATGGAAAAAGATGCCAGTGGTACATCAGAACAGCTCTCCTCCTTTCCTGCAAAGGTTGAAATTTGTTGGATGGAAAACTTGTATGCAAGACTCGGGGTTATAAGTTTTCCAGGAGATTTATAGTGTTCTGTGCACCACACAGCAGTTATCACCAAACACAATACATCTGATCAGGAGTACCTGACAACAGGTTGCACACTTTAGAAGTACAAATTCAGTTTGCTAGATTTTTCAGCCATCAGCTCTACAGCCTGTTAAAGACATATTTTTTTCTACCACAGATATAACAGAGAATGTAAACTATAACAGAAATATAATTAATTAGCTATCACAAAAGCTATTTCCTCCAGAGATATTTCTTTTAAATGACAGCAAGTTTTCCAATATTTTATCCTAGTACCCAAATGCAGGAAGGGGTATCAATACAAGTCTTGTGCAGGATTTCATCAGACATAACCTAAAAGATTGTCTCAGATTTACAAGTAACATTACAAATAGCTTTTTTTGTAGAGTTAGATTCAATTACTAGGGTGATATAGAATCTTTGGTAGCCAACTGGACGTCAGCCTAGGCAGTGCAATGCTTAGGAAGCTGACGCCTGACTTCAGCTGGACATTTCAGAGTGTTCAAGCCCACAGCCAGGAAAACAATTTGGCAACAGGTCCGTTCCTTTATACATACAGGGAGTAGGCACCTGGAGTTAGTAGTGAGTATGTTCACATGCTGGAGTTCCCAGGATATCTGATACAGATCGAGGACAGTTCAGAAGAGATTCAGGGAGTGAATAACTTCCATTCATTTCAGTGGAATTGGGATACTGAATTATCTCATGGTTCAGGCACCTACAATTCCCCTAGAACTGAGGGATAACATTTCCTCTGAAAGTGCACATGAAAAGTTAATGTATCAGGGCCCAGAACACAAAACCATTAAATCCATTCTTTCACTTTTCAGAAGACTTAACTGACCACCAGGGCCACTGCATATACAGTTACTCTCTCTCATGTTTGATCTGTACCAGTATGCAAAAAATAATATCAAGATTCAAAGACCCAGGAAGAAAGCAAGAATGAGCAAAACAAAACTAAAAATAAACAAGCAAAAAGACCCCACAAAGCCCCCTACCAACAACAAAAAGTAAAACAAACTAACAAAAAAGCCATAAAAAAAAAACCCAAAGGAAAAAAACGCAAAAAAACTCTTGGAAAAGAGGATTTTCTTGGTTCCTTGGTTTCCTGGGCTAAGCAAAGGAAGATCCAAATTCTTTCCCTGGTTTTAAATCACCGGGATCTGTTCTGAATTCTTTGGCAAGCAAGAGGCACCCAGGTCTTGTTTATGCAGAATGCAAGCCGTCTAAATCTTGCCCATAGTCAAAACTATTTATACTACAAACTTAAATACTGAAATGCTTACAAAACAATTAGCAAACATATAAAGTATGTTCAAATTTTACAAACAGTTCAATCATCATACAAAACGTAATGCAGTGATTTATTCCTCTCTCTGAATTTAATCTCTTAACCAGAGTAGAGTTTGTAGTCAAAACAAAGACAAAGCAAGCTATCCCTAATTCCAGTTGCAATGGATAAGGTTTCAGCCCTACTGTTGAAAAGGGATTTGTAGAACATTGTCTCTCTCTAAGTTTTTTAATTCTTCACAGGTTTTGCAATTAAGGTTCTAGGTGTAATTATAAAGATTAATTATAATGTAGGAAGCAGACACTTAGATGTAAACAAACAAATAAAAAAGCTCAGTTTAGGACTGAGCTGGTAATAATTGTGATACCATCTCTACCTGACTGCAATGATTTTCCCTCAAGGATGTTATCCTTATTCAGTACACTGAATGCAAACAGCTAAGTCTGAGTAACAGAGCAGCATTTAGTGTTTGGGGTCCTCGCTACTTCTACAAAGGATTGCAGGAAAGGAGAAAATAAAAAAAAAATATAAAAAAGTACATTAAGGAAGTCAAAACCATGTCTTCCTCCTTGCCCCCAGGATTTTTTTCCCTGTTTCTCTACAAATTGCATAAAGCATTCAGAGCATCCCAATAAAACTCTATACTTTCCTTGCAGGTGTCTGTCTTGAGGCACCAGAGATGACCAACCATTATTGCAAATCTGCCCACACCAATTGATATTTTCAAGGAAAATACTCAAGTAGTGTAAGGAGATTCATGCATAATCCAGGAAAAAAATAAAGCATATATATTACATGAGAAGATAATGAGTATTTAAACAGAAAGCCATCTTTTTTTCCATTCACTGAAAAAAAGTACATATTAAAAATGGAAAAGGTATTATATAATAAAAGGTAAGATTATACCACACAAGCATAAAAGTTGTTGCCCAGGTTACTTCAGCTCAGTTCCAAGTGCTCACTCTAGGGCTGCTAGACTAAGCAGGTGACAAGTCCAATTACAAGTGTTATGCATCAACTGATCAGTAGTCTTCCAATACTTTTAAAGAACATTTCTGAACTTAGAAAATCTATGTGTAGACAAATCTAACCACAAAACCATAAAACTGCTTTATCTGCAAAAATTTTAGAAGTTCATTTTATATTGCTCCTTATCTTCATATCAACAATTGACAAGTGACATTTTCAGGGGATATTTAAGGGCTATCTGTTCTAATTTTTTATCACTTTTTGCTTCTTGGGAGTCTTAAGGAGATACTTTTCCATTTATTTTCTGGAGTTATAATCTATATCCCAAATCTTAATTCAGGAAGAGAAGCAAAACAATTTCCGCTTACAGTAAATGGCATTACATAGGTACTACACATTCATTCGTTAGGTTTTTATTAGATCCATGCTGTGCAAAACAGTTACTGCCCATGACTAAGGTACATTCACCTACTAGCAAAAAGACAGAATGAAAGCTCCTTCTTCAGGAACAGGATGTGAGCTCCTTTCATTCCCTTTGTGAAACATGATTTTTATGCCATTGTTGACCCAACATCCACTCCTACATGAAAGAACAGGCTCCAAATACTGCAATTTAAGTTTTTCCCAGAAGAGGGCTACTCCAGTTCTAACCTAGCAGACCTCAAGGAGACTACTGAAAAATGCTGCATGTGCTGCCTCAACAAGGTCCACTCTGCACAAAATGCATTTCAGCTCTGCTGCTTACACCAGCCTTCCTAATCACAAATGACAGAAAATAATAAAAAATGCTGTCCAACAGGAAAATTATCGAGATCTGGCCAGAGGTTATTTTGGAGGTCGAGTGCCAAGCATCTGTTGTAGTGAAACATTTGTACCAGCCCACAAAAAAGAATATTCTGCCAGAGACAAGAATGTATTGCTTAGTACAATATTTCAGTAACAATTAAAAATGGCAGAAGTTCAGCAACTCAGTAACTTGCTTATCTAATTAAGCACATTAAAAGCCAGTATATACAAACTTCAAATGGCTGAAGAGACTCACGGTTTTCATCTGTAAATCAATACCTTCTCAACAGGTCAATATTGATAATTATGATGATGAAATATTGAGACTTTTCAAAATGTTTCTCACTATCACATATGAAGCCCTTATAGTCATCCACACTACGGCATTAGGAGCATCTTGAGAGAAACTACTACTTGTTCAAAACCAGACAGTAGTAAAAACCCTAGCTATTGTTATGCCCTATTATGCAGTCTTCAACTGATGCTACACTTTAAGGTCTACCATGGTTTTTACCAAGTTTTTGGGGCAGCTATAAATGGCCTGGTAAATTTGATTTTGAAATCAATGAACTTTTAAAGAAATCTGTTTCCCATTTAGCTCTACAACAAGACACAACATTTTCATTTGTAAACATACTGTTTTATAATCAAGTATTTTCTGCTTTTGACAGCTGCCTGAAATAAAATCTACTGAACTCTAATAGCATACTTTAAAAATAAAGCAGTACCTTTTCAACATAAATCTTTCAATATTTCTGCACTGCTCTACAATCTAACATATAAGGAAAGATTTTAAGGAAAATTTAATCTAGTGTCCAAATATAACTTTACTTTAAACATGAGGTCATCTAAACATCTGTCTCCAATATATCCCTAGGGATTTAAATCAAAAGTCTGCTAAACATGCACAATCATTTTGAAAATAAATAACAGAACAAATTTAGTCTTGATTATGATTATCATGCTTTTTAAAAGGAAACATTTATTCTAATAAGAAAAGTCTGAACTAATTTAAACTTTATGGACATTAACTTAGAAGAGTTTCATACTTTAAATAAGCCATTTCTTTCCATTTAGCCTAGTCTCTAATAACATTCATTGGTTTATATCTGAGAAAGCCTATATACTTCCTTCCGTTTAGAAATGCTTAATCAATAAGGTTTATTTCTCATCAAATTAAAAAGTGTAATTTTGCAGAAAGGAGAAAAGTATGCTAAAAATTGACAGAAAAGATTGATTTGCTTCCTTTTTGTCATGTGAACACATCATCATATGTCACAATAAGGAAGAATATGCCAGTCAAAGCATGTAGCATCTCGATATTTATTTTCTTCACTGCTTAGAAAAAATACAAAAAAGACTATTTTAAGCAGGGATGGTCTCAATGCCCAGTCAGCATTACAGTTTTGCCTTGTAAAGTTTTTCCTTAAAGGTATAATAAATAAGTGGCAGCCATGTTTCCCCTGCTTAATGCAACAGCCCTAACCCCCTTCAGAATCCTAATCCCATTTAGGAGAAGAGAATGAAGCTCTTGTCTGCAAACGCAGTACTTTCTTAAAAGTCCCATTGCTTTGGCTCTGTAATAACCAGAGACCTGGAGATGAATGAAGAGCAGAACTATGAGGACTCTCAAAGCTCCCATGTTCTTCCAGGAGTCTTCTATTCTCAGAATACTGCTGATTCCTCCACATAACTCTTCTTTTTGATGATGAACTGATCCCAGGATGAACTAGTGCAGCAACCCAGAAACAACAGAGGCTACCAAAAATATGGTCACGCAAGTACCTAAAATGGACATTGGACACAATGTTTTGAATGTGCAGCATGAACAAAGCAAGCACTCTTGTTCGCACTATTATGCAATTCTGACAAAATTCAGGTGTGCAGCCACTGGTCAGCATCAATAGTAAGGCAGTGCTCTGGAAAATAAATTTGTCTAAAAACCTCTAAGTATCCTGATGCTTTGTTTTCTACTTCTTGCCATGGGGATATGTTAAGCACATGTATACACCACCACATGCAAGGCAGCATTGCAAACCTGCCTGTAACAGAGAACATACATGCAACCAACCTAAAAACCACCAGTGTCTCATCACCAAACTCAAGCATTCATAACCTCATGGCTCAGATCCAAAAATTCATCTAAAGACCAGGAGCACTGTCTTTAAAGTTTGTTTGAGTTTTAGGTTCTTAAAACATCCATAATTAATTATTTCAAGTTTTAAAGCTGAAGATAAGATTAGCTTTTAAACTGAAGTTATAATCAAACTTTCAAGTTCATAAACTAACGACATAGCTCCACAAGCTGGAAGAGACATCAAATATCATAGAATCTATAATGAAGAGTTAAATTTTGTTTTTGTGTCTCTGATTATGGCAGTTAGAACCATTTTTTTTTTCACCACGCCCTTCATATTTTACCAAGTTCAATATACTATCTGAAGCCAGCTGAGAAGACAAAGTTGAGCAATATTTACTATACATTCAAAACATATACTAATTTTGAAAACCAACCTTGTAACTAAATATTAAGAAACAAGTGTTAGTAATAGAAAAATAAATAAAGCTTAAGTTGCAAAGCCACTCAGAATTGGCTTTAAGAGGAAGTCAAATAAATAATGCAAAGAATTTTCTCAAAGTGAAAGGGCTGCTAAGACTCTGCTTTTGGGAGTGCTGCTGTTTGGGGGCATAAGCCACACATCTGCATACTTCACTAATAAAAGCAGTAAAAAGCCCAGGAAACTAGGATAACACACTGAACTGGGAAATATTCATTGACTAAAGACTAAAAGATGACCCATAAACTGTGTTTCCTGACAAAAATTGATGGATTGAAGATGATCCAGAGGGAAAACAAAAGTAGCTGTTAACAGTATAGTTCAGCGACTGAAAATCAGATCCAAAGACCAATTACTCCTGTGTTTCCTTCCCCACTGTATGGGTGGGACTTCTCAACACCATTCAGATTCTCTCAGTTATTTTCTCATCAGAAAACCACCACTGTAGACAGCTGAAGCATTAATTACCTGTTTCAGATGTTGGTGCAATTATATCTAATTGTAATGAATCCCCAGGACAAGACACACTGCAGAAAAAATGGCAGGTACTACTCTACTTTCAACACAACCAAAACAGCTGACCTGTACTACAGATTTTCAGTAGAGAAAATACTATCTTAAAATGACTGATACTTAACACTTTCTTGCACAAATAATAATGAAGCATCAGAGAATGAGAGTTTCATATTATAGAAACCAACATTGATTCACCTTATCCAACAAAAGGACCAGCAATGGTTTCCACAGGCAGCAGATATCAATTTGTCTCCTCCAAGGAGAAAAATTCAATACTATATTTTCAAGTCTAATTTTAAAAAAACAGATTTAAGGCCTTTATAATTAAGATTCGAATACCTGAAAATACTTAGAGGCATCCCTATTATCCATCCATTGTGATACTAATTTTCAAAACTTCCAGGTTCTAGGAGTCACATCACCATCTGAAAAGGGCTTTTTCTTCCCCTTGTCTTTAGCCCTTTTAGCTCTTCTCATTCATTCCAACCCTAATCATAATACTCAAACCAGTCTGAAAAGTTTAGGTTAATACAACGATTTTTCAGAGAGAATTTCAGTCGATCTCGTAACAGATGAGTTCCTCCAATCTTGGGGGTATGATTTTGAGTCTCTTCCATCCTCCTAGCTTGAAATAGAAAAGCAGCAAGCATAGAGAATGTTTACATGTATAGGACATCCAAGGTAATGTCACAGAAACTAAGCTACAGTTAAAGGAAAATTTGTGGCATCATCACTTAAAAGGCAGAAATGCCAGTTTTTATGCCCAGAAATAACCAGAATCACTTTTCATTTTCTCTTCTAGGACATTGCCACAGAAACACATCTATTGCTATCAAAAGACTTGCTTTGTTGCTATACGTTAGAACTTTTTTCTTACTGCACAATAAGCTTTTGTGTTATGACAATTTAACATGGATTTGAATATGAACATCAGCCACTGAGCACAACTGATGAAACAATAAACAGTAATGAAAATTTGTTTTTCGTGCCAATATAATCTTGGCTCACAGAAGTTGTAACAGCTTCAGAACTGCCTCTGCAGACAAAGCATTTTTTGCCTATAAACTTTACAACAGGCATTTTCCTGTATTAATTATTTTGACCACCTACTTGCTTTTACATGTACAACATATATTATTCTACAATATTATTTAACTTTAAAATCTCACAACAAAATTTTATAGATTGTTTTGAAGAAGTGTATCTCTTTAAGCTTTTATGCTTTGCTCTTTTATGCTTTTGCAGGTCTCATTCCTGCAAATAGCTGAACAAAGTTAACAGAGGCTTACAGCAGTGTGTAACACAGCAGTCTTTGCTCATAGCTGGGCACTGAGAGCTTGATGGGATTTCTGCAATATTGCATAAAATCTATGCTAAAATGAAAATAAACAAGACTCAAATTCCACACTGTGAAAATCAGTAGCTATTTGCATAGTGATTCTACCGGGACAGGAATTTATCCCAAGTTCTTTTATTTATGTATGGTATCTTAGCTTTACAACCAGCTATTGACCTTTACCAGTGATAAGTCACCATTTACAATTCTTGTGGTTAATTCAGTGAAAGTCAAATTCAGTGCCATTGGTTGTGCAGCATTTATTGATCACTGTTTTATATCTTTAAGCTTTTATTTCACATACTATCAACCAAAATTACATATGCTAATCTTATCTGCAACAGCTTCAACACACATTTGTATCGCTCTGCCACACATAGGAAAAAGCACATTTAGCATCTTATTGCAGTATTGCACTGCCATCTTGTGGGCAGTAGAACAAATGCGTGCAAATAACTTCGCTTTCTGGGTGTGAAGTCGGTCGTTTTGACAGATTTGGGGGATTTGTGGACAGTGGGAGAGGAGGGGTGAGGGTTTTTTGAGAAAAAACTTATTACACTAAAAACAATAGAAAAACTATAACCTTTCTTAAAACCTTCAGGCTTACCATGTATGCAACATCGGAAGGATAAGTGCCTTATTACACCCATAGAGGATTCTGAGCACAAAAGATTTTGTACCCATTGGCTAACATGCCAGACTAAATAAAGCTCAGCCAACTACTCATTTTCCCCAGTGTATCATTTGGAACAAAGACGTACTGGGACTGATAAGGTTGCTGCAGGATTCTCAAACCAAGTGAGTTCCAGAGCAAGTCTGAAATTTAATCGCCAGGTTCAACAAGCAGTTTGGTATGAGCTATTTCTCAGTCCACAGACCAAAAAATTCTTCTTTTCAGGCTCCCAGTTTCTACAGAAAGTACTAAGCATAGTACAGATATAATGACATGTTAGAAATTAAGAAAATTCTTAGTTTGTTTCTGTCACTGTTACATCTACATGTAAAGTTTACTTCATGTCTTAACCTCTATATGAAAGCTATCACGTTTAAAGAAAAACAAACATAGCTTGAAACACATTTAAGAGGTCCAAATGGGCATTCATGACTTGCAATGACCTGATCAAACAAGATCAGTTCACCCTAAACACTCTCTGGACACAGACAGAGAGTTGAGGCTCTGTGTCTAAGTAGAGGCCAGGGATGTGTGGTATCCCTTAGGGCTCTGTCTTGGGACCAGAGCTCTTCAATGTCTTCATCAATGACAGAAACGGTGAGACAAGTGCAGCCTCAGCACATTTGCAAGTGACACGAAGAAGAGCAGTGCAGCTGACACAACCAGAACGACATGATCCCATCCAGGGGAACCTGGATAAATTTGACAAGTGGGCCTACAAATAACTCATGAAGTTCAAGAAATTCAAGTGTAAGGTGCTGCATGTGGGTCAGGTAAGTAGAGACGTGAGTAGATGCTGGGACAAGAAGTCATTGAGAGCAGCCTTGTGGAGAAGGACTTGGCGATTCTTGTGGATGAAAAGCTGGACAAGAGCCAGCAATGTGCACTCACAATCCAGAAGGCAAACCATACCCTGGGCTGCATCAAGAGCAGTGGGGGCAGGTTGAGGGAGCTGATTCTGCCCCTCTGTTCTTGTCAGACTTCACCTAGAATGCTGCATCCAGCTCTGGGGTCTTCAGAATAAGAAAGACATGGACCTGTAGAGCAGGCCCCGAGGAGGCCACAAAGATGATAGTCAGGGGACTACCTCTCCTACAAAGACAGGCTGAGAGAGTTGGAGCTGTTCAGCATGGAGAAGAGAAGGCTCCAGGGAGACCTTATTGTGGCTTCCAGTACCATAAGGGGACTTAAAAAAAGGAAGGAGAGAAACTTTTTATACGGACAGATAGTGACAAGGGGCAATGGCTCTAAACTGAAAGAGGGAAGTTTTTGATTAAGTGTTATGAAGAAATTCATTACTCAGAGGGCACTGGAACATTGTAAGAGGTTGCCCAGAGAGGCTGCGGATGCCACACCCCTGGAGTGCTCAAGGCCAGGTTGGATGGGGCTCCGAGCAACCTGATCTAGTGAGTGGCATCCCTCTCCATGGCAGGAGGATGGGAACTAAATGATCTATAAGATCACTTTCAATCCAAACCACTCTATGATTCCATGATTCTACATAGAAATTTTCATTTGCTCCTTTTAAACTAAAACTATATTGCAAGGGTATTGCTTCTTCAAATTACTTAACTGAAATTTAGAGGAATTTTGCTAGCTGCCAGCTTTGCATATACAGCAAAGTGTATGAAAGCTCATGAGGATTTCATTAGTTTCCACTAAAATTAAACAAGGTTTTCTGTGGCAACCCAATAACATTTAATTAGCTGGATGCACAGAAAGGAAACAGTCCAATCTGTCTTTCAGATTCAGGGGCCTATTTTAGACTTATCAGCTGGTAGAAAATGGGAGGGCCAGAGACTGAAAAATGTTGCAGAACAAAAGTTTGAAATGCCGTTTTAGGTGGGAAAATACTCTTTAAAATTTCCACTGGGAATGGCTCACAAGGTAACTTCAGTTGGTTCATGCCATGGCATTCTGCATACCCTCAGCTGCTGGTCATTTATTCTACAGGGCTGAAAAATATCACCTTGCGTGGTTTTAAGTGCCTAGGAGAGCAAAGACAACAATTTGACCACACTGGCTTCAAAACTAGTGCCAGTTTCTCTGAGCTTCCCTAGTGGCTCTTCCTTATTTCCAGAGACGCATTGAAGTCATATGTCCTAAATACTGTAATCTCTTTGAACAGTATAATGATGAAAGCAATACAGGGTTACAAAGACTTGCAAAGGTACTTCACATTTTCTTTTTCAGAATGTTTCATAAAACACAGTGTAGACGGATGGTTGTCCAAGCAGACACAGAAATCTTTCCAAGTCTCACCTTCCTGACTGTTCCTATGTCCTCCCAGTTTCTACAAGCATACTGCTGGAGGTTCAGGATATCTGATAGCTTACATGCACTTAACCTTATTCTGGTCTTCTCTTATCCAAAGTTCTTGTCACCATATTGCAAACCAAGCAACTTCTCTCCACACCTCCAAGTCCAATACTAGGTTGGCACACTACTAGTTTCTCACACTAGCAGAGAAAATTGGCTTCATTGGTTGCAGCAAGTGCATTCCCTTGGAGTACTTGTAGAATGTTTCATTGAAATGAATACTATCTGACTGCTTCCCATCCTTAGCTTTTTAATGTAAAGTCTTTGCTAATGTCTGAAACACCAAATCAAGGCAGCAAAAGACACTGAGCATGTACTGTGGCCTCAGATAATATTTTAGCCTTAAGAGACTTCAGAGAAAGGGAGAAAGGAAGGTTTAAGCACTTTAAAATATTATGGTTGCAAGTCAAGATAGTTACAACGTGTAGCTAAGTATTTAGCTAGTTGAAATTACCTCTGAGCATTAACTGATTATTTTAGTAATATGTGAATACCAATTTCATGGCTTAAAAGTAAAAAAAAAAAAAAAGCAGGCAAGAAAACACAGAATACTCCCCCTAACTTTAACTCCCAGAAAACTGTCATAAAAAAAAAACTAAATTCGTTAAACTCAGAGAGGGGGACAGGAACAATTAGGCAATTTTCCTGCTGCTTCAAGTGCTTCACATGCATCTATCATGCTCCCTCTCCCATTCATAGGGTCCAAATAACCCAAGGTGTTTCACAGAGTATGCTGGCTAGCGTACCTTGTAATGATTTTTGTCTGCCTGATGCCTCTAGCAAGGAAGACGAAACACTGGTTTTAATACTGTATTTGCATTTGACAGTCTTACTTTGACTCTTAAGTGGCTTTCCTGCTTATAGATTTGGTTCAAAGGAGTTGCTGCAATCCAGGTTAATCAACTTTGTCTCCTCCTGAAATAAAACACCTCTCAAGAGAGAAGGTTTGGACTTTCAAAGGAGCTTAAGAGAATTAGACTCCCAAATCCTATTAGGTTTCAATACAGCTGGAAACCTAACTCTTTAAAAAAAAAGTATATAAAAAATTTTTTAAAAAAATTGAAGGTGAGAGGTACAGAGAGGCGGAAACCCTGCTGTTTCATGAAAATATGAAGAATAGGGGGAAAAAAGATCTGTCCCAATTATCCTTACAAAGTGTTTATTTTATTATAAAGCTCATTTTGCTCTCACTTTTCCATATTCTTTTTACAAAAATTAATTTTGCAGTTCATATTCATTTATTCAATGGAACTAGGAAAAGAGACACACTGAATTTTCAGCAGAAAAGTACTTAAAGATCAGTTAAATATTACAGATCTGAAAAACATGACATCTTTGTATTCATCGCTTACTACATATGTTAAATAAATTCTTCAAATTTTTACCTCCAAAATTTAAAATGCTTATAGGTTATTTGTACATGTATGGAAGAAAGAGAGGTGATCATACAACTAAATATATAAATTAGATTTTATTTATGTTACCTGTGGTTTTAGCTCATTGTTTCCTTCTGCAGTCTTTTGTTATTAAAAAAAACACACCTGTATCAAGTAGAAGCGTCCTAAAACCTTCAGTAACTATATCCAGCCACTGCCTTCATTGTGCCAAGGGTATCTGTGCAATTGTTTATGACATTTGCACTTCATTTAAACTGACTCAACACTCTGTTACAAGGATTCTTGACAAATTAATCTGGGTATCACATAACACACTTTGCACTATTCAGTTCCTCTCCACGAAGAAAGATGCATCCATGACTTTGTATGCAACACTATGTTTTAATTTCTGCCTTTTTCATACAGGCAGGCAAAACAAGGATTTTTTTAATCTTTGAGTTTTAGAGAAACAATTCTTCTTGTGACTTGAACACTGCATTGAGTGAACTTCTCAAATAACCTGTTGAAGAATTGCTCTAAATCTAAGGAAATCAGAGGCTCCCAAGTTGTTCTTTTTCACAGTGAACCTTACAGTTTAGAGTTTATTTTCTGTTTAATTTTTTTTGTTACAAATTCCACACATGCCTCAGCTTACTAATTAACCACTAGAGAAAAGGAGTATGCCTGCAGTTCCCTGTACTAGAAGGGCCTGAACTTACTAATGAAGTGTCCCAATTACATTTCAATCAAAGTCCTTTTTTTCACTATTGTCATACACCCAGGTAAGCAAACCAAGTATTTTGAATTATGCTATTAACCTTCACTGAGGAGTCTGAAAGCTGGGAGCAAACAATACCAGCAGAGGCAGCCAGAGCCAAGACCCAGTAAGACTTTGTTCATATTTAAAATTCAGTTCACTCTCAGAAAGCAGAGCTTTCCATTTCACATGAAGTCAGATTATAAGCCACATGAAAGCACATGCACCCCCTGCCACAGACAAAATATGCATGAGATCTGTCATGCTTGAGTTTTACAGTTCAATTACAGCAGAGAGCTGTTCAAGTTTAACTTAACAATGCCTCTGACAGCCAACAGTATGTTTAAATATTTTCTCTTAAAAGACTGAATATTTTCTCCTTCTTCTAGCATGCCAGTATCTTCCATTTTATCAGTGCTGTAGACTAGGGGTCATGCTTGATTTCTTTCTTTCCTCTTCCCCTGTCTTTATTAAGTCCATGAACAAGTCCTGTCATCTTCCATAAAGCATCAAAAATGCCTTTCTTCCTGTTCTGCCACCTTACACCTATCTCTAATAATTTTCCACTTGACCTAGCAGAATTACCTCTTATCAGATCCTTTTGCATCAGACATGCAGATGCTAAACAACCTCTCATTTTACCTATGCAGACAATTTTTCTGACCCTTCAATTACACCTATTGAGCTGCGCTGTTCATTCCCAACCACCTCAGTACTTTCCTGTCATTGCTTTGACAGAGTCCAAGTCACCACACCTTTCTTAGAAACAGCTTAACTAAAATTAATTTATGCTTTTTGGGGAGTTGGGGGTTTTTGGGGTGGTTTTGTTTTTGTTTCCTTCTAAATACCAGACTGTGGTACAAAAGCAAAGGCAGTCTAGGATGTCTGCAGCATACACATGAAGCCAGAAAACATAACAAGCGTCTACAAGAGTCCTATGTCCTTCTGCAGAGATAGCCAAATGCAACATAGGGTAGTCAAAGCAAGAATGGGAAACTAAGGTCAGGAAACCAAATCCCTCACTAGTATGAAATCCTAAGTACAGTATCTACAACTCATGTCGCCAATAATTTTCTTCCTGCTTCTACCTTTTCCCATGTTGGATCTACACTTGCCTGAGAAATTTAACCTTTAGAAGACCTCAAAGCTCCAGACTTCACCTTCTATTTTCCCTATAAATTAGCAGGAAAAAAACACCACTGAGCTTCAAGCAAGTTTTCAAGTTTGAGCTATTTCCCTCTAACACCTTAGAACTCCCATTTGAACCACATGTCTAACAATCCCCGGTACAATTTTATTGTTTTTCAGACTTAGAGAGCAGTCATTACTGGTTTATTTAAAAACCAATTAATAGAAATTTCTGCACAAATTTAAGGCCAGTGATGGAGATAAGGAACTTGCCTGCATGACAGGAGATTAAGCAGAAGGTTGCAAGCGTCTTTAACATTATGCCTCTGGACTACATACAACAGGCAAAAAAAAAAGTGTTACATGAAGATCAGCTGTCTCCTTGAAAATTCTCTCATCCTAATACTGATGCCTACCAGATTATAAAATATTTTTCATGCTCTCTTTTCTCACCCCACCCTCAAACACACTCTTTTTCCCATTGTACTCTTTCTGTAAAACTCTTCATTTATCTAAATGACAGTTTTCTTTCTGGTGTGTTAGACAGTCTGTTCCACAAACAAAGAGAGCCTGTAACGAAAACAGGCTGCTGCCAGAGGATGGTAAGATAGTGCATTAGATCAATCTGAATCACTAAGGCACAGGCCAACTGCTAAGGGCAGATAAATCTGTCATCTTGCAAAACATCTGGTGGCAAAACACCTCAGTACCCCTTCAGGTATGAAGGGCTTCCAACAGTCCAGGACAGATTAAACCTTTCCATTCTCTCCTATAGGAAGAGTGGGGTGGCACCAAGCAGAATCGAAAAAAGCGTTAGAATTTCCAAGGCTGCAGAAAAGCTACATAAACAGTCACACAATACAGTGGAAGGGCTGGGACAGAAGTCAAATAATACACTGGGATAGTAGACTTCTTCACTTCTGCCACACCATCTCTGTCAAAGCAGAAGGCTGAAAACAAAGGGCATACAGAGTCACTAGCATGAAAAGAAAGTGCTCAAATGTGTGTTGGTGGCAGGAATGCATAGAATTGGACCTAGGGGTACCAGGGGAATTAGCGGGAATAGAGTAGTGTCACATGTAGTGTCATAGCCAAACAGGTCTCGACCACAGGAGAATTTTCCTTGCATACGTTACATGAGACACAGCAACACTACCATGTAGCTTTTTTCTTTCATGTAAAACGTAATACAACAGCATTCAGATCTCAAAAGAGACACTAAAGAACACTTCAAAACACACTACATAGCTGAAATATTAACAGGATTTACATACATACACTGAAAGAGGAGGATATTGCGTTAAAATCCCCTACACTGCAGGCCGACTTAAGTATTTCAGTTTCACTGCGATTTGGTTCAGAAACCTTACGAAATTGACGAGCAATGCTTTCATTGCTAAACAAACATTTGTAGTCTGCAGTACAGAGTGATGAATTAGGAACGTCGACATTCCTACAGGTGTTAAAAAACCCCCACAGAAATACATTTCCAGTGTAGCCCTGCACTGCTTTCTCTATAATTCAGTGACGGAGAGTGCCACGGGGAAGGCGTCAGAGCAGGACAACTCCGTTCTCTGCCCCGCATCCAGGCGCCGGAGGCGGATCCCCGCGGTGGCCTCCCCCGAGCGCGGCTCCAGCCCTTCGTGCCGCACAGCCGCGCACGGGGACAAGCGGCGGCTGCCGCCGTTGAAGGGGGCCCGCCCGCCGCCCTTATCGCCCGAGGGGCTGCAGGGCATGTGTAGTGCAGATACACCGCGGAGCCAGGGAGAGCCCCTTTCCCCCTCGCCCCACCGTTACAGAAGTTGCCCCGAGCCCCCCGGGCTTGAGTCGCCTCCGGGGCCTGCCCGCGCCGCCCGGCGGGGGAGGAGCCGCCGCTGAGCCGGTTCGTTCCCCGCCGCTTAGCAGCACGGCCAAGGGAGGCGGCGCGGCCGCCTGCACCTCAACTTGGCGGAGCGCCGGCGGGGGACGGGCAGACCCTTCCCGCCCAGGAGGAACGCGCCCACTCACCCGCCGAGCCTCCGGCGACGACCTGGTGAGAGGCCTCCTGCAGAAAGCCCCGGGGCTGCCGAGCCATTCTTGTCCGCGCCGCGGCGGCGACGAGAGGCAGCTGGCGCCTGGAGTGCGGCCGCCGAGCCGGGCCGAGTCCGCGCTGGGCGGGTGGGGACGAGCCGCGGGGGCCGCGGAGCCGCGGTTATCTGAAGGCGGGAGGGGGGGCCGCCAACGCCGGGGGCGGGGGCGCCGGGCTGCGCGGCCCCGCGGCGGCCTTTGGCAGCCGGCCCCGGGCAGAGGGCGGCCCCGGGCAGGGCACGGGCTCGCAGCTGCTAGCGCTCGCTTCCTGCCGGGAAAGCGGCAGCCTCTCTCTGCCTCTTAGGGCAGAGCCGGGACGGCCGGCGCTGGGATCGCCCAGGCTGGGGCGGGGAGCGAGGCTTTGGCAGTGTCAGCGCAGTCGGCGTGGGACGGCAGCCGTCGCCTGCTCAGGCTCGGGCCGTACACTCCCGCCTCGGGACTGGTGCCATACTGCGCACACTTGCAATCCTGCTCCGCCATCGCTGCTGGGACCCAGCTAACACCCGCACATCCTCTGCTGCTCAACTTCTAGTGCCGCTCGGCTCACAGGCTGTCTTTTTGAAGCGTACTGTCGTTTTAAACCCTTTAGTCTAGAGGTTGGATCCAGCTCTTCGATGTTCAAAGGACAAGGGTATTTTGTCACTTGGAGAGTAACTATTACATGTGTTACACGGACCTGTTGGCCCATCTGAGTAAACAAAACGGTGACAGGCCACGGGCTTGAAGAGCTGGTTCGTGGCACCATTGCCGACAGCCCCCAACACTGCTTTCAGCAAGGCTTTGCTT
Organism: Acanthiza pusilla; assembly: GCA_036630365.1. NCBI lineage: Eukaryota > Metazoa > Chordata > Aves > Passeriformes > Acanthizidae > Acanthiza > Acanthiza pusilla. The sequence goes on from JAXCHO010000078.1 coordinate 8,180,748, forward strand.
TTCTAAAGGCTCTGCTTTTCCAGAAGATGCCAAGAGTACAACGTGATGGACAGCACAAGCTCATCCCAAAGGCAGCACCATTGAAGGGCAAGACAGTTCACAGAGGTATTATGACACATTCGGTTTCAGAATGCCTACCAGTGTTTTGGGATAGTCTAGCAGCAAATGTTGCTAACTGAATAGAGGTTCCAAGCTTGAGAGGAAATGTAGCCTTTTGTAATGTAGAACAAAGATTAGAGAAAAACAACGGACTTTATGCTAGTGAAAAGGATGGGAATATAGGAAATATACAGAGAAGGGCTAAGGAAGTGTTAAAAGACCAAGACCCTAATTGCAAAAAGGAATAGTACTCAGTTACAGCATTCACTTATATAATTTGAATGCACCAGCAAATAAACAATAACATGAATTTTTGATCTATGTATGAACTGAGTGTGGATTGCTGTGGGAATACAGAATAACTCCCTTAAATTAGTAAACCTGGAATGTGCTAACCTTTAAGTAATTAAAATCTCAACTTCAGTGTTTCATTAGCATTTGCCTTAGCTCCCTTGGTTTGGCTCCTTGAGACTGCTGCTCAATAAATATTCCTGGATGATCAAGTCTCCAGTGTTTCCAATCATCAAAAAGCAGTTGCTGAAGCATCACTGCATTTTGTTCTGGAGAAATGTTCCCTTGGGTACAAATAGCAAATCTAGTATTAAGGTGGACTTGCTACAGTATTTCCACATCAAAGAGAATTTGGAGTTGATCAGAGGGTACAGAAACTGGTCAAATAGATTTGTTTTCTGCAGAAGGTGTCACTACAACAAAAGGAAGGTTTACATGAAGAAACTGAACAATAATAAAGTGCATGTAAGTTACACAGATGTTTACACAGAAGCATAACACGTGTTCCTTAAAAAAAAAACAAACACAACTCTGCTCTTGTTAGGAAACTATTAAGTTTGTTTCACAGTATCTAGACTCCAAATCTATGCACCTTAATTCAATTCCCCAGCTGGAAGTCTCTTTTGCATATGGCACATCTCCCCTATTTTCCATCCACCCTTCCCTCCTCCCCCGCAAAGGGCAACGTTCCCACTGTGCAGGTTTCCTAAAGCACTTCTAGACTTAATCCTATTTCCATATGGCCTCTTCCCAAACCAGTACATGAGCGCCACTCCATTCTTTTCCTCGATATTCCTGGCAGGGTCTGTCTCTGCATTTGGGGTTACCGCGTCCCTTAGCAGGGAATTCCGTCCATCCTGGGCAGCACCCCAGCACTTACACCCCGAGAAGGAAACCACAACTGCCTGCGCGGGGGCAGGACGAGCAGGAAAGACCCCCAAAGCAGCCCCGCTCCCCGCCCGGCCCCGCCGCGCTGCCTCTCCCGCCCGCAGGGCGGCGCCACCCGCGCGCCCCGGCCCCGCCGCCTCGCCCCGCCCCCGGGCCGCGGCCCCGCCGCTGCGCGCTCCCGAGGCGCGCGCCCGCCCCTCCCCCCGCCCGCCCGCGGCTTTGTTGCGGAGGCGGCGGCGGGGCCGGAGCGCGCAGGTAACGGGGCGGCGGGGCCGGGGCCGGGGCCGCCCCGCGGCGCTCGGGTGGGAACTCGCCCCATCCTCTGCGGCGGGGCCCGGCAGCGGCGGCGGCGCGTCCCGCCGAGGCGGTGTTAGGTCGGGCCGCTCTGCCCCCTGCGCCTCCCCGCGGGCAAGCGGCCCTGCCCGGCCTCCTCCGCCCCCGGGGCCGCGCCGCCGCCGGGCCCTTGCGCCACTGACCGGCTGCGTGTGCCGTGGCAGCCCCTTGGCTGGGTTGGTGTTACCTCCCCGTGGCCGCCGGGCGGTCCCGGCGTGCCCGGCTTCCCGCCCGCTCCGCAGCTGGAGACGGGGCAAGCAAGTTTGCCGTGCGGGGATGCGCGATTTGGGTCCCAGAGGCTGTCGGCTTAGAGGGGACGGAAGGGACGGACGCGCTGCCGCCTCCCGGGAGAGGGGCAGCGCTGGGAAGGGGCCGGGACAGTCCGGGATGAAACCAGCCCCGAACGAATTCAGGATTCATTGTCGGTGCTGGATCTTTAGTGTCAGATGAGAACAAACTCTGGAGGATACTCAGCGTTGTAGTAATACATTTGAAGGAAAAAAAAAAAAAGGAAAAAAAAAAATACCGAAAGAACTTGCCAAAATAAAGTTTGTGCTCTTTTTGAATATTTATGACTTTTCAAAAATCTGCTCCGGAAATCCCAATGAGTTGTATACCTCAGCTTGTATTGTAGTTCCTGCTAGCCAGGATTCCTGATGATGTTGTGAGGGTCTGTTTCTTTTGAGCAAAAAGTCTGTGGTTTCTCAGTGTGATCCGTTTGGGAGAAAAACATTCAGTAAATGTACCCAAAGGACTGTTTTACCTGAGACAACACATCCTCCGATGTTTGCCCGAGGAACAACTACAGCTGGGTCTAGGTACAACTTGAGGGGGTTGAGGTCATCGGAGCAGGGTTGCTGTAGGAGTTTGTTCAGCTCGAGTCTGGGAATTCAGAGTGCTCTGCAGCACCGTAGTGGCTTTTGATTATTCCAGTAAGTTCTAACTACAGTTAGAACAGTCTTAAATTGCAGTGCTTTAGCTGTGGAAGAAAAATCGGTTAACCACAGCAATTTGCTTCTGGCTCAGAAGATCTCAGAGATGCAAATCTTGGAGGTTCTGGGATCTGTGGGTTTTTAGGGATGTGCTTGCCTTGGTCTTGTACCTGTCCTTGAGCATCCGTACTTGACCAGTGTTGCTCTGGGAATGTGCAACTTAAGTTTAACTTGAAACCACTTGTTTTAGATTATTTGTTTATTTAAATATATTATAGCACTAACTTACCTATCTTGTGAGGTTTAACAAGAGTTAGAACTGTCATGCCAGTTAAATATGCTGCTTATGTGGTAGTTCAGTTTTGTTTTGCTGTTTAGTACCCAGAATGATGTCATTCGTGACAGGATGCTTCAGCTGTGTGAGACAGACCTGTGTACACCAGTGAGGTGCCATCAGTTTGATGGCCACGAGCTCTTTTGCCTTGTCACTGGTACAGGGATTAGTGCTGATTTCAGGATCTTGAAAGTGATAAACTTGTCCTGCCTGTCCAGCTAAGCAGAAGTTGCTCCAGTTCTGGTTGCAGTATGAAAAGTGAAGAGAGGGACTGGGAGGTGAAATTATGAATAGGATTTTAGAATGTAGAGACAGTTGCTGCTAATAGTTTCTGTAGTTATTACAGGTTTTCTTGCAGTGATACTCCAGGTTCTTTAGAGGATGATTCCCATTACAGTTTATAATGGGGACTACCATCCAACAGTAGTGGGTAACAAGTTAAATTTTAAAAATCTCTTCGCCAGTTTTCATATGATTTCTAATTTGACTTCTTGCCTTTTTGTTTGTTTGCTTTTCTTCTGGATTTACTTAATTTCTCTTTTAATTATTAGTTTGCCTGTCTTGGAAAAGGAAATGTTACTTTTCTTCGCATTCAGTTGATCTCCGTGCTCATTTAGAAGTAATTCTAGATGATGCTAAATTAGAAATGCATTGTAACAGTGTTAAACTCTTTCCTTGACCAGTAAGGAACAAACCAAGTTTTTGTTTCAGGTTTAGTATTTCTCTTGCAGCTAGACAAATCCAACACATTGTATTACTGGCAGAAATCAGAGTAGGGTGATGATGCCCCATGGCCCACATGAAGCCTTTTGCAGTTTGTGGGGGTTTTAGTTTCTGAGGGTGCCTGGGTTAGTAAAAAAGTAAGGGAGTTTTCAGATCTTGCTGGAAGAGGAGAAGAGAAAATGCAGGTTTGATAGTTCTCTGTGGAAATAATCAACAAATTATTCATTAGAATTTAGAGCAGGAAGATACACGTGAGCTGAGGGTGAAGGGGGAGAGCATCCTGCCTGTAGATCACAGTTTTGTGTAAAATTAGTTTTGAGCTTGAGAGATATCCTAATGGATCTTTATGCTACCTGCTTTTTAGTCTGCCTAACATAGGGCAGAGTAAATGTTGCATGTTGATGGCAGTGAAATTCCATAGTGAAATGGTTTTAAACTATGAATTGGTGATCTGACTTGTTGCTCACTTTAGAGCAGATTACCCAAATCAATGCCAAGACTTCTTTTCACTTTTACATCTGTTATCTTATGTGGGCAATTGACATTTTTAAACTTATCTTTAAAACAAACAACCCTTGTGGGCTGCTGTCTATTGACAGTTTTAACTACAAGTTGATGTTGCAACTGACAGGTATTCCTATAAGTATGACTGCTTCTTTTTTCCTTTTCATTTGAAAGGAGAGTGGTTTTGAAGGAGTAAGAGAAACGGTATTGCACCTTTATTTGCAGAAGAAATACAGCTATGGAAAGAACCAGTGTGAATGCTCAGTTGTTAAAATGATGCTCTGCTGCTTTCAGTCACCAGTTTTTTAAGTGATAGGATGCTTGGCATACTGTGCTGCTAGTTTTGTGAGGAAGCTCCCTGCTAGCTTTGTGACATCAGGCTTCTGTTTTCTGTGATGATTCTTGATGTGGACCTTAGTCTTTTAGAGACAGTTTCAAATGCAAACTGACAGTTTCTGCAGAGTTGTGGCCTTTGGTATATTAAAGAATATTATATATTAGAATTTTGAAAATTGTTTATATGTGTATTGGCTTTATGTGGCAAGGTTCTTTAGCAGGGGAGCTACAGAGGGTCTTCTGTGAGAAGTTGCTGGAAGTTTCTCTCATGACTGACAGAGCTTCAAGATGGATCCACTGCTGGCCAAGGCCGACCCTGTCAGCAGCAGCGGTAGCACCTCTGGGATAACAGAGTTAAGAAAGTGGGGGGTAGTGGTAATTCTCTCTTGCAGCTGGAGAGAGGAATAAGAATGTGTGAGAAGAACAACTCTGCTGACACCAAGGTCAGTGACAAAGTAGAGGGAGGAGGTGCTGCAGCCACTGGAGCAGAGATTCTCCTGCAGCCTGTGGCACAGACCATGGTGAGACAGGATGTGTCCCTGCAGCCCAGGGACATCCACAGTGGAACAGATGTCCAGCTGCAGCCCACAGAGGACCCCACACTGGAGCAGGTGGATGTGCCCAAAGGAGCCTGTGACCTTATTGGAAGCCTGTGCTGTACCTGGTTCTTGACAGCTGCTGTGGACCTGTGGAAAGGAGCCCATGCTAGAGCAGGTTTGCTCGGATGGGGGGCCCACGCTGGAGGAACTTGTTCATGAAAGATGGAGCCATGTGGAAGGGACTCATGCTGGGGCATTTTGTCAGTAATTAGTCCCTGGGAAGCAATCATGTTGAAGTTCTATAGGGAGCTTTCTCCTGCGGGAGGGACCCCATGCTGGAGCAGGGGAAGAGTGTGAGGAGTTTTGCCCCTGTGGAGGAAGAAATAGCAGAGACAATGTGTGATGAACGGGCTGTAAACCCTGTTTTCATCCCTTTGCTCTGTGTAGGGGGAGGAGGTAGAGAAAATTGGGAATAAAGTTAAGCCCAGGAAAAAGAAGGAGGAAGGTGGTTTAAAATTTGGTATTTCCCTGAGTCAAGTGTGTTTTACTCATGATGGTAGTTGGTGAGTGATCTCTCCTTATTTTTATCTCAACCCATAAGCCCTTTGTTACATTTTTCTTTCGCCTGTTCAGCTGAGGAGGGAGTGATAGAGCAGCTTTGGTGGGCACCAGGATTCCAGTCAGAGTCAGCCCACCAGGACATGAGATATTGCTGGCATTGATCTTTAGTTTTTGTAGTATTAATGAATCAAATAATATTTTTTGAAATGTTCACATATGTAGGTTACTGTTCTCTAAAATAAATTAAATTTCTTGAAACTTTTTGTCTGAAGTGTGAAACAGGCACTGCTGATCTGTCCTTAGTGCAAGTAACAGATGTGATCATTTAAACTGAATGCCAGTGGATGCCTGTCATAATGCAGTATATGTTGTTTAAGAGTTTACTATTTCACTGAACATCCAGTCATGAAAACTGCTTATTGTATTTATTGTGCACTGTTGCACTTGGCTGAGCCTTGCAGAAGGCATTGTTATATTTATTTCCTGCTTTTCAGAGGAACTAAAACTCAGTAATTCAGTTAATTATTCTGAAAGCACTTTTTATTTTGAAAGTTTGTTGTGGTGCCTATGGTCTATTTTATTTTGGCCACCAGAGTACATGTATTTTCTTCCCTTTTTTGTTGTTTGTTAGTTTGTTTTGTTTGCCTGTGCTTTTCTTTAATGGGCATGTAGGAGTTTATGGAGTTGGGTGGCTCTTTGTACATGTGTTGTGACTTGGGTTTGCTACACGTGCACCAGATGACTTGCAAGAATCCGCCTGTGAGTTCTGGAGTAGGGAAGGGGTTGAAGGGCTGAGTAGGGTCCAAGAGTGACTACAGGCTGGTTGCCATTATAGTTGCTGAAATATATTCTGGAAATTCACATTGAAAAAGGCATATAATCTTGTTGTTGACTCCATGTGTAATTCATATTATCCTCAATATGTTTGTTTTATTTTTAGCAGGGACTAAAATACATGGGACTGGTTCATAGTACCTGTTACATAATAGAAAGAAGTCAAGATAGTGTCTGTGGTATCATTTTGTTCAGTATCACTTGCTAGAGTAGCAAACCCAGGAACAGATCCAACTTCCCTTTAAGTGAATGGCAAAACTCCCATTGGTCACAGAAGCATAGGATTACACTGTGGGTTTGGAAGAAATAATTGTTAATGAGTTCAGCTCCTGGAGGGCATTAATTTTTGCACCATGAAATCCGTAATAAATTGAGTTAAGGAGATCCACATAACATGCTGGTAGACAAATGTTATCCTTTCTGTCCTTTTATGTAAATCTGTTGAAGACAGAATTTGATCTTTAAGTTATATGTTCATTTAAATAGTAATATTCTGACTAGCTATGCACTAATTTAAATGTTAAGTGTGAAATAAATTAGAAAAATCTAATCTGACTCAGTAATGCAGTATTAGGACAAAGAAGGATTAAAATGCTTGGTTATTGATTAGGTCTTTGTAAGGAGGGGGTGGCAGTTTCCATCAGGATTTGTGGAATGAGAGCAGGGTTGTGTCTGAATCAAAACTGTTCTGAAAACGCTGTGTGATGCTCCACTGTGAGAGAATTCTGATCATGATCCCATGATCAAAAACTGCTGTTTTTGAAGCAAACAGACTAGATTTTTCATTTATGGTAGTAATTTATGTAAGCCAGTTTATGGGTTGACTTGTACTTTAGCTCATAAATTAAAAATGTCCACTTGTAAAGGGAGTATTTAGTGCTGAAGAATTACTTCATGGAAGGGCATGTGTATGAATTGCCCTCGGTGGGACTAGAACTTGAAAATGTTCTTAGTTCCCGGTTTAACAAAAGAATGATCCTTAGCTTAGATTGGCTTGGTGAAAAGGGCATAGGGCTTTCCGAGGCATGGCAGTTGAGGTGTATGGAAATGAAAAGTATTAAAATATTTATTTTTTGTAGAATTTTTACACAATTTAAAATACAATTTTTTGTTGCTTCAGTTTTTAATGCATAAAATTAAATACATATGAATCTTTGTATAATGAACATTGATTTTTTTTTTAAAAATTTTGATGTTTCAACAGGTGAGGAGTTGGAACCATTCTTAGTGCTTGTCTGTTGCATTTGATAGGAAAGAAAATACCAGTTTGTACTATGTTTTTGTTGATTGTTTTCTATGTATTACAGATTTAACTTCATTTTGGGAATTGACTGCCAAAAAGATAAACATAGTTACCAAAAAAAAATAGTATCTCAGCTTGCAGCTGAGTGCAGTTAAGAGACCTGAGAGCATTGACTGAGCATAATTAGAAAAGCTAAAACATTCCAGTGGTGTCTTCAATGCTATTGAAAGAAGTTATGCAAAAATGAGTGTATTCTTTTTTTCAGTATTTTTTCTCTCAGTAATGGTATGATACGTAGTTATAGATTTCTTTTTTAAAGTTAGTGCTGTTTGAGAGAGATTACATGGCAAAATGTGAAGATACATATCTAATGCAGTGTCTTGTCTGGATATTATAATTTATGCTTATTGTAGTTGCCTAAATTATAGCCATTCTATAATATCGTTAGTGGTATTGATATAATAAAATCATTAGTATCAGTAGAAGAGTTTACTAAAGTCATTAGTATTAATTTTAGAAAGTCACAACATACTTTTCTCAAATACTGTTCTTAACTTAAAATTTCTATGGTCTACAGTTGGACTTGCTTTAAGATTCTGTCTCTCAATGTGTTCTTGTGATTCACATTCAAATAAAGAAAACTTCAGGTTCTATAGGAATTTTGCAGCATCAGGTGATTAGTGGGTGGGAATGTGTTGGCTGTGTAAATTTTTAGGTACAAGCATGAGAAACAAAGCAGTATTTCTCATTATGTATTTCTCTAGTGTGCTTTTTGTGTGTGCACAGATACAGGCAGTTTTTCCATTTGCTATTATGGCAGAGTATTAGGATGTGGTTTTCCTTGTCTGAGGTTTGACATAAGCATTGTGTGACCAGTTTGCTGCTTGGTACCTTCCTTGTAATGAGGAAATTGGCACTGTGAAACACCCACCACAATTCTAAGATTTGTTGAAATTTTTGTAGTTCTTTTTGTAGAGCTACAGAAATGTGTTCACATTTTGAATCTCTTTATTACAAATATTACTAGATGAGTGATGCAGGAACTATCAGGGGCATTCAGTTGCTCAGTGTAATCAAAGTAGGCCAATCAAATACTTAGATCAATCAAATACCAATTTAAAACTGTTTTCACAGATGCTAGTTGACTTTTTTCCACTTTTTTCTTTTTGTTTTGGCCTCTGCTAGTTGTCGTGATATCAAGAGATTGCTGACAGTGTAAACAGCTTGAAATTAAATAAAAATTAGTCTTGAAGTAGTTAAATATCTCCATTCCCATGATCTATATCTGAAGAAAAACAAACAGTATTTAATGCGTCTGTGTTCTTGGATCTGTTTGTAGTGGTATTTATTTTCATTAAACCACAGGAATCCTGAAGTTTAACTTCTCTCTTTGCACCTGACTGTATGATGAAAAAGGATGTAGTTCCACACCTATATCCTTCTCAAGTGTAGCCTGCGTTTATGTCATTGTTCCTTAAAGAGACATCAGCAACCCCATAGTTCTGCTCGGTTTTATTTTAGAATGCATTTTGATTAAAATTCAAATTTAGCAAGTAAAAAGCCACTTTTAAGGTTTAAAATTTGTTTTTCTTTCAAGTTAAAAAATAAAAAAAGAAGACAGTATTCTGTTCTCATTTTGTGGTGCTGTGTAAGTTCATTGTGGGAGGTTTTCTTTCCATTAGTCTTTTCAACTCTCGTTTATGGGGACCAAGCTAAGTTAGGAAGACTGAACCACTGGAGGAGCTATGTAAATTCCATGATGCCCTTGTTCACCAGTTCTCCTTGCCTTCTAGGGTAGTAAGTAGAGCCTCAGTTTTACTGCTCTGTGCTCCATTCCTGCCTTCTGGCTGTGACCATCGGTTGGTTGTTTTCAGGTGTTCCTGACTAAATTACTCATCTTTTCCTGTGTTTAGGTACTGTGTGAGGAATGTGGGTGTTTCAAAGATTCCCTTACCCTGTACTGAGCTCTGCTCAGCTGCCTTCAGCATGGTATCAAGTGTGAGGCAGGATGTTTAAAAGAGCAGAGGTGAGGTGGAGTTGTGGAGCTCACTGTCCATTTCCTGCACTCTTTCCTTGCACCAGGTCCTAAGTCAGCTGCTGATCTAGCTGGCCATGCCTTGGACAACAGAATTGGGCTGACTGGTCAGCCAGTTGTTGGCCCTTGGCAAGCTCAGGCACCTGCTGAAGTGCTGCTGCTTTCTGTTTAGTCTGCTCCTCTGCAGCCAGAGCTCAATAACCTTGGCTGACGGTCACAAAGGGCACTGGCGAGGGAAAGATACTGCTCTTTTTCACTCCCAGACGTGAGTTGAAGGTGCAGTGGGGTTATTAAGGCGAGGTTTAAATGGCTCAATTTGAGAAATGCTGCATGATGACTACAGCAGTTGTCAAAGTTAGACAGCTGGCACTGTACAGAAATACCCTTGATGAATACTGATAGCAGTCTCCTTCTGAAACTTTCTTTGTTTCGGCATGTGTGAGGAGTTTCCTTTTAAATGAAAAGGACCACCTCTAATGCCTAAAATTGTGCAAATATTGTGCAGTTTTCGGTAGTTTTTTAGAGAGATCTGTGTTTGCTTATTTGCCTGCATTAAGAAGGAACAATAAAGCTTTACATCTGAATTGGGAGTGTGTAACCATATGCTGCATCTTGTAGAAAAATGGTGCTTTTTTAGAACAGTTTTTGAGAACATTTTACTAATATTAAAGGATAGTAAAAGATTTCATACATATACAACAGTTTCAGCCTACCATGGGAGTGCATGTAGTTTGTTGATTGTTTTCTTCCAAAACAGTAGTGTTTTCTGAATAGTCTCATATCTTCTGAATATCTCATTAGCAAATGGAGATATGAAATAGCAGTTCAGATTTCGATTTATTTTTTCCCCCACCAGCTCTTCCCCTAGCTGTGCAGGATCACACGACGGTAGATGGAGCCCTGTGCCAGCAGCCAGCCTCGAGCAGGCTGGTGAGCAAACCTGCAGCCTCTCTAACCTGAGTGCCAGGCAGGAGTGGCTTCTTGAGCGTGTGTCTGTGGTATGTTTTGTTCATGTGAATGAGCATGAGTTTAAAATTAAATGTCTGCTATTAGCTGTTCAAGTCAAGGCAGTGACTGAATGCTGATGCTTGGGGACAGTTTTATGGTGTTCGTGACAGGCAGGCAATTGGGTGAGATACCCTGATCTGTTCCAGAGAGCTGCAAGGACAAGAGCGCATGTGGCTTGCCACCTTTTTTCAGTTAACTTCTGAGTCCACTGCATGTCCTTAGGCAAATCTTGGTTGAGACCATCAAAAACAGGGCCTATGGGAAGCTCTTAAGAAACTTACAAAGCAGATTAAAATATAAGTTCTGGGATTTAGTTTTGTATTTTTGTTTCTCATACATGCTAACTGATGATTTTTTAAACCATACTTTTGAGTATTGAAAATTGTAGACTAGAGCAGTTCAGAAATTCAAAATCAGCAGTAGCTAATCTTGCATATTGCCTGCTTTGCACAGTATGTGTCCACACCCGCAGCCCAGGGGTGTGTTACGTGGCTCAGCTTAATGATACAGTGGACTGGGTTTGTTGACACTTGTGTCGGCCACTAGTAGAACTGTGAAAAATGTCCAAGTTGCTTGGAACTTTCTTTACAAATCAGTTTACCTGATGTAGTTTTATATATAGACAAGTTACTCTAGTGTGAGAACAGTTCTTAAATAGCAAGATGCTAATTTTATTTGAAAATTTGAAATGCCATTCTTAATTTTAAAAGGAGAAAGGAGGACAGTGTTTGAGAGATAATAGGTAGTAATGTTTTGTTCTTGTTGTAGGGGTTTTTGGTGGGTTTGTGCCAATAAATTGATGCTTGGAATACCTGACAGATTAGTATTATTTTGTGATTGTAACAGGTATGCCATTTCTATAACATAGGCCCTGCATTTTTTATTTTAAATTCCAAGTGTCTTAATGTTTACATTTCAAAACAATGGGAAGGGTGTGGGTCCCTGATGTTTTTGCTCTGACTAATATTTCGGTGCAGTAACACTCCTGTACTGTACCTTGTATCTCAAAAGAAAAATTAAGTCATTCTCAAAGCCTGCAGATTTGTCTGATGACTATATGAATACTGGGCTAAGTTACAGTCTGAAATAATCTTTGGAAATGTGTTTCTACCTGCTGTTCATTATGTGTGTTAAACTGGCATTCAGATGTAAGGGAATGGACTTAAAAGTGAGATTGTGGAAGCATTTGTCAAAAATAAATTATTGAGTTAGAATTCTGCTGGAATTGTATCATTTTGTTTCCTTTATTTGTTTTAATGCTTAGTAATCACTTTTGTGGATGGTTTGCAAAAATGAAATTACAGATTTTCTTTCACATGACACACAGTTGGATGGGACTTTGAGCAACCTGGTCTGATGGAACGTTTCCCTGCCCATGGCAGGGGTTTGGAAATAGGTGATCTTCAAGGTCCCTTCCAACCCAAACCATTCTGTGGTTCATGATAGCAAACTAGTACAGCACACCAGTCATTCAAACTCAATTATTTGTTTTGTAGAGGAAGCTCTAGACAGTATTCCAACTTGTTACTGTTTCAGTGCATTTTTAAAAAACAGACACAAATCACAGCTATAAACATCATTGTGCTTTGGAGAGAGAAAATAAACAGTCGTGTGGGGGGGTGACTCCAGCCAGCAGCTAAACACCTGCACAGCTGCTCACTTGCTGGTCCGCCCAGCAGGCTGGGGAAGAAACTAAGGAGAGTGGAAGAAAACTTACGGTCCAAGACAAGGGGAGTTTAATGAGAAAAGGAAGGAAGAACAAACCAACCAACCAAAACAAAACTAAAAACAAGGAAAATTTATGCAAATGGAGTCACTCGCCACCTCTCACCCACAGTACACCAAGGTCCAGCCTGTCTCAGAGCAACAGCTGCTTATGAAGACAAACCACATCTCCCCTTGTTTGCTTCACCCAGTTTCCGTTGCTAAGCATGACATTACATGGAATGGAATATCCTTTTGGCTGGTTTGGGTCAGCTCTGTCCCCCGACTACTTCTTGCCCATGCGCAAGATGCTCTCTGGAGTGACACAATTGGTGGGAAACAAAAGCCTTGATGCTCTGGAAGCAATGTAAGCAATATTCAGAATACTGGTATGTTATCAGCACTGTTTTATCTATAACCTCAAAACACCAAAGTACCATGGGGGCAGTTACAAAGGAAGACCAGAGTCAGTGCAAGTAGTAACATATCTTTTCAATAGTTAAAGTACTCCATTCTAGAATGTTTTATGAAAAGCATTTTGTAGATTGGTAGCAGTATTGATGATAGACCCTTAGGTAAATATACGGCTTAAATTTTTGAGGGAGGAATTTATAAATTTATATAAATATAAACAAGTGTCAATTTTTAAAATTTTAATAATAATTTAGAAGAAATTTTACTTCTATGCAATAGTGACTTCTCCCATATGAAGGAAGTTGCAACATATATATTTGGCATTAGCAATGTGTCTTAAGCCATCATTGTTTTGTTTGAGAATGATCATGCCCTTTTATTTTGAGCCATCATGTTTTTTTGTTCTTTGAATTTTGATTTAGTTAGTACCATAGGCAGTGATATTAGCACAAATAGGATGCTGTAGCAGAAAATAAGTATTTGACTTGAACGTTTATGAAAATAAGCTTTCCCTGCCTTTCAAGGGCATGGTTACGAAGTTTAGCTCATGTTCATGTTGAAGGGATGTTATCTTTGGAGAGGAGGATTTTTTTTCAGAAGTTTGACAGTAAAGCTTTCAGTGAAATACAGGGTAGAGCTGAAAAGACAAAATGTTCAGAAAATTACATTCCAAGGAATGTTTGCCCTTAGAAGCAAAAGGAGAGCTTAATAATCTCATGTGATGCATGAAATGAGTGGTAAAATCAACAGGGTGGATATACTGGTCATTGAAAGGTGAGGGAAATAAGACAAGCCTTCATTAAACTTGGCCTTTAAATGTTTTTAAAAACAAAATACAGAAACACCAAGTCTTGCACCTGCCAGTGCATGGACGACATCATGAAAAGATGACTGATAACCAATGTTTTTCTGTGCTTGATGCATCTGTTGAATTTGGCAGTGGCTCTGAAAAAAGTGGAGACCACCTCTGTGTGTTCAGCATTCCTTGTGTATCAGCACCTGAGGCCTTTGAGAGATTTTATGTAGTGCCTGAAGCATTCAGCAGGGAACTACAGCACATGTTGAATAGCAAAGGTTATAGTGAGGACTGATGTTTTGACCCAGGGAAGATGATAGAAAAGTAGAGCTAGCAATTGTGAAAAGCTTTGGGAAGTATCAGAGCTTCTAGCCTCTTGTTCTCTCTCCATCCAAAAGATCGCAGGTGGTAACTGAAACAGATTAATTTGTAATTCTGATATAAGCATAAATAATACAATTTTCTGCTGACTGTACAGAGCACCTCAAAGACCTATTGGTAGTTGCCTCTAGCATGACATTTTATCCCTGTCACAGTGGTTTTTGTTAACAGAGTACACTATGTGAGGAAGGAGATTATGGTAACTGAGCCATATAGAGAACTGCAAAACACAGAACAAAACATTAGATTGTGCAGAGGTTTGTGATTTTCTGCATTGATCAGTTATAAAACAACAACTGATTGGAAAAGATCTCTTGGTCTTCTGTGGTCTGAGTGGTTTCTGTGTGCAAATGGGGGGAGAAGGAACACATAGCGGCAGTGTTACAAGCAAAAGTATTTTGGCTGAAGTCCTTAAACTTTTTTATGACTTAAATTTGCATCTTTGCAACAGGAGTGGGCAAAACTTTAATATTCTCAGTTTAGCTTTTATTTGGACATATAAGCTGTAATGGCAAAGCATCTTTCAAAATCTTAACTCTAATCTGTCAGTGAAACACGGTATTGTACTTGCAATCTGGCCCATGCCTAGAAACAGTTTTTCTGCTGGGTTAGTTACCAGTAATTGTGGTAGTCTTGTATAGCAGTTAAGAGAACTAGCAAGGTAAATTAGTCTAATACTGACATTTATGAGCTAAACAATATGGACTGTTCTTAGAAACATGTTGTATGAAATTGTAGTTGAAAACCAATTAATCAACTAAGAGGGAAATTCACCTGATAGCTAATGTATCTTAATGCACGTTCGACCCTTAGCCTTTTCTGAAGGTTGAATGACTTTGGTGGTGGTTTAATTCTTATTCCCCTTTGGAGGTGGATTGTATTCCCCTTTGGAGCTGGGGAGTTATGCTGTCTTCCCTGCTCAGCTTTGCAAATGAAGCATGGTTCAAACTCACGTTTCTGCTCTTTATCCACCAATGAGCAGTTTTGCCCATTCCCTGTATCTGAGGTACAGATTCCAGGTGGATATCACAAAATCCTTTTTTCCATATTTTGTGTTTGTGGGACAGATTTGAGTCATTATCTCTAGGATAAGGAGGTGGTAAAACATCTTAGTAATTCCTACAGGGACTGTTTACCTAAAGGAGGGATATTTCTGTTTCACCCTAGATCTTGCCAAAGTTTTTGATGCTTATATGGTTTTTAAAATAGCATAAATTACATCTCAAGAATTTTTATCTTATTTTACATTGTTTATATGTGTCTGTGTATATAATTAAAGTAATGGTTTACAATTTTTAAGGATTTGGCCAAATTAAAACTAACGGTCTTTTAGAATTATATCCCTGGCTATATGTTGCAATACCATTTGACTGGAGGTTTTTTGATCATTTTTTCTTGATTTTCAGAAACTATTAGGGAATGCATGTACGTATTTTTGTATAAAATCTGCTTTGATAATAGATAAACTATTTGATCTTTCTACGTGTGAAAGTCTGTATACAAATAGTGTTTAGATAAGCTGCTTTAATCACTTATTGTGCATATTTTATAATTTTAGAGTTAATTCAGGAAGTTAGAGTAATTGTTTTTGTTGTGTACTTTTGTGACTGGTTGTAAATAAATCACAAAAGTACAGTGTCAGCATGAATTAATTATGCAAGTAAACCAAATGGCTATTTTATTATTTTATTGAAATGGCAAGAGTTTGGGGAGATCTTTTGTCTTAATAGATTAGCCAGAATTCATTGGGAAAAGTCTTAGTATGTTTAAGGTAATGGGAAAATATTGCTTTCAGTACATCCGACAGAGATCCTGTTTAAAACAGATGACAGTCTGTCACGTTCAGTAGCACATCAGTCATCAGATTTATTCTAATTCCTTAAGCTGAACATTTCATTCAAGCTTGTAGATTGTCTTGTCAAGCTACCAAAAGCCTCATAGTTTTTCTGTCAAGCATCGAGTTGCACCAGCAGTTCACAAATAAATGCTAAGCTGCAAAAATATTGTTTATTTTCTTTAACCTTTTATTCAGTTAACTACACTGTTCTTTCGTGTTATTTTCTCCACATGTGTTTATCACAAGGTATTTGAGGGACTACTTCCTAAACATGCCTCATCCTGACCACAGCCACTTCAGACCAAGGGCCACTCATTTTGGGACATGTTGTTTTTACTTATAGCAGTCTAGACCACCGTGGTTATCACATTCCTCCTCTAATCACAAAGGCCCAGTGAGCAGCTTCATTTGCTGCAGACATGAAGGAATCCCACTGCTGCTGCACAAACAGCTGTGGTGTGGCCAGTCTGGTTTTGTGCAGAGTGGACTTCTTACCCTGTATGGAAAGTGACACTTTTGCTGTCAGTCCATATAGCCGTGCCATTCTTTGTATTTATTCATCACAATCCCTTTAGGATATTTTCTCATGCTGTATTGTGCATGTCTGTGTCTTTTTTTTTTTTTTTTTTCATTTCCTGTCTGATCTTCTCTAATTCTGAGCCTTTTGCTTTAAATGAAGTCTGAGTAAAGCGTAGCACTTGCATATGAAGTCTATTTATGCTTTACATAGTAGTGAGAACTTGACTTGAGAGATACTTTCTTTGATGTCTGAGGTAGTAAAACATTGAGGATGGTTAGTTGAAGTTAATTAATTGAACTAAGAAAAGAAAGTAAACTGTTAGATTGGTGCATTTGTATAAATTACATTTAAGGCCAAAAATTACTTGTTAAAGTACTGAAAACCTCATGTCCAGATAAGACTAATCTCTATATTAAATTGCTAATGCTATGGCATTCAATATAAAGTGGTGACTGCCCTTTAATAGGAAAAGGACTTCCATGGCTGCCTCTTTTAGCTATTAAAAAAATTAAATCTAAGCTGTCTGTTAATAATTTTCCAGAATCACCAGCTTCTGAACTCTACTTTTTACTTCTGATTCTTCACTGTACCTTGTGATTTCTTCTAATATGTGGGTTTGTTCTGTCATTTACATGCAGTGCTATATTTTCTCGCATAATCTGGTGTTCTTCTTTGTTATAAAGCCCTGCTATTTTTTAATATTTTTTCTTGGTCTGTTAAATGGCCAATGTGTTCTTTTAGCAGGTTCATTCATTGAATGGATAGTCTAAAAGACACATTGTACGTGTCTAAAAAGGAACTGTGGGGTCGAAGCCCTAGATAAAATTAAAGCCTGAGTATATAAAAAAAAATTGTTAAAATGTCAAGATAATGAAAAGTCAGAAAATAAATTATACCTATTATTAATTTTGAATTGTATTCAAACATAGAAATATGTATCATAGACAAAAGCTGATTACAGAGAGATAAAATTCAATTTTACACTAGGATAATTGTTTTATGTATTTTACATTTATTTATAAGATCAGATAAAGGCCTGGAATTCTCAATATAAATCACAGTACGGTCCTGATGAATGCCAAGGTCAGTAAAAGGGAACCCCTTCACTTGCAAAACACATTGCTACTGCAGAAAATACAAAGTGAATAAAATGAAACTCATAAGCACCATCTTTCCTACTATACATTCTTTACTTGCATTATAGTGTTAAAGCTTGGAGTGATTTTGGTTTTTCAAAGGAATGAATAGATATCAATGGTCTCAGCATCCTCCCATATGTTTTCTGTAGGCAAATTAACATACCTTTGCTAAGTAGAGATTAATGGAAAATTTGAGATCTGTGAGTGAGAATAGAACTGTTGTTGCAGTAACACTGAGAAATTAGATTGGCCCTATTCAAAAGGTCTTGCATGTGCTGGAGATGTAGCTGATGGGGTCCAAATGCTATGTAGATGGTGGAGCCCATGATTTGAGAGTACATTTCTGTAATAAATTGCTTCCTATCAGGAAGTCTTATTTTATCCTGAATGAGATCTCTGGTGTGTCTTCAAGAGAAGGAAATTTAACTGTTTTTCAGGCTTGACAGAGCAATAAAATGGATTCTAGGTTCTCACAGAAGCGGCTCTATGTTGGGTGCCTCAGCTGGACATCTTGGTCAGTTTGAACTAAAGAAGAAGACAGCCTCTCAGTAACCAAATTCCAAGCCAGAATTTGAAACATTTAAGTAGCAAACTGAAATGGCTGCCACTCATTTTACCACACACATTTAATAAAGAAGTTGTAATGTTCAATGATAGTTTTTTCATATGTAGTGTATTGGAGCTTTTGAGTCCTAGGATGATAAAAAATAAACTTCTTGATATGGCATCCACTTCACAAAAAATGTTACTGGACCTGACAGTATTTCATCAAGCTGGACATTTTTCACACGTGTTGGCTTCCAAAACATGTTTTCATCGGCTGTCTTTATTCGGAAACGAGGAGTTCTGCACCTGTTGCTTTTTACAGAGTCCAGCTTTTTGGGCTCCTGTCAAAGTACCAGTATCACTGAGGTTAGGAATTTGCCACTGTTGCCTGACTTAGATCACATCAGAGTTGTGGCAATGAGTAGTGACTTGACAGCTGGTGGGTGAGGAGCTGGTGAGCAGCTCTTCTAGGTAAGTGCTGGGATTACAAATGGTCTTTGTTTTCTTCAAAGTTGTAAGCCTTTCATAAGCTTGTAACTTGTCCTGCTTCAGCAGAGGATGGGCCTCTGCTTCAGGGTCAGAATCTAATCTTTGGTTTGTCAGGTAGGATTCAGGGTAAATGGTTTTGCATGTCAAATGGTTTAACAACTATGGGGTCTAGTGTAGTGCTTGGTAAGCTTCTGCACAGGCAGGAGCTCAGCAGCTTTCGTCTGCTGGGCTGATCAGATTGCTGAGGTCTGCTTCCATGGAGTCAGGCTTTCTTTCCATAGGCTGAAAATTGGTTAGACTGCAGAAGTACAGGTACAGAAATTCAGCTACCTCTGAGAATAAACTCACCGTTTTTTGATACAATTGGGTTTCTTTCAGGATCATAGTGAGGCCATTCCTGATTCAATACAATTGTGAAAGGCCACCAGTGGACCCAGTCCACCTGTTTGTTCATGGTATCCTGAAATATAAAAGAATGAAGCATCTATGAAGGATTCCTTTGTCATAAAGGTTATGGACTAGGGTGTGATGGATGTCTCCAGAGACTGTTATTGTGGGATGTACAGTCAACCAGTTAAGGGTGTTTAAGTTAGTTTTCTGCACTCCTGCAGCATAAATGTAGGGTGATATAAATATGCCTGAGAGCAAACTTGAGCTTCTTGCTTTATGGACTCAGAATTTGATGGTAGCAAGAATAAACAGAGTTGTGGGGTGTAACACTTCGCACAATGTACTGAAGGTGACTGGTGTGCAGGTGTACAAGGTAACTCTAATTAAAACAGTTTCCCCTTGAAATGTAATTTTGTTCCTCCTCTTCACTATCCAGTGGTAGACTAATATTTGTCTCCGGAATGTTTTTCCAGGATCTGAAGTGGAATTACAGTATCTGAAGGTTACTAAATATTAGGCAAAAATTATAATTCTCTTCATAGTTTAAAAGTATCTTTCATATTTCAAAAACCCTCCTGGATGTACAATTCTTTTGGCAAACATTCACTGTCTTGCACTAGAGAGAAAACTTACTATAAATAGCATAGGCTGCTTTCGTTGTGAGGTTCCCCTCCAGCTGTTTCCAAATTTACCTTAAAAGTTAACAACAACTTTAAAAAAAAAATCAAGCTAGGTACTTAATTGAGAACCCATTTAGTGTTACATATGACTCTTTTCAATAATGCAGCCATTCAGTTCATCAGAGAGGTCAGGAAAATTAAGAATTATCTGTACATCTTCAGCACTTTAAAATCCCACATGTAATAAAAACCAGTGATTGTTTTAAACTATAATTCTGTATAATTATGTATGAAAGTGTTGCTGTTTAGTAATACAGGAATCATACTGTAAATAAAAGGAAAATTTTGTTCCAGTTGCTGTAGAAATTCATTCAGATTAATGTTAAACTCTAGTTATAAAGAAGTTCATTACAGTTATCAGATATTATCCACACTGTTTTGAAACTAAACTTTATCTCATCTGATTAAAGAAAAATGTGATCAGAGCATGAGTTTGCTAGTTATGGGGTCTCTGGACTTCTCAAATGTCTTGAGAAACAGGTTTTTAGGGAGGTGTCTATTAATGGATGTCTGAGTGTAGGTGTGTTTTTTCAATCTGTCCTGAAAGCACGGTGAAAAACCTTGTAAGTACTGAACTACCTTTTCCTTAGGTTTAGTTAATATGTAGTGAGTATCCTTGACAAAAAGCAAAAATAATCTTACACCTCAGTTAAGTTCAGTGTGGTGAGTAAATTAAATTAAATTCACTTAACTCTTTTCAGGCAGACAACAAGTTATGGCAAAAACTGCAGCCTTTCCGAAGTACCTCCTTTCCCAAACCAGACTGCCCAGCAGATGCACAGTCCAGCTGAAGAACCTACAGTGGAATACTTTCTTTGCATAAGCAGAAATATGAACAGAAATAATTGATTAGATATCGTGGCTTTAAAGTCTTGAAGAAATTAAAAGACAGATGTTGAAGACCACTTTGAAAACAGTGTCAAAGGGTCATAACTTCTACCACAAAAATTATGCTTTTTTTTTTTAACATTAAAATCTGAACATGTTAAGATTTGCCTTTGACAGTAAGGAGTTATGAAGGCACAGCGCTAAAAAAATGTTGCTTTCATTTGTAATGAATTTTAGGAAATATTTCAGAAGACTTTCTTCTTTTCTCCCAGCTGAACTGTGAGAGAGAAAGTTATTTAGGAGTTTTCTTAGTGTTATGATTAGGCACAGAAGACATACTAGTGCACATACCTAACTTTGTCAGGTGCTCCTTCAGCATGAAAGGGGAGATAAAACTGTGGAGCCTGCAAGTCTTGCAACTTCACAATGTCCAAGAATGTCTTCAGAATTATTCTGAGTATTTGAACTGCTGACCAGATTTTCCCTTTTTTTAATCTTGTATTTTATCTACACTTCTATAGCTATAAAGTCTTGATTTTTTAATAAACTTTCATCTTTTAGTGATGCCAAGCAGTGAAATACATAGTAACCAGAACATCTGACAAACAAGCCTCAAAATATTGGCACAATTATGTGCAAAAGAAAGCAGTCATCAAAATAAGCCGGGGTTTCAGAAGTACTATGGAAGGGTTTTTCCTCCTTCATCTAGTAAGTGGATTGAGAACTCCTTAGCTCCACCCAGGAATAACTGTCTGGGGCCAATATTCAGCTGCTGTCTCAGCTCTAGTGTCTTGACAATTAAAACATGAATGTATCTTGATGAATCAAGGAATAATTAATATAAAATATTGGAATTTAAGATGAACTTGCAAGAAAGAAAAAAATCCATCTGTTTCCTTTTACCAAAAAAAAACCCAACCAAAAGCAAGAACAACAACAAAAACAACAAAAAAACCCAAAACACAAACCAAAACAGCAACAAAAAAACAAAAAAACCCAAGGAGAATAATATTGCTGAAAATGGCTAGATAATCCTAGGTCTTTAATTTTTCTAAGATTTTTTTTTTCCATTTGTCTGTGTGGAAAGAATGTGATGTTAAGGCTCAGAACCTCTAATAAAAAGTTTTTCTGTCAGTTGTGTAACCATCAACTTATATGAAACTCTTTGTAGTTTATATTCTCAGAGGAATTCTTTAGGGCTTCTCCACGGTAAATTACTTTCATGGGTTTGGCTGAATAATGCGCTTACTAAGGGTTTAAAATGAACTTTTCCTCAAAACCCAGTAAATAAATTCAAGAAATTTGTGGTTTTTAGAAAACATGTTTATCCAGCTTCTTCATTCTGTGTGTTGCATACCTTTATAAATAATTAAGAGACTGAAAAATGAGAATGATCTATGAACTCAAATACTAAAAAAAAAAAAATAACACCCCCCCCCAAAAAAAAACCAAACCAAACCAAAAAAGCTGGACTATTTCATTGGTTGAAAAAGAACAGAAATGGTGGGCTTTTCGTTATGTGTGTTCTGACATTTCTGCCTGGGTTTAAAATTGTCCTGCACCTTGCTTTGGAAGACCTTTTGTAACTAAGTTTTCCATTGTGTGTAACTTTTAACATTTTAGACAGATTTTTTTCTTTTCATAGAAGGAATTTCCTGTCTCCTGGGTGAAGTTTGCTTATTTTTTGTAAGTTTCAGCTGAGAGAAGATTTTGGATTTTTTCCAAACTGGAGTTAAGGGATAAATATGTTGTTTTCCCTGACATAAAAAAAATGCAGCAGTTTGATTGGTAACCTCATATGTAGCTGTTTTGTATTGCTTTCTCAGCATTTGGCAGGGAAAATGATCCACTGTCAGAAGTATCTGTGATGTGAC
Organism: Acanthiza pusilla; assembly: GCA_036630365.1. Classification (NCBI taxonomy): domain Eukaryota; kingdom Metazoa; phylum Chordata; class Aves; order Passeriformes; family Acanthizidae; genus Acanthiza; species Acanthiza pusilla. The sequence goes on from JAXCHO010000078.1 coordinate 8,203,006, forward strand.
TGATGATCTTAATGAACTTTTTAATCTTCAGCTATGTCGTGGGTTTGACCCTGGCTAAATGCCAGGCACCTATGACGTTTGCTCTCTATGCTCTCTCCTGCTGCAGCTATGGAGAGGAGAGAGAAAATTAACACAAACACTGGACTTATGAGTTGAGATAAGATCACTGATAAGCAGGACGCACGAGATTCAGGGCAAAAGCAGGCAGGAAACTTAAAGTTGCAAAAAAAGTGATTTATTAATCTAACAGAGTCGGAGGATAAATCAGAGGTAAAAATGAGCTCTCAAGACACCGTTTCTTCACTGACCCCCCTTCCCTCTTAAGGCATTGCTTTCCAGCTCACCCCCTCCCTCCTTTCCAACTAACCAACAACTCCCGGGCAGGGGCAGGGTGTGGGGTTTTTTCTTAAGTCAGTCCATCACAATTCTTTTACTGCAGACACTGTTTCTCTATTCGCCCCCTGTCTCAATTCAATTAACAGATCTAGGCCGGGGCAAGGTATGTGGCTTTTCTTAGTCAGTCCAACACCACAGTTCTTTTGCTACAAAGGCTGTTTCTCTACTCACCCCTCTCCCTATTAAGACACCATTTCTCAGCTCACCCCCTCCCTCCTTCCTTCTAACCAACAGCTCCGGGGTGGGGGCAGGGTATGGGGGTTTTCTTTGGTCAGGGTCAGTCCAGCAGGGAGAGTTCTCTGCTTAGCCATGGGGGTCCCTCCCACGAGAGACAGTCCTCTGAGAACTTCTTTGGCGTGGGTCCAATCTCACGAGCAGCACCCGCCCGATTGCTGCAGTTTGAGATTCTTCTCTCCAGGTTGCAGAATTCCAAGCCGAGGCCAGGCTGTTTCCATCCCGGGAGCAAGGCCTCTCTCTCTCCTGCAAGGCCTTTGCAACTCTCAGTCTCTGGGACTCCCACTGGATCACAGCTTCCTGCAGGCATCACCTGCTCCTCTGGCGCTGGCATCTCCCCACAGGCTGTGGGGGGTTCTCTGCACCCCCTGGACTCCATGGACTGCAGGGGTACCACCTGCTTCCCCATGGTCTTCACCACGGCCGGCAGAGGGTTTTCAGCTCCAGCACCTGGAGCATCTCCTCCCCCACCTTCTCCACTGACCTTGGTGCCTCCACGTTGTTCTCCCTCACATATTTTTACCTCCTCCTCCTCCTCCTCCTCCTCCTCTGGCTAAAAAGAAGTGCATGCTCACATTGTTTTGATTTCTTCTTACATATGCTTTCACAGAGGCGTAACTAACATCTCTAATTGGCCCAGGTTTGGCCAGCAGCATGTCCATCATCTTCAGAGCCATCAGAGACTGGCTCTGCTTGAGATGGTGAGAAATTTCCAGAATCTTTACTCAGGACATGCATTAGCCATCTTTGTACCCCACCCTATTCACTGGCAAAAACTGGGCCAGGCAGAACTACCACAAGCTAATACTTCTTTTTTCCCTATTTTTTTTTAGATTTTTGTTGTTGTTTGCTTGTTTGTTTTCTTGTAGTTTTCTTTCCAGCTGTCTGGCACTGATCCAAAGTCTATGGTGGCTCCCCTTTAATCTTGTACCTTCCTTTGTTGGTGCATGATCAGGAAACAGTGCAGCAATTACTATGGTGCTGAATGCACGTTTAGCCCCTTCAATCTTTAGCTTCCATTTAAATTCTGGACATTCTCAACAGACTTAATTTCACTGACTCCGCTCTGGTTCTCATTGAGTTTTGGCCCACCTCAGAATATCTGATTCTTCTCTGGGAGTCCAAGACTGTTTCTGAATGTGTAGCTTGTTATTTTGAATGGTACTGGTTTTCAGCTTTCTTTGATATTGCAATAAATTTCAGAGAAGCATCTGGATCAAGTTTCTAAAATCACTAGCCTGCTAATTGAACCTAAATAAGCAACTGCACATAAGGCATGCTATGTATCATGCATGTTAAGCATGTTGTAAAGCACACAGTCAATGCATAGGTGCTGAAAATGCTCAGAAATGTTGTTGTTGGAGTGTAGCAAACGTAAAACCAAAGGATATTAGTTGGAAATGACATTTAAGATCATCAAGTCTAACCATTAATGCAGCACTGCCAAGACCATCATTAGACCATATTCCCTAGCACCACATGTACACGTCTTTTTAATACATCCAGGGATGGTGACTCCACCACTTCCCTGTCAGCTTGTTCCAAAGCTTGCCAAACCTTTCTGAGGAAATTTTCCCTAATATTCAATCTACACCTTCACTGGTGTAACCTGAGGCCATTTCCTCTTGACCTATTGTTACTTGAAAGAAGGGACCAACCCCTGCCTCACTACAACCTCCTTTCAGGTAGTTGGAGAGAGCACTAAGGTCTTCTCTCAGCCTCCTTTTCTCCATGCTGAGCATCACAGCTCCCTCAGCTCCTCGTAAGACTTGTGCTCCAGACCCTTCACCAGCTTCATTGCCCTTCTTTGGACACATCCTGAAGTGTGCCATTTCTCTGTAAGTTCCACTTCTTGCTTACAAGAGTGAAGTTACTACTCATAGTCAATGAAGGCACTGTATACTGGATCTAGTTGCTAAACTTTAAGAAAAAAAAATCAGAAGTTTAGGCGAGACTGTGTTTATTGAGTCAAAATATATGTCTGTGTTCACACCTGAACAACACTCTATGTTCCTATGGTTTTACTGCTGTGCAAGCATGGTTTAATTATGCTTGTAATTGAAGGATGATGTTCTCTTCAGGTAGTCATCTAAGAAAATGATAACTTAAGTTAATTTGCTTGTAAAGAACAAATATGGCTAATGTGTAGTCAGTGCTATTTTATTTCTCTGAGCTTTTTAGCTTTTGAAGTTTCAGGTGGTGGGATTCCTTTTAGCAGCTGAAGTGTGCCCTATAGAATTGGAGTAGTTGCCTAATTTGGGTAGAACCAGTGCACTGGATCTGCTGCTTTATAACAGTGGTGGAGGCACATTTGTGTTTTCATGCTGTTTAAAACAGCCTGACAGATACATAACTGCTGTGGCTGTATTTCCCTGCAGGAAACCAACAGGCCCCTCTTAGTACCCATGTACAGGGCTGGATCTTGAAAGGTTGGCACGTTTCTGACAGGCCTCTGCATGTTCCGTGCTCGTGATAGTTTTTGGTCAGGCTCCAATATCCACACTGTTTGTAGGCTTTATGCTTTTTATTTTTACTGCATTTGCTGTCAGGAAAAGCGGCACTATTTAAAGGTGCCTTGAGAAATGTGAGTTGGCTGGATAAATCAAGTTTCTCTGCTTCAGTGTGGTTTTTTGCCTCCTTTTCTTTGCTAAGTCCCTGTTCAATCTTACTTCTTTTTGTAAAGGCAGCCAAACAATTGGAATGTTTTTGGCAGGAGATGTAATTTCTGCTTAATGCTATTAGTTGTACTAGTGGTTTGTGAATTTGGCACTAAGTTACTGCTTCACATTTTTGTGTGCATATAATCTTTTGTGATTTTATTTTTTGCTTTTATGGTAAAATCTGGGCTAGCAACTTAGTTCTGTGATAAAAAGAAATTATGATTTAGGGATTTGGGAATTTCAATATATTGAATATACTGTACAATGAATTTTGCAAACATAAGCACTGCAGACTCACATTTCTTGAATCATTTCCATAATTAGCATTGGAGCTCTTCAGTCACAGTGACTTTTTCTCAAGTTTGGGGAAGGGATGGATTTTACGGGGCTTGAGGCCCAAGCTTTCAGAAAGACAGGTAAAATAACTGTATCAGTGGTCCATTTTTGGTTTACTGAAGGGTAGTATGCAAAGCAGTATTTGACATTTGACCTAATGCCAAATCATCCAGTCATGTAGTAAACTGAAGAAAATAGGGTGCTCAAGACCAGTAGGGCTCAAAATGCTGTGCAGGTGCTGCTGTTCGACTGTTCCCTCCCTGTTGGCATTTAGCCTGTCTGCCACATGGGTTGTCTTTGGTTGTGCCTCACTGCTGTTTGGCTGTGGGTTGGTCAGGGGCTCTACTGAAAGCAGAAAGCCACCTGGTATTTTTTCTGTTAGAGGAATTCTAGTTCTGGTGGGTTGGTTTTGTTGCAATCCTTAGAAAAACAAAATAGGGAGGCAGGAAGTGACCTGTGCTTATCATCCGTTTCAGAATGGGCAATTTCCAAAGTTAGGCAATCTCTCTGGTTGATGTATCCAAGGAGTTTTGCCCATGGCCAGCCACAGAGATTCTGTAACCTTTTTGAGCAACTTGTTCCAGTGACCTTCCTGACAGTGAAAAATTTTCTCTTACCCATAACTCTGAGTTTTCTGTGTTACAACTTGTCTCTGTCGGAAGGATCTGTCTCCGTCTTCTCTGTATTTGCTCACAAGGCAGTTAAAACCTAATAAAATGCCTGTTTAGCTTTCTCTGCTTTAAACCAACTAACCAAACTCTTGCAAATTCTTCATAACTCATGTCCTGCAGACCCCTAATCATCTTGAGTCACCTGCTGGACTTAGTTTCAGGATATCCATGAACAGGTCAGACCGGATGCAGCACTTCAGATGTGCCAAATAGAGGGTTTAATGACTTCCCTTTGTCTGCTGACTGTCATCCTGTCAACTGAGTGCAATACACAAGTAGCCCTTACCACTGTATAGTGCTGATTCTACTAAAATATTCGATTACGTATTCTTTTGGCTCCAGATAAGACAACAGCTAGTTAAAAATGCACATATTTGTTCCTATCTGTAAAGGCTATGGAAATCACAATCTGTTTGTAACCTGTTTAGGAATGGAGATCTTGCTGTCTATAACAATACATAATGTGATGTATCATACTGAGTTATAAGTCCAGTGTAGTGTTTACAACAAAACTGAAAGATGGCTAAATGATTTGGCTGTTCACTCCTGATCAAAGCATGTCATAGTGTCATTACTAAATTGAAAATAATGTCAATTAGAGTGCACAGCAAGATGAGAAAAGCTGTGAAAAAAGGAGAGATAGTCTTTGACAAGATTCTCTGCAGTTTTCTCTGCATTTCAAAGAGGTGGTGGGCAGGGAGAAAGGAAAAGGCATGTATTGTCAAAAAGACAAAACTAAGGAAAAATAAAATAATTGGAGGACAAAGGACAGCTAAAAACTGCGGAAGAGAACAACAGAGCAGGCTGAAGATTGTTTTGTAAATAAAATACTAATAAAGATTTTTAATGTGAAAGAGAGAATATATCAGAGGGCAGAAGAAATAGGAGACTGTTGGTGAGCTAATATGTGCATAGACATTTCCTGATGAACAGAGAGAGAATTGAGCCTTGAAGACTGAGTTCAATTTAGGGAGAAAAAATAAAGAGGGAAGTACATGTTGTTTATCCAATTAAGTTTAATTTAGAAATTTACCTATTGTAAACTAATTGGTTTTATGCATTTTTATGCATTCTCTCATGCCTTTGTCAAAAACATGACAAAGTAAGTGCTCTTTGGCTGTTGGTACACCATCATTAAAAGCACCAGATGCAAATTTTGTAGTGAGAATATGAAGAAACTGCTGCAGCATTAGAACAAAACAGCTGAGCCCTGTTTCTTGTCTTTTCTGATTTATGCAGGTTAGTTGAAACCAACTGCGTTTGTCTTACCTCATTTGGGTAAAGAACCAGCAGTGAAGAAAAGCCAGGGACTATTGCTTCACATTGCCCTCTGGGAAAATGTTTTTATCAAGCTCCCAGACAATGAAGTTACTTTTATTAACCAAAATCTTTCTGTCTTTTTAGCGGTGCGAGATTTATAAATTCGAAGTACTACTCCTGCTACATTCATGTACTTACAGGGTTAATCCACTTGCCTATGTTTTGTATTCTTATATACAAACCAGAGTATTTTGTATGAACTATTTTATTTAAAAGCATATAAAAGTAATACAATACAATACAATAAGTACCTCTGTAATCAAAGTATGTTTCATGTGATAGCTTTTAAATATCTACCAGATGAGTATTATTCCACTTGTAACAAATATTTGAATTGACTATTTCTTTTATCCTTTGACTAGTGTTTTATAACTGTCCAAAGCTAGTTTTAACTTACTTAAAATTGCCTTAGATTTCTGACTTGCCATAAAGTTTCTTAAGATAGAGAGGAAATGTGACTCTTTTTGGAGGAGTGTGTCGTTGAATCAAAACCTGACATCCACCTGGCCTAAGAAAACTGTCTGTTTGTTCCCTGGGGAAATGCTTTGAGAAGGTAACTGTTTTTTATGTAGTGTACCCTCCTAAATTAAGTTTTTTAGTTTAGCATGCCCCAAGGCAAAACGTTTCAGGATATTTTAGAAGATCTTGGCAATCTAATTAATCTTTTGAAAATAATGCTAAAATTCATTCTCTGTTTCCCTGTTCACAAACTATATGGTATTTCATCCCTGCACTGTCAATGGTAACTGTTAACTGCATCTTTAAGGCGGACAAAAACTGGCTCAGTGTTGTTCCAAGGGAGAGTGGGAACTGCTCTCTTGTTCACCAGATGTAGGGCAGGTGGGATAGCCCTCTGTGTGGAAAAACTCTCCGGAGACTGGAGGATTTTTTGTGAAGAATGGGTGAATTCGGTCAATACCAGCAAGCGTTTGCATCCTGTCACAGCAGCTAAGGCCATGATTCAGTGGTTGACTTCAAAACCTGTCAAGGCAAGACCAAGGAATGGGAATTTGTAGTCATTGGGTCTCCATATAGAGTGGTTCCAACAGTCCTTCTGCTCCTGAGGAGGGGAGTCAGGAACTGAACTCCAGCTCAGATGATGGACTCCTCAGTCCTGCCCAGGGAGAGAAAGCATTGGTGTTAGTGTTACTGCAGTGCTGTTGTGGGGTTGGAGTTATTGTAGAGTGCTCCTTTGTGTAGTAGTTATTCTGCACACACTCAAGAGGTTGTTTTTTTACCTCAGAGAGAGGAAATACTGCTACAGCTGTAATAAAAGCTATTTGGAACTGCACAAGTAAAGCACTGTATGCTTCCTGTCTTGCAGATGTATGTTTCTTTTATATACCTCTTGTTTTTATTTAATTCCTATTATGTGTTTGTGTTGATGAATAATTAAAACCAAGAATGGTATGCCATCCTTTTGAATAAGCTATGTTTTGTTTAGGTTTTTTTTTCCTCCTAAAATCCATGCATATTCCAAGGTACTGAAAGGCAAAGTATTTTAATGGCACTTTTTCAGAATATTTCCCTGAATGGATGAGGAAGCAGTTATCCCAGTTAGCACTATATAAAATAGTGAAGGCACTACAGTGAGCTTAATTTTCCATTTTTGTCTGTCATAGATGTAACTAATTCAAACATGTAAGCATGGAAAGAAGCTAACAGTTTGAAACTGGGACTGCATGAGTCTCATAGGATAATATTAGTATTTCCTGTGTACTTCAATTTGACATTCTTACGAAGAAGGTTGGTTTTCCTGAAGTATAAACCATTAAAAAGTTAATACTGTTTTTCTCTGGGCTCCTATGGTAAAGTAGAATGTTCATGTATTTCATGTGTATGCTTATGTAATTAAGCATCCACAAATTTCTTTCTCTTTGGAACATACTTCTCCAAATCAGCACTCTATATATGAAGATTTAAGATTATATCATCTGTTTGTTTAAGGTAAGCATTAGGACAGGTATTATTATTTTATAATAGATTCTTAATCCCTTGTCTGTGAAGTGTTGATGTTTTCATTAAAATATGTTGCATGTGTACAGAAAGCCTGAAATCTCAATATGTAGTCCTATCAATTTTAATTATTTGAATCATTAGAACATCTGATTTTTTGCTTAAGGGTACACCAGTGTACCGTTGAATCTGTTTTTAAGGTTTTTTCCAGTTTAATGTCTGAATCCAAATTCATAAAGAGTTGGAAAAATGAGATGTCTGAGCTATAGGATTCACAGGGATTTTATATGAAGCCTATTTAATCAGGATAACACTGTTATTAATATTCATAAAGTCAGCTGGAACACAAATGACAGACTATGGAGCCTAAAATTTTTTACTTGTGAATTTATTAAAAGCAGCTTAAAAAATTAATGGAATTTAAGTAAAGTTGACAAAAATGAAAATCTTATGTTAGCAGAAAAAATCTATATTAGAACTTTGTCTAAGACCATCTTGCATTGATATCTTTGACAGATTTCATTGGTACTTAAAGAAGAAAGATGCATGAATGGTCATTTAAAAGGATTTAAACACATTGGCACATTAATTTTTACATGAATAATAAGTAGTTTCCAAAAGCAATTAACTTACAGTGTACAAGATTTGAATAGAAAAATAGGACTGTGACATCAAAGGGCAAAGCAAATGTGCAGTACATTTTAAACTTTTAATAATATGACTTCTTAAAATATTTTTTTTTCTTTTCCATAGCAAATAGAGTAGCAGCAAAGGTATTTGTGTACAGCTCAGGTTTGTTTTGAAATACACCAAGATCTGGAATGAATAAATGTTTTTATGCCAAAGTGCTATTGGTGAAGAACAATTTTAGGTTAGAGTGATCAGGTGCTTCTGAATTAAGCTTTCCGACAGTTTCTCTGTGGAAAACAGTTACATCCTACCACAGTGTGGGATTTTTCTCCCATGCTGCTGTATGCAGCATTGGGAAGCATTTGTTATTTCTGTAGATGGCAAAATAGTTAGATCTGAGAGTTCTTTCATTATTGAACTTAACTGTGACTTTTATGTGACTGCTGCATTTTATATTCAACAGATAGGGACAATTTCTTTTTTATTATCACTTTCTTTCATGATCTCGAAGTAGTTTTACACTAGCACAGGTTGAATAAATAGATAGTGAATAAGGAAATTAGATTTAAAATTAACTCTAGCGTTTGGGTTGTGATTTCCTTCTGTATTTTCAGTTTTGTCTCGGTCTACCAGTACACTTTATTTTAATCTCCAGCTTTAATTTCCTCTCATTATTACACAGATTGATTATTAACAGATTGTCTTCAAGTGAAAGCTTTAGAATAATTTTATTCAATTTTTCTGATGATTCCTTGTGTGAAAACCTTAATGGCCACTTCTGATAGTTTTTGATATGGTGAAGTTTAACACTGACTGAATAATGATGCTTCAGTAAGTTTTGGTTCTAAAAATACCTTATGTTCAAGGTACCTTCTGTAAAGGTACCTCTTGAACAAGTAAGTGTTGTGTACAAATCAGTACCTACTGCAGCGTTTGTGTTCAGAGCACCCAGTTTAAATACTTAGTGTCTGGAATATTTTATTGTTCTGTACCCTAACATTTTTTTCTAATTATGGGGAAATTAATTGGCACACCCTCGAGAGGCCCAAAAATCTTTCTCTTTTACTTTGATCAATAGATGACCTTAATCTGATAACAACAATATTTTTTATTTTCTCTATGTGTAAACCAGAAATTTCTTATTAGTTAGCAGAACCTATTTCACCTATGGAGACGAAGTCTGTAAAATGAGCCTCTTGACTTCGGCCACAAATTTTCCCTGTGCCATAGTCTATTATTTCCGGGAGAGGGCAGCATTTTCCTATAGCAGGTACAGGAAGGCACATGCCCTGCTTAGACTGTCAATGTTTCTTGTAATTACTCCCAGTATATTTGTTGCTTGCTTATGAATTAACTTGCATTTATGGAACTAAATCATTCCAATCATTTAATTACACCTGAGGAGCTGAACTATAATTGCTTGCTTCCAACTAGGATCTGATATGGCTTGAGCAGTATTAATTTGGTGTTTACTTTTCTGAGTGCTAAAAGCATTAAAATGATTGTGCAATGGGATTACATTTTACTAATTGCTGGCATTCATTAGCTGGGTAAATGGCGAGGAAGAATGACTGTATATTGTGGAGGGATAAAATTATGGTTTTAAATAGTATATTACTAGACACATTAAGGCCCTAAGACATGTTTTAAAATACTCCAGAGGTTATTAAATACCATATTTTCTTCATGTCTTGCTATATGAATATCTTATTAAAATACTGCAATTATTATGAACCTTTTTGTGCAATATGTAGGGAAATGGCTTCATTGACAGAAACCTATTTCTTGATATTAATAACCCTCTATATTTTCAGCTAATCCAAAAGTAAATGAGGAACTTAGAAAAAGATTGCCAACTTCAAATCAACACAGTTACACAGAATTGAAGAAGAAGCGTACAGCTTCATTTGAGGGATTCTTGTAAGGGACTCGGTGTTCTGCGAAATGAGGTGAAGTTGTTACTTTGTGTTAAGACCGAAGCACATCAAATCCTATGCATTTTTTTAATCATGCACATTTATAGTCAACAACAAATATGAGCTAAATATTTATTTCTTGAATTTTTGGTGTACATGTTAGTGTTGAATCATAACTGTTTGTACAATTAATTTTTAAAATAATTTTAAAGATAAAAATTAAATAGTCTGCTTTTTTGGTCTTGTATGGGAAAACAATTTCTTCTGCTGCTTTATTATTTAGAATATGTGTCTTGTTATAATTTGCTTGAATTGTAAAATATGTACTTTTTTTTAATATATATCTCTTACATTTTGCATCACAATGACAACTCACTGGCTGTTTTCATGAACCAGCCACTGTATCTTCAAGACACATGTATCTTTTTAATAAACGTAAAAAAAAAAAAAAAAAAAAAAAGGCAGGGAAAACATACAAAATAAGCACAACTGCGTAGTTAAAGATCAAAAATTGTCTTACGTACAATACCTTCTAAAAAGGTGCTTGAGTAAGTAATAAAATTTGTGGTAAACTCACTATGTTACCAAGATTACGAACGTATTTAGATTTCTTTGTGATACAGAGTATAATTGAACTTTTAACACATAAAAGAGCATATATTTTAACACACAAAATTATACCTGGTAGGCATAACATTTTACTGTAGGTCTTACTGAAGGTTATTTCTTGAAGATCTTTGATTATATGAAATATTGCAACTGTGTAATTAGCTATAGTCTGAAGCAATATGTGTGCAGATATTAGGATGCGTTATTTAACTGTTTAGAAAGACCTGCAGATTCAGAGTTGGTGTAGTCATGGGCCACTTCACCTGTATTTTATCTAGGAAAATATTATTTTATCTTTACCTGTATTTTATCTAGGAAAATAAAGCAAGAGAAAGAATGCTGTAAAGTGAAGCATATGCCACCATCTGTAACAAGTGCCAAAGTGAGCAGTGTTGTTGCCTCTAGTGGGACTGCTTGGTGTGATCTGGGCTGTGCTCAGTAACATGTACTTCCAACACCAGACTGTAGAAGAAAAAAACAAACTAATAAGTATTTCAACAAAGGCATTACATGCAACAGAAAGCTGAACCAAATAATTATAAAAATGAGTGAAGAAAAAATATTTTACTGGGAAATATAATTTTTCACTGACTGTTAAAGTATGCAGACTTCATTGTCATATTATAAATATTTAAAATAATTTGCCTTGTAAATTTTCTGACAAATGAAGGCAAAGTATAGGTGTATTATATTGTTTCAAGTTTATTTATCTAGAGTTTGTTTTATTTTAGCTTTGAAACCTTCAAGCAAAAACTGTACTCAGTGCCAGATCAAACAAGTTCAGAAGAACAAATGGAGAACTGGTCAAAAGGTAGGGACTTTAAAGATATTAATAAGGAACCTCAGGTGTTGTACCAGTGCTAGGCAGTGACTGGAGTGTGTTTGTTCTTGCTGATATATGACTGACTTGAGAAGAAAAGGAAAAAAAGCCACAACCACATACTGCCCCTTAAAAGTACTTGGAGTAACAGGAGAGCTGCTACATGAATATAAAACTTCACTTTTATTTTCTGGATTATTGAAAATGTTTTTGTATAACTTTCAGAAATCTTGTTTAAATTCTTAGCCTGTACATTGCACTTTACTTTCCAACCTTTTTTTTTTATGGTTAACCATAAATCTGAAGGTCTGTCTTAAGGTAATTTTCTTGGCTATTCACTCCTGGCTAGGGTATGATTAAGCCATCTGCAAATATTAATGGCTTTCTCAATAATATCTCAACTGAATTTAGGCAATAAGGTAAGGCTTGGAGGTAAAGGTAGCCTTGGTTAACTTGGAACATCCCCAGTTTATGGAGTTTTCATCTTCATCAGGGTGCAAGTATCTTTTTGTATTTGTATTTGGCTGAGTAACACAATTGTTCTCAGACACATTCTTGTATGTTTCATGATGGAAACTTAAGGGGAAAAAAACCCTACTGAATTTGAGAGTACATTACATGACTGGTTGACTTTGTAGAAGAGAATTGTCCAAAAGTGGCTTGTGACTAGATTATAATATATAGAAGGAATAAAGGGAAAGACATAAAAAAGACACCTTCAGTTAAGGTGGATTTTTACTACTAAATGACTATACGTAGATTTAAAAAACCAAAATGGAATAGGTGTGTCAACATCAAAGTTTCCCTCTATGTCAGAGCCTGATAGGTCTTGTATATCTCCTTTTTTGAGTTTTATACTATGTGTTCTCTCTCAAAAGATAATAAATGTCAAGTTTTTCATGGAGAGTCTGTTTAGAAGAAAGAAGAAATGCTCTGTTCTGGAGTTGATGCTTGTCTTTTATATGTAAAGGAATTTCTACCTGTATTATTCCATAGAATAAACTACTTGTAGACCCCTTTTAATTTATGGAATTTTGAGCTGTTACTGAGTGAAGTTAAAAAGTTTTTGAATCATATGCTCTGTAAACAAAAATAGTTATGGTGGTGTAAGTTAGGAGAATAGTATTCTGACAATTCAAATGTGTAATGGCTTAATCACGTTTAGTATTTTTAGACCTTTAGGGGTCAGCATACCCTAAGAATGGTTCAAAAGGTTAAGGTTTCCCAAGTAGGCAAATGAAACTGATTCTCTGTGAAATATTTTCTGTTTAACTGCAAGAAATTATGTTCTGCTGCTGCTCAAGAGGTATTTTTAAAACTGAGTAGTTACTGAGTTTCATGTATATTTTTTCTGATGCATTAAGTTAGTATTTTTTGCAGTTTAAACAGCTGTTTATTCCAAGCTAACACTTATGGATTCATGTATCCAATAGAAGTTGTTACATAAACAAAAGTAAAATTTATACACTTTTCTTTAGCATAATCGTTAATAAGTCATGTAACTCTGTATGCTTTTGCTCCTAGGAAAGTTAAAAAAAGAGATTATGGGTAAATCTGTCATCGTACTGGTTTGGATAAAGAATTTTTTTTTTCTTAAAATTTTATTTGGGTATTAACAGCTAAATTACATTCACTTATCATAAAGATAATAGGTCAATTTCAGCAACATAATGTTCAATATGTGCCCTTGGTAGATATTCTGATCCATTTTCTCATTGTATTACTTAATCACAGCAATTTTTCATTTTCTGTGTAAATGTGCGTGTTGAAGAGTGTGCCATTTTGTGTTCTGCTTGCTCTGTCATCTGCATATCTTTCCTTTGTGTGGCCGGAACTGTACTGTATTTAGATATTCCTTCCTTGTTACTTGGAAGTTTAAAAGCTGGGTTTAGAATAATCCTATAATGATTTATTCAGATTTTTCAATCACATACTGAAATATTGGAGATTATATTATTTGTCAACAAATATGGACAGTAAAGAAAATATGAGATTAAATTCATCTGACTAGATGAAAATTCAGTCAAGCAATGAGAATTTTAAGAAATAGAAAAACCATTAGATACAAAGAAGTGGTAGGTTTATGGCGGTTATGTGGGATAATATGTAACCTGTTAATAGATGTTATAAAATAAAATACTTGAAAGAAAGGTAGTGTTTAAGAGGAGTATATCTGAAGTGTTTGATAGGTGAGATTTTCTTTTTAACTTTCCGAGTTGTTTGGAGTATAGTATCCCTGTGTGGATTGAAGACTTTGTCACTGTTCTGTTCTCTTAGGAAGAATTAAAGAACAGTCTGTGTGCAAGGCTAATTTATTTTATGTTTGTATCTAGTTTATATGTTCCCTTTCTCCACACCATCTAGTTTTTAATAGGAGGTTAATGCCTTTTTGCATTTCTGTCTAAGGATACTTGAGAGAATGTACCAGGAACATTGGCAGCAGACCAATGAGGACTATGCCACTTAAAAATGAAAAATATTCAGGAGCCAAGCTAGAAAGCCTAGAATAGTATTCAATTATAAAAATAAACTTGTAATGGCAAATAGGTGCATATCTTTGCATTGCAGTGATGATGGGTGTGGGGAAGCACGTTGCATCAGGGTAAAGTTTTTATTTCAGCAGGGTTTCCATGTGTGATGGAAACTGTGAAAATATTCATATTGTGAAAACACAAGAGGGAACCTGAAATTGGATGGTTTCTGTACTTATATATACATTTAGGACTTGATATGGCAGTTTTCCAGAAGATTTACCAGGATAAAAAGTGGTGAATGTGCAAATCCTGGAGTTAAATTTGTGTCTTATTTGACTCATATCATGTACCACGTTTGAATAGGTGCAGCTATACTTCTGTATTAAGTAGTCTTTCACTGTTATAATGTTTTTGCTTATGTCATATTTCTGAGCATCCATGCTTTAAGCACAGGGCAGAATTTAGGAGAAGTCTTAGAATTTTAAGTACTCTTTGGTTTGTTTTGACTACAAAATTAGAGTTTTGCTGACTCCAAAATGAAAAGTATTATATAATTATTATTTGTAATCTAAGACAAGAGAATAGATTGCTTATTTTTAATGGAAAGTGGTTTGCTTTCTTAAAAGGTGGTTATTATGTTTTTCAAGCATAGAAATAAATATATATATATTGCTAAGCCATTACTTAAAGCATATATTGAAATGTAAGTCAGTGAACCAATTTCACTTCTGAGAATTTGATGTAAAATCTTAGTTATGATCCATATAGACACGTCCCATGTAACTTCAAAAGAATGCTTGCAGCTTGTAAATATACTTTAAAATTGTGTGTCTGGAAACTAGTTCAGAGGAGACTAGTTTTAAAGAGCTGTGATGATGTAGATTGGAACAGAACTGCAGAATCAGTCTGTGCAGGAAAATTTGCAAAGGAGGTATTCTATCTGGTGGTGAGCTAAGGTTTTTTGGGTTTTTCTACATTCATGGTAATTGAAAAATGTAGTCATATGCATAGGTTAAGTAAAATGAATCATCTTCTTTTGCTAACTTTGACTATCTTATTAGAAAATAGAAAACTCTCCTAGTTGTGTAATGATTTTAATGTACTTTTTTGTGGATTTGTTTTTGCGATAGTAATTACAAGGGCTTTTTTGTCTGGAATTTCTATTGTGTGACTTTGACACACACAAAGATGAATGGGTAAAGAAAGCCTTGAAAGTAATATGGCATTGTAAAGGTTTTTCATCTAATGCTCTAGTTGGGTCAAAAACCAGCTAATGGTAAAGCTGCTGCTGCTGCTTTCTCCAGAATATATCCACTACAGCTGTAAACACTCTAAAGTAAATCTAAAGCCCTTCTTTCAATGCTGTAGCAGAGGCAGAATTAAGCATACTTGTCATAGTGAAGACTTTTTCATCTTTTACATGCCTCAACAGGAGGTACTGTGAGTCTGGTCTCCCTCTCCTACCATGTTTTAGCAATAAAGAGCTGTTTACTTGGGAAAGAAAGAAGGCCTGGATATTGCAAGGGTGTGTATGCAGAAAAACCTACGTGATATGCAAGAGAGGCAGCGTCCTCTGCACTCCTGTGGCTCAACTGATCAGTGTCTTCAATGCATGCTGTGCTTTCAGCATCAAACTCTCTGTGCTATCTGTCACAGGTCCCCTTGCAAAGAGCCAAGTGTAGTTGCAGGTTTCTCTGAAGATGTAAAAGGCTGAAAAGAGGCTGAGAGGATGAACTTTCATGAGTAAAACCTAGGAAAAGTGGCTAGTAACTGTTGAGCAGCACTAAGTGTGGAAGATGAAGAAAAAGTCTTCCATGGAAGAAGAAGGAATAGTGTGACATGACTTAGAAGATAAGAATGAGCTAATGATAACTGAACAATCACCAGATACTTCTTAGTCTTTCCTGTAAATATAATCACCCCTTCATGCATTTAAATTCTCACCTCTCATTTTTCTGTCACATTTCTTTCCTTGTACATTTTGAGTGGTAGAATACAGCACATTTTTAGCCAGACTACATGCAGAAAGACTCCTCATCAGAAGCAAAATTAGATACCCAGTATTTGCTTGACTCACTGCAGTGCTGTGAATATGATTTTATTCGACCCTTTATGGTACGCTCAAAACATTTAGGGCCTTACCTGCACTGTGTGCTGCAAGCGCTAAAGATGGGGAGAATGCACACCTTGAAGTATTGCTCTTTGAATCTTAAGTGTGTAAAGTATGAGTGCAGCTAACTTCAGAATGTCTTGAAATGTACTTCAGAGAGAACGGCACTTACTAGCACAGTAATTTTTAAGTAGTGCTTCAGAAGGAGCTTTAGAAGACCTTCCACAAGTGCAAGAGGAATTTGGTTATTTTCTTTTTAGAAACCTTCATTACTTCTATTTTTATAACAGCTAGAATGAGGCTTAAGTTCAGAGCAAAAACATTAAAAAATTATGAAAGGACAGGGAGTGCATTGAAGGTTCCTATCTGTGAGTTCACCTGCATCTTTAGTAAAGCATTACTGGAGTAGAGGGTGCATTGGCAAAGTGTCTTACGGCCACTTTATGCAGAGTGATCTTTCTTTTATGTCAGACCCTTAAAATTGCAATATTTTTCTTTACTTCTAAAGCTGTAGTTTCCTGGGATTTTGTTTAGAACTCTTAATTCAGCAAAGCCTTAGTTGTTTGTGTGTGGTAGGGGAGGTTGAGTACATTTGGATAAGAGAATTTTCACTATAATTAATGGGCATTGGGAAACATGACCCTGCCTAGATAAAAGGGAGTTCTGGATCATTAAGATTTAGATAATGGAAGGGGTTATATGTGAAAAGCAATTGTCTGATATGACAATAGCAAAAGACAAATGGGGTGGGAGGGTTTACTTTGTTTTTAGTTGGTTTAGAAAACATAAACACAGCATGCTTAGTAAAACTCCAGCAGACACTATGTTTGGAAATTATGTAATGACTCCATATAGGCTGTAATGATATCCTGAAACCCTGTATTTAAACTAACCTGAATTACAATGAGAGATAAACAGAATATTTACCCATCCCTTATGAGCTGCTGCTGATATGTAAATTTATTCTTCTACTTTGCACAAATATACTTTTGAGCTACTGCTTAAACACTTCAAGGTCCTTAGCCAAACAGTTTTAATGATGCCTCCAGTATTATGAAAGTGTGACATTTGATGAATGCCTTGTATAGTTGTGATATCAGGGAAAGTGTAAACAAAAAACGCACATCAAGTCATCGTGCAACACCTAGATAATTTATAATTTTACTGTTTATATCCATCTTGACATTTTTTATCTGCCAAAGGCAGGTTTCATTTGGAATCTTAATCTGAGATTTATTTGGTGGATCTGGAAATCATAGCTAGAGTTCCCACAGGAAATGGTCCATCTACCAACAGATTAAATGGCAGTCCTGCAGTTGTTAAGGGAGCTCTGCATTTAACACACATGCATACTCATTCAGTCTGCACTGTGGAGAAAAATTAAAGTAGTAACCCAGGTTTAGGAACAATGTAGCTAAAAAGTCCCATATTTGCTGAATGACAAAGGGTTATATAGCAGCATTTCATTTTATTATTCGTGCTTGAATTTCTTGTTTGCTTTGTTGAGTCTGCTGACGAATACTAATAAATGCCTGCAACAATCCAGACGAGAGATGCCTGGCAACAAAGCTATGCGGTGGACCTCCCTGATCTTCTCCAGTTCACAACCTGACCTTTTGAAAAATTGGCTGGGCTAAGCTGCAGAATTTGGGTGTAATGGTTATTGTTAACTCCAGCTTTAGGATTTATTAATTTGTGTGATCAAGACTTACCTATACTTCAAAGTTTCAAAAGACCAAACACAATCATCCATCCATTAGAACTAACATTGTGTTTCAGTGAATCCCACTTAGTATCTGCCTAGAGATTGTGCTGTTTTGATGCATTTGGAATATAAAAATGCTTTTGCAACTGTGAGACCAATCCAATGAAAATCTGGTGTCTTCTCAGAGACTAATATTTTAAAATAACAATATGTTAATGAATTGCAAACGGAGAGTGCAATGCCAAAGGAAATGTCTGATATTTACACATTAATAAATGCATCACGACTAACTGCAGTGAATACCAAAATAGTGATTGACCCTGTATTTTAAACACTGAGTAGCATTTTTCTATTTTAAATATTCAACAGTTTGTACACAATTGATGTTTAGATGCAAAAGAGGAGGACAAAATACTTAGTGAGAGAGACAGGCGAGGGAAACATCATTATTAAAATAATCAGAATCCTTGGAGAATTGTAAAAAATTGCCTTTGCAGGAATAACTCCAACTGTTTTTAATCTTCTCAATTTATTTCCTTATGAAGGGTGTTGCCAGGGTTCCACACAAGTACAGGTGAATTCAGAAGCATTCAAAGTAACACAGATGTCCCCCAACTTATATTGCTAAAACAGAATTCACTGTTCCCTTCAGATTCCTTTCAGGATTAAAAAAAAAAAAAAAACACTGAACTTCTGAGTTTTTCTGTATTTTCGCAGATAAAGTATTTTCAAGCCTCTTCTTTTTTTGTGTATGTATGTGTTATGGGATGTAGAGCAAGCCAAAACATTAATGCATGATATAGCTTTGGTTATTTTTATTTCATTTGCAGATAACTTTCTCAACAAAGTTCCAATAAAATTATGTTGTTCTCTTTGTTTGATTTTTTCTGATAACTTAACTGCTTAGCTGTAGCCAGAGATCAAGCATTTGAATTGTATTGTTGTCTTCACCTGACTGACTTCTAAAATTGTTTGGAAGTTCTTTGCATTAGAATGATATTCAGTATAATTTTTTAAAAGGCTATTTCATTTATTCTGCCTAATATTGAAATTACAGGAAGTTTGTTTATATTGTACATTGCATATCTGTCTTCTGATATACAAATACTGTAACCTAACCTGTCATATGAACTAAAATTATCATCGTAAAGAAATGTCACAGGATACTATTTTAGTTATTTAAAATTAATCTTATTTTTTCAATTGTGTAAATGTCATTTTTCCATTCATAAGTAAAAGTGGGTTTTTTTCTTGAAGTACAATAGATATTAGTTTCTAAAACTTCTCTGACAGAAAAGAGAAGAATTTGAGGTCTCTGAGAAGGGGAAAAGGGCAGGAAGGGCCATCAGTGAGGTAGCACAGGCTCCATGATGCAGCATGGATCCAGTGCCTTTGACTTCAGCAGGTTTTCCTTCTGTCATGGAGTCATGGTTTAGGAATGGTATTCTCCAATTTAGTACTCCCACTAAAACCACGTGCAGCTCCCCCTCCCCCCTCCAACTGGAGCCACCAACGGTAAAGATCACGGGTTCAGAGATGAGCAATTTACTGGGAACAGCAATGAGGTAAGAAACTGAACAGTATCAGCAACAATACTAATGACAGAGGGTATAAGAAAAGAAAGGATTCACACAGAAGCCACACCCCCAATCCCCTGACCACCCTTTCCCTCGTAATAGGCAACACCAGACATTTCCCTCTGCTGTGTTTTCTGGAACCCTCCCCACAAGAGAGTCCCTTTTCGCCTGCCCCTGGCAATGACCTGAGTTGGTATAGAGTAACCCCTGTGTCCTGGCCATGTCTCCTCCTGTCTGCTGCAAAAATTAACCCTGTCCTGGCTGGAACCAGGACACAGGGCTTGCTCAATGACCTCAACAGAGTTGCTTCATTACTCTGTGCCTCAGTCTTGATGGCTTTAAAATTACTATCACAGTGCATATGCATCTCCTAAAAAATACCTGTGAGAATTTCCATAAAATGTTCTTTCCAAGTCTTATTTCAATGAACATCTGTCTTGTGTATCTTAAAGTGAGAGGAGATATCCTATTTTAGAGATGAATCCAGGACCTTTGTAAGTAAGGGTTACTAAAAAGTAAATTGATAGTCCCCATTCTTCTGAGCAGACCCACGATGCTCTCCACAGAGCCCACAGTCACAGTACATGGGGGCAGAACATACAATGCATCTATGTGGTGATTTCCTTACTGCCACGAGTTTGGCAGGTAATACATGCCACTTTGGCTGGGCAGAGCGCAGAGAAATAAAAGGAATAGCTTTGTATTGCAAAACTACTCTGAGTTCAGTCTTTGCTTGCTATCAGGTTCCTGTGACTGCCATTTTTCCATGCTATAGAAGTGATTTAGTGAGAGCTTAGAGTCCTACTGAATAATGATCTTGAAGTTTGTTCAGTTTTCTTCAAACAATGGAAAAAGTGCATCATGAAAGGACAACCATTTGCTCTTAGTTCCAGGTTACTTATTCTCAGTATACTACACTGCACTGAAGGGGCCTAAATAATTGCTGACATAAGTAAATCTATAGTAAGTCCAAAGACAATAAAGCTTCACTTTTTCATGTTGTTTGTTTCAGAGGAAATGTGTATTACAGACCTTTTATTTTTGTACTGAGCTTTTGTAACTGTATTCCAGAAACAGGAATTACTTTCTTCTTGAAAATTAGGCACTGCACCTATTCTTAGGATTAACTCTGAAAAATTATTTGTAGATCGTGGGAAAGATAAAACAGTGAGGAAACGGGTCAAAAGTAATGAACACCCTTTGACATATGCATGTAAATCATTGCATCTGTGTTAGTTCAAATATGAATGAAAAAAGAAATTACAGGCATTCTGAAGTATAAGACCTAAAACAACTCCTGTCACTAATGCCAGACAATAGGATCAAATTTCTTCCACTAGACTCATTTTCTTTCTTTGCATATTTATGCCTATAAAAGCCTTTAATTTCGGTTCTCACTCATTTTCAGGATTTATGCCTTTTAATCATTTAGTAAAAGGTAAACTGTTGAGCAGTCTGAGTTGTTCACAGTCATTCTGTTTGGTAGAAGTTCCAGTAGTTAAATAGCCAAGTGAATGAATGTTTGTCTTTTGACAAAATGGTTGACTCATCATTTTCAACTCAAGAAGGAGTATTTGGCCATAGTACTAATATAATTTGCATAGCTTGAAAAGTTAGTGGCCATCAGGCGAAGTTTGTAGTATTATTAATGGAGGAAAAAATCTAGATAATTTGAAAGTCAATAATAATAGCAGTTAGTCTAGTGAAAATGAAGGTGAAGTTCTAAAGTAATGCTTTTACACACATAGTTATTGCAGCAAGTGTGTTAGATATGTGTTTTATTGTGGGGCAAGATCAAGTTTTTTTAAACTGTAGGAAGTGTGTCTTGTTATTCCAGTGGAAACAGGTTAGTTTGGTAAAGGGCCAGGGTGGCTCTTTACATAGATTGTTTTGTTGAATAATGAATATTCCCTTGTTGCTCTGATTTTCTGATATTCGTGGAGATTCGCGGAAGCTCACAGGGAAGTCAGGCAGGCAGCACACAAGATGGCAAAAAGAGGAACTTTATTTACAAAAACTTCTTTATATATTCATTAATAATCTAATAATTATTGGTCGACAGTTTTTCCACCCCCTATAACAATTGGTTACAACTCTAGAGTGTCCAGTACCAAAACAAAGAGATTAGAAAGCACAAGAATGCAACTTATCTCTATTCTCCATGAGAAAGAAGAGAAAGATTTTAAAACAGTGCAACTACATTCCCTCTTGTTTGAAATTCAAAATTTCTGCTACTATACAAACACAGAAAAACCAAACAGACATTGAAGTTGTGTTGTAGCTTAGACTGAGAAGAAAAAATACATTATGGCAGCCCAGATGGCCAACTGTATCCTGGGCTTCATCAAAGGAAGTGTGGCTAGCAGATTGAGGAATATTATTCTACATTTCCACTCTACCCTTGTGAGACCCCTTGTGAATTACTACATCCAGTACGGGGGTCCCAGCCCAAGAAAAGCGTGGGCCTGTTGCAGCAAATCCACACTAGGCCAGGAACATGATCCCAGGGCTGGAGAGCCTCTCCTGTGAAGACAGGCTGAGAGCTGGGGTTCTTCAGCCTTGAGAAGAGAGGGCTCTGGGAAGACCTCGCTGTTGCCTTCCAGTACTTGAGGGGACTTATAAAATATGAAGGGGAGCAACTTTTTGCACAGGCAGGAAGTGGTAGGACAAGGGGGAGCAGTGTCAAATGAAAAGAGGAGAGATTTAGGTTAGATTTTAGGAAGAAATTCTTTACCCACAGAGTGAGGCACTGGAACAGGTTATCTAAGGAACTTACGACTGCCCTCTACTAGGAAGTGTTCAATACCCAGCTGGATGGGGTTATATGGGCAATATGATCTGGGCAATATGATCTGCTGGGTGATATCCCTGCCCATGGCAGGGAAGTTGGAACTAGTTAATCTTTAGGGTCTCTTTCAACCCAAAACATTCTATGATTCTATGATTAACAGGAGGAATTCTGGAGGCTTTTAGTAATTGATGTTGCACTTCCTCAAATATAGCACAATGTTTTGTTCTACATTTTTTCAAATGTTTTAAATCTGACAGTGTCACAGTGTCATAGCTACTGGATTTGCAGTCAGCTTTGCTCCTGCTCCCAGGGTGTATATGGCTCATTCTCTTTCTTTCTGCTTTTGCTCTTTTCCTGTTATGCCTCTTACTGTCGTCCCTCTGGGGGTTCACTCATGCAGTCTTTTGCAGACAGATGAGAACACACTATGTCTGTGCCACAGACCAGCTTAAAACAAATACTAATAAGCTATACGTGGCAAAGTACTATTACACTTGAAGCTGATTTGGTGCACCTGGGCCTTCTGAAGTCCCCATACTCATCTGCAACCAGATCTGTAGCCAGTCCTGTATTTTGGGGTGCTGTGTACATGTTCCATTGGATTTTGTTTGTTTTGCCTTACTCTTATTCCATGGAGATTCCCTGCAAACCTCTGAGCTGATCAGTGCATTTTAGTGGGGTGCTGAAAGACTACAGACCGGGAGAAGAGGATGTCCACTCAGCTTCTGCTGGATGACAGGACTGCTGAATATGCTGAGTGCTACACCAAGGGAAGCTATTGCCTTCTTAGTCTTCCAGTTGAATCTGCACCTTCTGTGCCCTTATCACTGTTGGTACAGGATTCTCCTATCCTCTGCTTTCCCTGATTTCGGTACCTATCCCTCACTTAGAAGAAGCTATGAGGAATAGTGGGCGCCTGTACAGTATGATGGGGTCAATGTTTTTACTTGACTTTTTAACCACTCCCAGCTTAATAACATTGACTTCTGTTCTGCTTTTACTGTTTCAAGCCATGACAGCATTATCTTCCCCTTACGTCCCTCACAATCAATTCCCAGATTTAATTCTAGTGTCTTTATATTCCTTCTTCTTAACATTTGCTTTTCTTTCCCACAATGTGAACAAGCTATTCATTCAAGATAAATACATACAGAAGATCAGCTGTTCAGCTTCTCCCTATAGTGAAATATTAATCTGGGCTACTGAACTTGTTCTGTTTTATATGGAAAAAAAAAGTTGTTTAGTATACTCAAGAACCAGAATCAGCAGTGGTGGTACCACTTAATGAAATCGACATAATTTTTTTCCAAAGCTTGCAAGGCTGTTTTACCCTTTCTCTGGTGTTCCCTGTGCAGCCTGATTATTGCAAATGCTACTTACTCCCCAGTGTGTGTCTGCAGCATTGGTAATTAGTGCACAATATGATTTGCAGGAAGCATGAGGAAAAGCACCGAAGTGCATTGATTAAAATTGCCACTTAGTTTAGCAACAAGACCATCTACCATGTACCAAGGCCTACATTATTTGAGGTGGGGGTCATGGGCATATCAACAATAAAGTGGTTTTAAAAATAAAATATATCCTATGTGCATTGGTCTGACAGTGTTTAAAATGTCTTCCCCAAAGCATTCTACTGACAAATTTAGCATGTTGACCAAAGAAAAACCATTACAGCTTTATTAAATGAGTAAAAACCTCTCACCTTAATGCCCTTGGGCAGAGTGCTTTCAGTTTTGAGTGGAGGAGGCTGCCATCATCTTCTCTCTTACGAAGCCAGTAGAGAGAAAACAGATTCTCTGTGTTTCACCTAATGTTTCTGAGAATGCTGCTTACAGCCTTCCTGTGATGCTACTTAGTCTTATCCCTGTGCTTGAGGGAATTGAATGTGGTTGAAAAGGTGTGCTGCAAATGTATGTTGTCTGAAGAAGCAGAATTAGCATTTATAAATGCCAACACAGTTCTAGTACTATTCTAAATTCTCTTTTTTCTTTAGCTGCAGTAATTTACAGTTAAAAGCCCACATCTTGATGTGGCCTAAGAATTTAGCAGAAGTGCAGCTGCTAATGCAGATGTTTACCTCATCATACAGACATGTTCATTTCTGGTTTTAAAAATAAAAATAAAAATCTACCCGCTGAACTGATCTGTCATCTAGAGAGTTTTGCTTCTTGTTGGCAGCTCGTATTCAGAATGTTACAGAAAGCCTGCTGGTGCTCATCTGACCCTCGTAGTTGCTGCTGCTCTTCCATTTAGGCATTAGTGATACTGTTGGGATGACCTGGGAAGTATTACATGTGGCTGTATGGCTCTGGGTGTGATGATCAAGGGCATGGGAACCCAGGGGGTGTTAGCCCTGATCCTTCTCCTAAGAGGGAGGGGCGTGGAGGAGGATTGAGTGAAGTGGGTGGATGAGGCCTGCTTCAGACGGCTGGAAGAACTCTCATGCTCAAAGGTCCTGGTTCTCAAGGTCACTGCCCCAATGATGTTAATGATCTGCTGGAGGGACAACAGCAGGGCACAAGTGAGCAATCTAGGAAATTGCTGGAGTCCACTGATGACAACTTCCTGATACAAATGGTTGAGGTTCCAGCAAGGTGATCTCCAGTGGTCTCTGCCAACTGCAGAGACTCTTCTGTGGTCTCTTCTTAAAGTCCTAGAATAAAAGGAGCAAATTAACAAAACAGGACCTGTGAAAAGAAGAAAAACTTATTCTCATGCTAAGGGAATAGAAGCAGCCTAAAATGCCACCTATACTTTTTAGCACTCTGGAGTGAGATTTTTCTTCTCCAACTTTCATAGGGCCAAAAGAGAGTACTGTGAGTCTAAACAAGGAACAAAGGTTCCTGGCAATACAGTCACTGGTTACTTCAACAGATCTACATTGTGCTTGAATTCTTCCAGGGAATGCGACATACTTCACTTGAGCAACTTCACTTATAGAATAAATGGATGCCCTAGAGAGGAAGAGGAGGAAAAGTTGTTACAGCAAGTGAAGCATTGCACCTCCCCTGCAGCATGTGACAGCATAATTTGTAACTACATTTATACGGATACTGCATCTGATATGGGAGAAGTGAACAGGATGTCATTTCATAGGAAGTTCTTTATACTATAAATCAAATGGGAAGCATAAATCCCTATACAATGCTTTACAAATATGGAAATTCAGACTAGGTTAGTTTTCTGATAGTAGTAACTGGAGAAGATTCCAAATTTTGCCATCATGTTTTGTCACTCCCAAATTGAGGCAGGTTGTTAGAGTAGATTTGTGAGTGTATTTGGTGATTTTTTTTAATGTATGTTTCTTTAGATATCCTTGCTTCTTACTATAAGGAGGAGTAAGAGATCAAATCCAGTTTTTAGATGTAGCAGCACTTCAGAGGGAATCTCTGCTCAAAAACCCGCAGGATTTCAATCCAGTGGAAACAGCGTATATTTGTTCAAAGAATCCAGGTGGCTGTGACCTTGTGTTCAATTTCTGTACTAGCTGTGAGATGATATGAGGAACACATTTCAATCACAGTACTGAAAGTAGTATTATCAACAAATATTTTATGGTAATGGTCCTCACATGTTCAGAAACAAAGGTTCTGATACTCCGTTGACTGTTGTTTCTCTAGTACAAAGATCAGTGGTTATAGTTTACAGGAATGGTTAGAGTGGTTTCAAGTAAATTTGTGCTGAAGTGCATGTGGAGAATACAGATGAGCAGTGGATACCATAACTTCTTCCCTGAGGTGTTAACACGTAGCTTCATATTGGAAGTTGTTAAACTGACTCCAGACAATTCCCAAGTCACCTCTTGGGGCCCTTGGGCTGTTTCCTGTGCCATTGTCTGTGCCTTTCTCATTTAAGGAAAGAGGAATCTATTGCAACACATTTTAGAGACAGTTTGCAGTATTTTTTACTTGGAAACTGTACTTATATGTTTAGATGCAGGATGACACCTTGATACTGATTGATTTGTATTTTTGGTCTATTTCTACTTGAATTCAACTGTATAGACCCTTTCTTATTTTTGAGGAGGATGTTATAAGGTGGTGTCAAGGTTTGACCCTGGCTAAATGCCAGACACCTACGACTGCTCTCTCTACTCTCTCCTGCTGCAGCTGTGCAGAGGAGAAGAAAAAAACTAACACAAACACACCAGAATCATGAGTTGAGATAAGCCATTGGTGGGAGGATGCACAGACAAAGGGCAGAAACAGGTGGTAAACTTAAAGTTGCAAAGTGATTTATTAACCTAACAGAGCTGGAGGATAAATCAGAGGTAAAAATAAGCTCTTAAGACACTGTTTCTTCACTCACCCCCCCTTCCCTCTTAAGGCACCATTTCTCGGCTCACCTCTCCTCTCTCCTTCCAACCAACAGTTCCGGGGTGGGGGCAGGGTATGGGGTTTTTTTTTCTTAGTCAGTCCATCACCACAATTCTTCTTCTACAAACACTGTTTCTCTACTTACCCCTCTCCCTATTAAGACACCATTTCGCAGCTCACCCCCTCCCTCCTTCCACCACCTCTGGGGGGCGGGGGGGCAGGGTATGGGAGGTTTCCTTTGGTCAGGGTCAGCCCACCAGGGAGAAGAGTCCTCTACTTAGCCATGGGGTCCCTCCCACGAGAGACAGTCCTCTACAAACTTCTTTGGTGTGGGTCCAATCTCATGAGCAGCAACACGCCCGAATCTGCTAGCGCACAAGTTTTTTTGTCCATAGGGTGCAGACTTCCAAGCTGAGGCCAAGCCGAGGCCAGGCTGTTTCCATCCTGGGAGCAAGGCCTTTCTCTCTCCTGCAAGGTCTTTGCAACTCTCAATCTCTGGGACTCCCACTGGATCACAGCTTCCTGCAGGCATCACCTGCTCCTCTGGTGTGGGCACCTCCCCACAGGCTGTGGGGGGTTCTCTGCATCCCCCTGGACCCCATGGGCTGCAGGGGCACAGCTGCTCCCCCATGGTCTTCACCACGGCCGGCAGAGGGTTTTCAGCTCCGGCGTCTGGAGCACCTCCTCCCCCACATTCTCCACTGACCTTGGTGCTTCCACGTTGTTTTACCTCCTCCTCCTCCTCCTCTGGCTAAAAAGAAGTGCATGCTCACATTGTTTTGATTTCTTCTTAAACATGTTTTCACAGAGGTGTAACTAACATCTCTAATTGGCCCAGGTTTGGCCAGCAGCATGTCCATCATCTTCAGAGCCATCAGAGATTGGCTCTGCTGGACATGGTGAAAAACTTCCAGATTCTTCACACAGGACACACAGGAACCATCTTTGTACACCACCCTACTCACTAGCAAAAACTGGTCCAAGCAAAACCAACACAGATGGATCAAAGAATATATACCCTATATTTTATCCAAAATATTTGGAAACACTAACTTCATTAAATAAGCAAAAGTTCCAGTGTTTGTTCTCTACTTATCTCAATGAAAGAATGAAGAAAATATGCACATTTTTTTTCATTTCCATTGTTTTTAGGCTGCTTTCTTCTCATTTTTTAATATAATCCTATAATTAAACTTACTTGTTCTTACTTTATGAAAGAACATTTGTGGTATGTGGATCTTTCTTTCATTTAAATGCCTTGATATCAGAAATATGCCCTAAAAATATTCAGTAGCCAAGCTTAAGAGAACTAACTTTCACACTCAACATTTTAATCAGATAATTTTTCCCTTTGGCACAATGTCTGCTTTGCATTCTTCAAGTTCTTTAGTTGTATGACCCTGTACCTCACACTCTCCAGGAAAGAATAATGGTGCTTTAAATTTGTTGTTGCTAATTACAGCTTGATGCTATTCCTTTTGTAGCCAAAAGGAATTTGGAACAGACCTCACCATAAGTAAGACTGTAGTTATAACCTGAACATTTCCCTTTCTATAGCAGAAATTTATCGTATCTCACTATAGTAAAGCTGAATTTTGTAAGAGATAGGCAAATAATTTTCTACAGTCAGCATTATTTTAAGCAGTCATTTAAGGGGGAAGAGGGATTAGGAAATAGTGATGAATTTTTCATGTTTCCATGAGAAAAAATCAGTAAGTGGATTGTAATTCCTACATCCATGCTGTAGGTAACACAGGTCTAGTTCCTTAGTGAATGGATGAAGAAGTTGTGAATCTGAAACTATATTAGTTCTTCCTTTCTAGTACAATAAGAATATAACAAGCCATTTTCAAATGAAAAATCTCAAGTTTGTGCTTCATTCTCCAAATGAGAAAATGTGTTTGCTTCTCTTCCCAATTAGAAACACACATCCTGGATCAGAAAAAAGAAGACTTTTGTGGTGAACTTCAGTTTTATGAGAATTCTCAAAAACCCACAGAATTTTTTATCCGGGCGGAAACTGAAGCACTGAAACGTTCAGATTTGCGAGATACCAGTCAAAGAGGAGGAGTCCTAGGTGATAGTAATTCTGGTTCTGAAGAATCAAGGTAAACCCAAGAAATATCCCTATATGTAGTTTTTCTGGATTCAAATTATTGACAATATACGTATGAATTTTTTGATAAATATAGGGAAGTTTGCTTCCTACATGAGAATCAGTAAGTCAGCTTTTTACTTAGACTCCCCATATCTGCCCTTCTTCCCTTATGGAATACAGCGTTTGACCTCTGTATTCTCTAGCGCTTATAGAAAATATGATCATTGCCATGGTTCATATCACACATTGATTTTCAATTATTGTGATCTCTACAGAGTTTTGAAAATGCATGGGGAACAGAATTAAAACAGATCTTGAACATCTGGTAGTGTCTGTGGCTTTACACAACAAGCACCTGAAATTATATGAGGGAGGAAGAAGCAGGAATAAAGCTGGGTGAAGTCCAGATAAAGTTGGAAGAATGAAGATGAAGAGCTGTAATACCTTGTAGCAGTCTGTGACAGGAATCTGGAGATGGGCTAATATGGTTGAAAACCTTAATAAAAACCCTGAAGATTTTATTGTGTCATTGATTTGGGTCATTTCTTGTCATTAATGTTTGTACTGTGCGATGGGCCTCTATAGCAGTCTTAAGAAATATATACACATTTTGTATGTGACACCATACAAAAGTATAACTAGCTGTCTAGTTATACCTTTGACTAGCTGACTAGTTAGGGAACATGCTGCCAGTTTTGAGTGACTTAGGCATTCTGAAGACCAAGTTTTAGCTGAGTGTCAGAGTTGTTTTTGAAAACGGGATCAAGGGTATTAATGGATACACAAGCAGTTCCGTGAAACTCTTACTTTAAGATAGAATTTTTCTGGGCATTGAATCTTGTCTTATTTTTCTTATCTATGGCTAATAAGTTATTTTAAAACTCCAAGTGGCATGCAGTATGGAATACCTGTTATCAGTTATAGTATTTATAATCATACCATCATTTTACAGATTCCTTCAAGATGAACTCGTAGATTTTTTTTATGGATATTCTCATATCACTTCATGTGGAATCATCCTACAAAAAATTTGGTTTCCTTTAACCTGAGCATCACTTTGATCCCCAAATGTTTTATTACTTCATTGCTCTGTGTTAAATAATGGTTTTTAATATTTGCTTTCCTTAAGCATTTGCTGTTTATCGGCTTCATAGCCAATTTATATTCATCTGATTTTTGCCTTAGTACATAGCTGCTATATTCCAGATTACAGATTCCTTGCAGGATTACAACTCTTAAGTGGTAGAAGGGCATTATTTTTCTGACTAGTTAATACATTTGCAGTGGTTAACAAGTTTTTTAACAAGTTTTGATCATTTATTTCTGTGCATTTTGATTCAGAGGGGCAGAATAACAACTGTTTAATCCCCCCCCCCCCCAACAGCACTGTAGAAAGAAAGACAAACAGGATGCTTCCTGAATTTATATACTCCTGGAAGGATGCTGAAGATTTAGGTGGAAAAACAGAAACTGCATTCCTTTTAAAAGAATTGGACACTCTGAGGGCCAAAAATAAAAAGGTACAATTGAGATATTCAGATCACAGTATTTGCTTTTTTATAATTACCTTGCAAAACATACATTTTCAACTGTCCCTGATTTAGTTTTGTTATTTATTTTAGGGCACTAGCTTCCTGTCATTTTGGATTCTTTGTATCTGCTTAACAACTATTTATCTGGAGTTAAACCCTTCCAACCTACCCTCTGACTTTTTAAATCAATGACAGATTCTTGCACCTGGGATGAAAACCAATGAAGACCAAAGACTAGGCTAGGATTTCATGAATAGAGCATGGAGCTCATGCTTCTGATGCCTCTGTGTGTGTGGCCTATATAATGAATGTGCCCAGATAACTCTGCTTTATTGAAAGGGAGAAAATTTCAACCTCCTTGAACACTGCATTGCTTCTAGTGTTAGCCGTGGTTGCATGTCCCTAAACAACCTGATGGTCTAGTCTTTCCATGAAGTGTCATTGAATATTCAAGCTTACATACCTGTCCAAGTACAGATTTAGTGAATACCCATTTAAAAGAAAGGCCTCAATATGTGAAAGCATACCAGTTTTCTATCTAATGAGGAACCTGAAAAAGTATGCATTTACACCAGTCTTTTTGGACTTTGATGTCAGTATCTTGGTAGGAAACCCTGAACAGGCTGTTCATGCAGACACCACCTACATTATATTCCATGCAATTCTGAACTTCCTTAGCAAGAAGGACTACAGCTGGCGATACCTGAGGAAGAGAATCCCAAATAAAAACAATGGCATGCACATTGCTACTTGTCTCACAGAGTAAGATAGGGCAGATATTAAAAAAATATATTCATAACATTTGTTCTTTAAACAAACAAATAAATATAATAAATTGAACTTCTGTTGTAATGCTTAGTGTTTGTATTTTGGGAGTAAGAAATTGTTATTTGCAATTTTGGTGTGGTTGAAAGAACAGGTTGACAGTTTCAGCCAGATAAGAATCTTACTGTCCACTTGTTCAATGCAGCTTCAAGATAAGCTGGCTGAAAAGGACAAGGAGCTGAAGACAATGAAACTGGACTTAGAATTGCAAGACAGAGCTACAGAAGCTAAGATTGCAGAAAAGATTGCAGGTACAGTAGGCAAGCACTTAACATATGGCTGTATGGCTCATACAGTACCCGTGGTTGCTATATGACGTGGCCTGGTGAATGTTAGCTTTATTTGCTAAAGGAGGGAAGATTTGACTTTTTTTTTTATGTGTGGCTGTTTAGAGTTGCTTAGAAAATAGATGGCTTTAACATCCTGGTACTGGTATTAGTAGGAGCTTTACCTGTATTCATACTGATTTGGGCATTAAATGCATTGTTAACACCATGTCAATCCAATCACAAAAAGGTTGTTTGTTTTGTTGGAAGGTCCTGAACAAACAAGGGGAAATAATGATTACCAGTGCATCTACCTTTCAACCAGCAGTTCAAATACCACTTATTGTTTTAGCTGGTTCAGAGCAATACTACCCCCTCCCCGTGTTTGGAGATAGTCTCACATTCACCTCAACTAGAGACCTGCACTGTTCTTGAAAAATCTGCTCTTTTGGTAGTTAAAATGAATTTTTGTCAGATGATGGCATATGTCCAGTGAATGAAGTTTATAGGAATTCTCAGAAGGAAAGGTTTTTAAGTTTATAGGTGAAAGTGAATATGTGCTTATCTTTGTTGTTAATTGTTCTTTGGATAGACATAAAAGCATGGAGACAGTTTGTATTATATACTTGCTGAAATTGCTAATGTAATGAAGCTGGGCATTTTTATTATTGAAAAGTGACTGTGTGTACAGTGTACCCAGTACATGAAAAATACTCTAAGGTTTTCCTGAAGATGTTTAAAAAAATTAATGGGAGTGCTTTTATAAATTCATTGTATCATTTGTTTAGAAAGAAATGTAAGCTTGGTAAAATCGTTTCCTCATAGATCACACACACTTCATAGAGTATTAATAGTACTAATAGCTGCCCCAAAAATATTTGTACTAAAGGGAGGAGTATCTGTCTTCAGGAAAATGGAGCAGATAATAAACTCTCTAGCTGAAAAACAGATGGCTGGCTTTACACTTACTATCAAACTCCTGAGAATACAGTACACTGTGAATATTATAAATGGAAAAGAAAGTTTCTAGATTTTCTGTGGTGGGGGAAGGGAAGGGCAAATCTAATCAACATCTTAGGAAAGAAAATGAAATACAGGCATAATTTTATTCTTATTTAATTTCATATTACTGCTTGCTCTATTTTCAGAAGAAAAAAGGTCTTCACTATGTATCATTATTATATCCACCAGTCAAAAACGAATGCAGATTGTTTGGGTTGAATATGAAATTTTATGTTTGTTCCTGGATATTTGCCCAGTGTTTTACCTCTGTACTTGATTCTCTTTGATATAGGTGTTCATTGCTCATTAAAACCTGGAAAGGAAGGTGTGTCAAAAACATGGATAGTTTCATTTTTATGGATACAGTTGAAACACTTGTTAGGAAATTGTCATTTTCCTACACTACTGCTTAAACTTTCTAATGATGTCCTAAGCATATTTTTCTCTTCCAAACAGAATGGCATGAATATGGATATAATAATTTAACATGCTTATTCTGTTTTAAAAGGAATAATAAACCAAATTTTAAAGAGAGCTACAGAGTGTAATAACAATGACCTTTAAAAAATACCCTTTTTTTCTCCTTTTATGAGTACAGGAAGTATAAAATCCTTTAAATGCTGAGAGAGAGGGCAAGAGGCTCCTTACTGCTTAAACTGTTTGCCAAAAGGAAGCATTGTTAATATTTCACAGTTTTTTTGCTTCCTGTCTTACAGTTCTAAGAATGTTACCAAGTTTGGATAAATGGTTTGAAACCTGGAATTATGTGAACCAAACTGGGTTTGTGGAAGTCTATGTGTGTCTCTCTCGTAAAAGCCTTGGGGAGAGTTATAATGGACAAGCAGGACCTAATAAAGAACAGGCTCTGTTTAAGGAAAAACTTATCCCCGTGTGTTAAGTTCTTTGAGGAAGGGAGAACACATGCTGCTGTGATTTCATGTTACTAGTTAATGTTTAATTATTGCCGTGTATAACACATGGTATCGAGTGAAGCTTGTAAATATGGGTGTTTGCATTTTTATTATTACTTGGTACTGACTTTATGATAAGTGGGTGACTCCACAAAATTATGTTGTAAAGAACATCAGAAAGGTACACCATAAAAGTGTTATCTACTTTGAGGAATATTAGAATTCTGTTTTAAAAGGTAATCCTCTAATTGATAGGCTTTACCTACACAAGTCCCATGGAAAGAATGAAAAAGTGAAGACAAAGGGCATTTTGAAATGAAGCTAGAACAGTCTACAGAAACAAATAATCCAAAGGCTGTCATTTAGTAATTTTTACATTGTTCAAGGGAAAAAGTGAAGAAGAAAGGGGTAAATTTGTGAAATGCTTCATGAGAAAAGAAGAAAAAGTAGAATTAAGGCAGAAGATACACATGATGGAAGAAAAGTAAAATACTGTGTGCACTAAATAACTTATTTTCAGAAAATGTTTATTTAAAATTTTTTCTAGCCTGGAAAATTGATTTTAGTACTTCCTTGGGTCCTTATCTCTGTGTCAGCTAGTTGTGGCTAAAGAAAATTAGGGAATTTGAGGTTTTGATTTCAGACTTATAAGCAATAAAGTCTATTGTTTCTTGTGGTCATAGCTGACACAGATTCCTGCAGTTTATTCATTATTCTTCTGTTGGATTTTGTGTCATTCTAGCCCAATGTCAGAAGTTAGTTTCACTCCTTATCATGAAGAAGAACAGAGGTGGAGGCAACATCAGGACAGTGAAGGGAAGAGCACATCATAAAAGAACAGACACCAGGATAGTGTAAGGAAAAAAGGGAACACCACATGGGAAGTGGGTATGAAGAATAGAAAAATCTTGAAATTTGGGTATGCAGAACTTTCATATGTTGAACAGAAAAGGGAGTGAGTGGCTGCCTGTGGGTGTGGGAAGGGAGAAGCAGCATACATCTTTTGAGGACAGACTGGAAAAAAAAGATGGAGGCATTGCAAAGGAGTAAGTCTTCAAAACAACTAGCTGAGAGAACAGATCTCACTTTGGATGGATGTAATAAGTGACTACATTTTTTCCTAATAGAAGAATTAAACAGGGAATGTATAGGAACTTTTAGAGGAAGGAGCTGGTTGAGCATAAAGGAGAATTATAGAGCATAGTGGTAACTTCTCTACACTGGAAAAACTATCAAAGCCATAGTATTCTCACAGTGCCATTACTGCAGCAAGATGTGCCATAGTTGGCATCAGAACCTCAGCTCTTGGAATATTTTTGTTGCTATCACAGTATATATTGAGACTAAGAATAATTCTGAATGAAAATATAATAAAAATATTTATCCTTAAATCTTTCTGTAGCAAAGCTATTCTGTGAGATGGAGGGTTTTGTGCCAGTATATAATAATAATGTTACCAAAATTTAATACTTCTTTAAATCAACATCAGCTCAGCAGGATTGAGTCCAGCCCTGTTAGGGGTTTCACGCCATTTTAATGCTTGAAAACTGTATTAGCATTCAGTAGATGCTCTCTGAAAGACCAGGTAATGATAAAAAATACAGTATGGAAAAAGAGGAAAGCAGTGCTTCTAATATGGTGGTATATACTATACAACTTTCAGCCTCTTGGAAACTATGGCAGTATACCTACAATGAAGTCCGTATTTCAGG
Source organism: Acanthiza pusilla (assembly GCA_036630365.1). Classification (NCBI taxonomy): domain Eukaryota; kingdom Metazoa; phylum Chordata; class Aves; order Passeriformes; family Acanthizidae; genus Acanthiza; species Acanthiza pusilla. The sequence continues at coordinate 8,237,873 of JAXCHO010000078.1, forward strand.
TCTGTTTTTATGAAAGTGTTGTGAATATACATTTGTGGTATTTTGGAATTCTTGAATATGGTGTGGAAATATTCATGAACATTATTTGAAGTTTTCTAAATTAACTTGAAAAATAATTACTGAATATGCATATGCAATAGATTTAATAGCAAACGTGAAAACAAATATCCAAGTGGCTATTAGCTTAGAGTTAATTTGATTTAATATCCATAAAGTAAGAGGAAATAAGTAATCTTGCCAGTAATAAACTTTGGGTGGCAATAACTTTCAGCACAGAAGAAAAGTATTTTCCATTTCTTCAAAGCTCACTTTAGAGTCCCTTTTTAGATGTTATTTTTCTTTCCTGCATGTCATCCATTAAAGATTAGCTGTGGAAGGTTGGAGCATGGAGAGATTATGAATGACAGAACAACTCCTGCAGAATAATAATCAGTTTTTGGTATTTAATGCTGTTTGACTTTTGCAGACACATTTCTTATTAACCTTTGGTACAAACAGAAATCCAGGTTCCTGATATCTCATGGAGAAGATGAATTCAAGATCCTCTTCCAATTAAACTGAAATAAGGCCAATATTGGGCTTTAGCCAAAAGAACTCAGTAGTTCCCAACTCTTGTGTTTATAAACCTAAATATGAATGATATTTTACAGTTTAAGTAGGTAATGCATATACTTTGCTAAACCAGTTTTCTGTGCATAATTTATTTATGTATTTAGTCTATATAGTTCTTAGAGGGTTTGTCCAGTTAAATGCTTCATTACAGACTATTATTTCCTGAATATCTTTTCAAAATATTTCCTGATAAATAGCACAATTTTGAAAATAGATGTAGGATTTGAATCCTCTGTATGGGAAGGTAGGCAACCCATCTAAAGAACAGAAAAAAACCCAATGTGGGGCCGTGGTGATTGAGAAATTCTTAGCTTAATTTTTAGCAGCTTAATTTGAAACAAAATGATTTTACCTTCAGAATGTCGGAATTGTTGATTGTCAAAAAGTTGCATACAGCTCTTTGAAGTACAATATATGATGAGTTGGCATAGGTTAAAATGTCAATTACTAAGCTATTTATGGGTGGAGCTTGTATGTAAAAAACAAGCCAGTTTCTTCTGCTTTTTTTATGACTAGTCTGGCCCTTCTTTCTTCCACACAAGTGCTAGATGAGCATAAAGAATTGGGTTTTATTCAGGAATAAAAAGGTCTGCAAATAATCAACTTCTTGGGGCATTTTAAAAAAAACTTTCCTTTAACATGACTAATTATAACTTGCGAACTTTAATGCAATGTTTATATTTTCCCTCAAAAGTAAATATTCAGGCATCAGTAATTATTCATTGGAAAAAAAAAGTTTAACAGCATTATGGTTTGAATTTTGAAGTCAGCTGTGTTTAGTGTATTAGAAGCAGAGGCTTAAGTATTGTACAGGGATTGGCTTTCACAAGAACAGCCTTGGGGTCTGTGTATAATACTCTCTCCTATTCTTTCCCACTTTATTTTTTTTTTAATTGAATTGTGATCTGAGTACACAAAGAAAACCCTATGCAGAGCTGCCACTAAGCAACTTTAGCCTTTTATTAAGAACACTCTGTTTATAGCATTGGAAATGTAGGAGCAGATGAATGCTATGCACTAAATACATACAACAAACAAAGCAATAAAGAAGTCAGTGTGTTCTATCAGTGTTTGTTCAGATTGCTTTATCTATAAAGTCACATTTAGGTGTAAATTACTTGTAGCTTTCCTATGATCTTCTTATCACTATTTTACTTTTATTTTTCAGTTATACGTCATAACTGAAAGTAAATGAATGGTAGCTTTCAAAAAAGAGCAGGGAACTTAAGTTGTCTGTTTCGTAATAGAACATTTTTAAGTTGACAGTCAGCACTATTTTTAAGTTGACAGTCAGCCCTGGAGCTGATAGTTTGCCATTAACCTGAATAAGAACTGTGTAAGGGCTTTTGAATTCGAACATTTCTAGGGATTATCTGCATTTTGTAACATGTATATGCAGAGACCAATTAATGACGCATTGTAAAGGCTTTCATAGCAATGCAGGGTTTTATTTTTTAATTTGGCTATGAGAAGATTGACTTATTTAAGAGTTGTGAGCACAGTCATTAAATTTAGTAGAAGGAAATCTCAGAGGATTTTGATTTCTGATTTGAGTGGGTAACAAATACAAATATATGTTTGTATTTCTGTAAGGAGAGCGTACATATATCTATATGGGTAAATGAAATTTAATAATAGTTGCCCAACTGAAAATGGCAAAGATAGTTTCCAAGTTCTCTTGTGATTAGATATACAGAGACCCAGCAATGGTGGACAGGAATGGGAGGACTGATGAAAATGAAAATGCAGGTACTGGGACCTCAATTCCCAGTATACTTTTCTAATTCCTGACATTCACATAGCTGCTACCAAGAAATCCAAAGCGAAAACAAAACAAAAATCCCTAAAAAGTTTCAGTTAAATCTCTCTTGCGGCATAAATTTCAGCTGACAGTTTCTTCATGGAAGCAACTGAGCAGGATAAACAGGCAACTAATTACGAGAATCTTGAATTCTAAGAATGACTTGGCCAAGCAAGTTCTTTCCTGTTTCTACTTTTCCATCAGAATAATATACATCACCAAAGGACAGAAAACAGAAAATATTCTTTGTTTCATTTTTTGCATGATTTCATCATTCACTCCTTTCTTAGGATAGATAACTCCTCACACCTGTGTTTCATGAAACAGCAGTCAAATCATGCATTGAAACTTTCTGAGTCATTATTTGTAACTACTTTAATAAATCCATGAATATTTAAGATGCTCAGAGCATTTTTTGTAAAAGTGTATAATCTCATTTGTATTTCTTGTTGCTGTAATGACACAAGTAACTAGTAAAATTACTTTGAATGTATCAGAATCAATACCAAAGAAAATCCCAAGTTACTTATTGTTCAGCAACCACTGATCTTGAATACTAAATCTTAAACTGCGAAACCCTGACCTTTGCAACAATACATTCTTTTTAACAAAAAAGCTTTCTCACCACGTCTTTTTCTTGGAATTAGCTGATCACTATAACTAGTGCTTGTTGCAAAAACTATTACCATTTCATGACAAACACCTTGCAAAGTCCAAAATATTGTTATTATTTCTGTAAAACTGATTTGAAAACCAATAATTGTAGTGTTATTGTATTTACTGTATCTTCCGAGATATGGTAGCAGTGTGGATAGCGATCTCATATTTTCTTTTCAAGATCTGGCCTGTATTCTAATTTTACTTTTTTTAACGAGTAATATGATTTCTGCTGCCACAGATGTTTTAAGTCCCAACATTTTCCTCTTTTGCCTCTCTTACTCCGTTTATTTTATTTACACAGATGACCTCTAGGAAATAAGCAAACAGACTTTTATCCTGGGAGTCCTGCTTTCCTTGCTTCCCCCAAAGTTCCATGTTTGGAAAATCATGAACCACTGTTTAAACTAAAATGATTTCCAGCACACCTTCTCAGTACTGCTATGTTTTAAAGGTGGTTTAAAAAGTATAGGAGATAAGTTTGCCAAAAGAATCAGGTTCAACTAAGAAAATATGTACACTGCTTTGACTCAGTAAACTCATACTTGGTATGGTTCATCTTCTTCATATTTACTTTTGCCCATATTAGAAAACAATTAGCTTACTAAACAAATTTGAGTATTTGGGATAAAAAAATCTACTTTGAGTCTCTCTCATTTGACTAAGAATTACATGATATTTGATAAGCTTGTTTAAAAATGGACATATCCAAATATTATTGTAAACACCCATTGATTTGTTTTACCTGCAATATAAGTATTTTACTTAGTTGGCTTACATAGTAGCTAATAATATTTGTTAATGTAATTTAACTGCTGTGAACCTTTACTGAACAAATATTGAAATTTATACAAGTCAAAGAAAGAGAATCTCTAATGACTTTTGTAAAAGCTTCCATTTAATAGTTAAGGAGAAAAGTTTATATGACATACCAGATGCAATTAACAGTAGATTTTACATTTAATAAAAAGAAAGAAGCATATGTATTTGCTTTATTCATTCCATCATAATTTGCATTAGAGCTGTGGGTGTTTAATGAGCAAATTCCAGCTAAAATGCTATATTGATTTTCTAAGTGAACTTTGTAATAGCTATCTACCTTACAAAAGCTCTCTGTTTACAATTGTTTTCTTTACTAAAAACTAAAAATGTTTTAGAATTGATGAGTTTAGCATAATGATTCTTTTAAAATAAAGAGCTCTTTTAGTGTATGCAGGGGTTTTAGTTACAAGGAGAAAGATGTTATTAAATTATTCCAAAACAAATAAAGTTTATACAACTAAATAGTAGTGCTGTACTTCAATATACTACAATATTTGCAAGCATGGGAAAATAATCCTTTTTTCTTAATTCAGTTCTCTGGGATTTAAATATTTTAACTCTTGAATGGCATTATATAGATGAATTAGTGAATGACACAATTCATTTTAGCTTAATACTAGGCTATTCATACTTCATTTTTATGTGTCATTTTTTTGCCTGAAATATGAGCTCTATAAGAATTTGTGTTTCTTCTGGTCAGGCTTCAAGACAGAAAGGACAGGGTTGGTTGGTATGCCACTAGAAGGTCTCCAAGAAAAGCCTTGCAATGTCGACCAGAGCAGTTGGTGACAAAGCAGCTGGATCTGATTTTCCTTTGGATCAGGCATCAAGTCAGTGTGGCAGTCTGGAGTTAGTATTTTGCTGGATGTGTCATGTTTTGAATGGAACTTAGAAGCATGACTTGGTGTTGCTCTCGGTCAGTTTTCACCTTGCATTTTTATGAAGCATAGGGATGATAATCTGGATCTTTTTTACTCTTTCTCGTATGAAGGAATTTCATATCACTCTTTCATAGATTCTAACTGCACAGCTTATACATCACGCATTTTCCTAGATATGGTGCAAAATGTTTTAGTTTGCTGCTGCATTGAGATGCAAATGTGTATGTGTTTCAGTTATTTCAGGAATGTTGTCGTCCTTACAGTTCTGAACTTCTACTTTTGACTCATCCATAGCTCAAGGTGAATGATGAGTATTCAGACTACCTTCAATCTTGTAAATGTCATAATATTCCCTATAGTAGGAAAAAAGGAATTAATAAAATATTAAATTAGAGTCAGAAATGTATAGGCATTGGGTGACAATAACATCAAACCTAAATTCAGCTTTGGCTGGTAAAGAAATCAGGTGAGTTAGTCTTCTATAGACCATTAAAATGAGTTAGATGAAGTCTTTAAGTATTTTTTAAGTAAGTAATTTTTTTTGGACAGTGTCGGTATTGCTATGTTACATTAAAATGCCATGTAACTAAGTTTCTTTTTTTTTAAGTTAAATTACTATGCAAGCATCTTACATGATTTTCTACATTTTCCCTAATCTGTTTTAATATTAAACAATTGATTTGCAATATTACTTTTAAGAAACAGTACCAAAAACCAGACACTTGTAATTGATATAGAATGATTATAAATATTTTTTAATGCAGCTGGTGGATCTGGTCATTGGGATTTTTACTCCAATGTTTTAATTTAGTGGAAGGATAAGAAAACAACAAGAAAGGGTTGCTCAATTTAAGTCACTTTTTCATAGCTGATGGTTAAAAGACAGTGTTTTGTAATAGACTTTTGGTTGGGGGAAGGGTTCACTATTCAAGGCAATTAGCTTCTGAGCTGCTATCAGGGGTGGTAAGATCTCAGATAAGGAGGATGCTTAAGTAACTTGAAAAATATCTTTTTCTGAATGCTTTCACACTGTTATATGTATATTACTTTGGTTTAATGACAAATAAGCAATAATCTGATTTTAAAAGCCTCTATAGTCATTATTACCTCTGGCTATACTTATTCAGAGAGAGAATTAGATATGCCAAAAGACAGTCACTCTAAGTGTACATGTACATTCAAGATCCGTTGCAGGAGTCAACAAATTGTGGGTTTTCATGCTGAGGTGAGGATGTTCTAAGGTCTGACAGACGGGGTGCACTTGAAGAGGCCAGAAAGAAGTTAACTAAACTGGAAAATAATTAACCTCAGAATAGTAATAAATGCCAAATCTTCAGTTGTTTTAGACAATTCATTCCAGCAGTTGTTTTCTTTATGAAAATTGCATAATGTTCCCATTTGCAGCTTTATGGAAAGAGTTCTCTGCGAAGTATCTCTATCATGATGCTAGATAAACTGACATAATCTATGGTAAACAAATACATTAAGGCACTGATAGGTAATAATTACCATACAGAATCAAGCTGCTTGTGAATTCCAGATCCGGTCAGGACATAGCTGTTGCTTTGTAGTTTACCTGGGCAGTCAGTGCTCAGGCACTTGTTTCCCTGCTATCACAGGTCTCAGCAATCAAAGTGGAAGGCTGGAGAGCTGGAATGCACAGCCTGGGTTACCTCATATGGCTTTTTCTTGTTCTTGCTGAGCCAAGACCTTTGCAGATATCAGATGCATTCTCTGCAAGTGCTGCAAACTTATTGCTGGATACCAACCAGTGCAAATGCAGTGTTGCAGATGCCTTACTCCTATATGCTTTTCCATTTCACATCAAGCAAAGCTTTTTTGTAGCAAACAGGGGAAATAGATCTTCAAGGAAAAAAAGACACTATTCTTCTGAATAAAAGAGAATTTAATCAGTTTTGTTATTTTTTGCGTACATTTCAAAATCTGTGATTCTGATGCTGAATTTCTTTTGCTGTTGTTGTTGGGACACAGCTTGTTACAGCTCTGGCCTGATGACTGGCCTTGTAGGTCCTCTGCAGACTTTTTGTGAGGGGAGGGACTGCACTTTCAGAAGTAACATTTAGCCTTTCCCTGACTGATTTTGTGTGATCTGCTGTTAGCCTGCAACCTTTTGCTAGCGCTGCAGAAAAATGCTTCCTTACTCCTCAGTGACAGTCTTCTCCCCAGCTTGAGGACAAGACAATTCCTTTTTTTGGTATTGGTGAAGTGTATTTTGTGCCAGCAATATAACTGCTACCAAAATGTTCTACTGTGTTTCTATTGTTTCATTCTGTGAAGAGCAATATAATGTTTCATTATATTCCACTGTGAAAGTTTTGTGCAATCGTGTGCAGAGGTGAAGTAAGAGTAAAATAACAAAGGCAAAAATTTAATGTCAATTCAGGTAAGAATGGAGGGACAAAGCTATAGGCTTTTAGTAAAAGGGAGGAAGTAAGGGGGAGGAACCCTTTCTCTGACATCTTAACTAAATGACTTAAGCAGTGGTTCTGAGAGAAGCAGAGAGTTCTGAAGGGAGTGAGGAAGCCCAGAAGCAATGTCCTAATATGGAAAGTTCTTGAGAAATGAATACCAAAATATGGAAAATACTGTAGTGTGATTTTAGGAGACTATGGCTAAACTCCAGTTTGACAGATGAGAAGGGACAAGGAGGATGGAGAATTCAGGAGCCTACAGATCTCAATGGAGTTTTTTGCGGTGCCAGTGAGGGAGGATATAGTCCTCTGTCTTGGAGCGACAGCGGTCTTACAGCATCCTGAAGTCCCTAGACATTTCGAATGCATGGTTTTATGATGACTGTGAGGAGAGATTTGCAGTATTGCAGAGGGAAATGATGAAAGTATGAATAAAGATTTTAGTGGAGGCAGGGTCGAGGTAAGGATTCTGGCAGTGTGCCAGAGATGGTGTTAGACATATTGACAGGGGAGAGGCAGGGAGAAAATGTAAGCTCAGGATGAGGAATGACTTGAAGGTGTTAGTTTGCTCCCAAGGATAGACAGTAAATCTTAGTTTATTGGTACCTAATGCTCCAAGGTCCATGTATGCTGTAACAGATAATATAACAGTATATTACACAATAAAGTAAAGGCTTGGCAGAGAAGGAAAGATGCCAGCTGTGCCACTCTTGTGATACCAGAGACAGACTATAAAAATATTAGAATTTTTAATATCACTGTGCCAGCCTGATAGGAAGCAGTCTGATGGCAGTGGTTTTAATGTATGATTACTTCTAACTATGCCCTAGAAGAAACTTGCTACTGTCTCATATGATTCTAAGCTTTAAGAACTGCTTTTCCATTAAGCAAGTATTCAGAATGCCCAGCAAATCACTTTCTTGCCCTGTTAGATTTTATAGGGGTGAATTTGAAAACACATGGCTTTATTTAATACCTTAAAGTAGTGAATTTACCAGTCAGCTGCAATTTAGGGTTGTGTCTAAGTAATATAGGCCTTATGCAGAATAATCCAAGGTCATTGGAGAAGTGTTGATTCTAGAAGGTGGTGGCAAAGGCCAATGTAAGTGCATCTAATAGTGCTGTTCCCTGTCAAACTTATTTGTTGAACACATTTTTGCAGCTCTGGTGGAAGAAGTTTATTCTGCTCAACGGGAACGTGATGAGGCTGTCATGGCAAGGCTTAGGTTAGCCAATGAAGAGAGAGATGAAGCATTTCTACGAGTCCAGCGTTTGGAAGAGTCTCTCAAAGAGTAAGTATGCATTTCCTGCCCCATGTAAAAAGGCTGTTGTGTCAGTCTGTGACAGTCATAAGCTGCTCAACAGTGGTTTTAGGAAAACTTAGCACAAACTTTTGTGTGATAAAATAGACTAGGGCTAGTCTTACTGTATCATTGGTTAATTTGTTAGCCATCCTGTAAAACCATATTTTTCTCTGGAGACTGAGAGAAGGTGAATAATTTTGATCACAAAAAATAAAAATATAATCAAAAGCTTTGGTATTGATTTATTGAGGGAGAAATAAGATGAATGTGACATTTTATAGGGATCTTTTGACACAGAGTACTGGAATGTCAGTCAAAAGTTGCAACATATAGGAAATCAATCAAGCCTTTAAGCCCACTAGACATTTCCTTCAGCAAAATTTCTACTAATGATATGGGTGACGCAGTAAAAATATATGGGGATTTTTTCTTATCTTTAGTGAAGGAGTAGTTTGTAAGGTAGTAAGGGTACAATTAATAGTTCATAGATTTTTATGTATGCCATCTTAACACAACAGAAATAGACAATCTTACGTTAAACAGAACTAAGTCAGGAGAAAATATCAAGAGTTGTTTCTTTCTCCATTTGGGATATAGGCAGATTTGGAGCTACAGTTTTCGTCTCCATACAATCCTTGTCCATCTGAGTGGTGATCATCTTGGTTATCATCTTTGTTAGTCCCCGAAGGGGACTCCCACAAATTTCTCTTACTTTTCTGCCAGGATAAATACAAAACAAACAAGCTTTTCGTGGCAGGAGACTGAACAGGTGCAGTTGTTAGTTAACTAAATGGCAGGCAATTATGTTTTAAATAATTGATTCTACTAAGAACACTCCTCTTTAGGGCAGAAAACCGGTCATCTTCTTTTAGGTATTTTTGTAGTTATGGCCAGAGAATATTATCTAAATTAATTTAAATAATCTGCACATAGTTTGTCCACCATTACTCTGTAGAATTTACAAATTGCTAGAGTTTGTCACAGCCTCACTATTTGTCACAAGTATGACTCAGCGGCAAGATCGGGACATTGCATAGCCACAAGAATTAGTGCATGATTTGTTAAATATCTCTACAGAGCCCATTATATGTGTATATACATATACTAATATATGAAATCTTGCCTTAAACAGCAGTCTCTGAGAAAATTACAGATGCGCTTTAAATTCCCGTAAGAGGCTTCATAACTGTGAGCCTTACTTGAGTCTCCAATTTCTTCTACCAGTCTTCTAGTCTTGTATGTTCCCAGAGTAAAGAAAGTTTTATATGGCTCCAAACATCACATGATCCTGTATATAAATAGTTAGCATAAACTCAAGATCTTTGATCTTAAAGCATTCAAGTACTGCAGAAAATTAATTATTCCAATAAACAAACCCAGTCAATGACTTTTGGGTCTCTGGCATATTGCTGCTTTTTCTGCAGTGGAATCCATAGACACGTGGGTGGCAGTTCCTGACACACATGAATCCCTCAGAGCACCTTCATTTGTTTTTCCTTCAACCCCTTCTGTCTGCTTCACTCATGTTCTGGAAAACTGACTTAGTTCTAAGCAGAAGTATGAGAAAAGAGAAGAAATTCCATTTGTTAGAGAACATGCATAATATCTTCCTCAAAATCATGTCATTGCAGAAGGCACTTGTAATACCAAAGTAGTACTTGTTCCCAGGAGAGTCAGTAACTCCCTTAACTGATAGTTTGGAGCCAAGCTATTACACTTTATTGCCATCGTTTAGAGAACAGCAATTGTACTGGCTGTATCCACTTGGGTGTTCTTTCTGATGCTTTGTAGGGAGGTCTAATACCCTGATGCCGTTCATAGCATCAGAACTGGCAAAGGAGATCTCCCTGTGGAGAGCACCAACTTTCTTTTCTAGCTACCACCCTTGATATTTTCTTCTTCCTTATGGTGGTTGTTCAAAAGGTCAAGTTCTCTGTCGCAGATGTGGAGCACACAGAGGTTTGTGGGTTTTATGAAGAACATTGGCTACTTGTGCCACACTCATCAAGTTTTAGAGCACAGGTCACTCTTTCCATCTGCTTTGGACTTATTCCAATCAGAGAACTTTACAAGAGGGCAATATTGAACCGCCTGACAACCTTTATCAAATGCTTTAATGCTTTCTTTAAATTAGCAGCTGGAGCAGTTCTATTGTCATTATTTAACTGTAACAACCAAAATTCTTTCAGCCCCATTGGCCCTAGGGATTACGTTATTAGAATGTGTTTAGAAATGGAGGGAGGAGGAATCCTTGGTTACTGCTGTTTAAAATCATGATGTTTTCACTCATTGTCTATGCACAGCACAGGGAGACTTAGCAGGACACAGCACTGGATGCTACTTTTTAAAAATACTGTCACCTAAGGAGGTATTTGTATACCTACAGAAAGATCCCTTGTGGCAGTAATATGCTGAAGGTATGCTTATGGCACAAGTTCATGTTCTTTTTCCCACTCCCATTTCTCCCTAAGGTGTCTGCTTACCCATCCTGTTGGTTGGCTGGGTGATTTTGTTGACCCGCACTTTCAGCAGGGTAGAAGTCCTCTGGAGGAGCTGGGTCAGTCCTGCCAATTTACTTTGACAAATACTGTTCTTTTCATTGTGAATACAAACTAGCTGTCGATCCATTTTTAAGTCCCACATGAAGTGGCACTTAAAAAAATGTGAAAACCTAAAGCAGGAACTCTACAAGGATCCAGCTCTGCGAATTTATTATAATAATAATTAATATTATTATATTTGATATTTTATTGTTTGTGTTACTTTATAATACAAGTCAAACCCAGCAAAGGTTAGCTTTTACTTTATTTTGTTTAGTTCTGGTGCTGACTGAATGTGTTGTAGTAGTTACTGCTTGTGAATACCGTATAAATACACCAGCTGTTATACACTGAGAGTACATTGTGAAATATTTCTTTCTAATATAAAAACTTAATTTATATACTGGTTGATTTACTATGCCTTGTATATGTAGTTGTCTGCTACAACTAGTGGAAAAGGTGGTAGTGTGCTGTCAGGTGTTCTATGATGTTTGCTAGCTAAAATCATGGCTTCGGAGCAGCACCTGTCACAGCACTGTTGAAAAAGTGTTGCTGTTTAGAAGGTGTTCAATGGTACCATATCTGTCTTAAAATATCATGGGCTACTTTTAGTAGAAGTCACCATGAAGTAAGTAGCAATGGAGTGGTAAGGTATCTTTAATATGCTCATTTTTCCGGAAAAGAGATCTCTGTCCATTTAACTAACCTTAGGTAAAATAAAATGTGTACTATCCCATTTATTAGATTTTTGTTCTATCACTTACTGCTTTTGCACAGCCAGTGTTCAATGCTGTATGACTAAATTCCTCGTATCATCTTTGTATTTGACAGGTCAATATATGTTCTGTTGAAATAGAAAGGGAGGAAAGTGCAGACAGGTTTGCTCCGGAATTAAATAAGGGCCTTGCAGAGAATTGGCTTAGCTGCCTATTTTATGCAAGATATAAAATCAAAATATTTTTAAAGTTTCAACTGGTTTGGGATTCTTCCCTCATTTTGGAAGAAAGAGGTGGAAAAAGAATTACTTAAAAATTTAAAAAACCCCATCAATGGAAGTCATGTTCTGTTTCATTTGGGGTGCAGTAAAAACAAGAAAAATACATCAGGTAAAAGTTGTAAGCCCAGAAATAAATAAAATAAAAGCATCAGTCATTTCTATCACTGGGGAACTTTTTTCATCTAAGCACATATGAACAATTGATCCTTGTAGTCATATATAGCAGTAAACATTAATAACTTAACAGTCTGAAGTCAGTGCTGAAGATATGGAGCATTATTGAAAGATGGAGTCGAGCAGGTGGCACTTTAATATGTTCAGTGTCATGGTTGACTCTAAAGACTAGTAGAATGAAATTACTTGAGGTTCTAAAGATTTAAAAAGCGAACTCATTTTGCTGCACTAAGGAAATGCTACTGATCAGGCTTTCTGTGTCCCTTTTTTCTAGGCTAGAAAATATTAACCCTGAAGAAAATGACATGGTAAGCCATTCTCTGAGGAGATTTCTTGATGTCAGTCTTATATCTTAGAGGCTTAAGTTCAATTGAGTGGGTTTCAAGAACTAAGATGTGGGAAAAAGAAGAATTGACACACTAATAATGTACATCTTTGCTGCAATATGAAAATTCAATAACTTCACTCAGTCAATTTACAATTCACATGTGCCTATTAATTAAAACCCTATATTAAATAAAATATATTAAAACTTCATGTCTGACTAACATATAATGCTGTTGGTAGACATTACAGGAATTACTGAACAGAATAAACAATGCAGACACAGGGATAGATATACTGAAGAATGGAGCTATAATTCTGAACCGAATACACAGGACCAAAGAACGTAAAAAGAAAATAATAGCTGAGGAAATGAATGCAGTAATAGAACAACGGGATGCTGCTTTATCTCAAGTAAGTCTCTACAAGTATATAATCACTGAATATCAAATTTATTTCTCTCTCTCTTTCTTTGTTGTTGTTGTCGTTGTTGTTGTTTGTTTGTTTGTTTGTTTTAAGTCTTTTACATTTGGGGAAGAAAATTATTTTGTTGACTTTTCTGTGTTGAAAATCTCAAAGGAGAACCATTGTAGTAAAAGTCTGATTACTGATCAACTTTTTCTTCATGGTAGTAGTGTTCATTAAAATAGCATCACTGTGTTTCATGAGAAAAGTTATGTTTGTATTTTTTGTGCTTCATTGCTATCTCTCTTCTTTCTAAAACAAAAGAGTTTTCAGTGAGTTGACCAATCTAAAAAGCTATTAAGGGCTTAGACTTGCAGTATGCTGAATTGGTAAAATGCATTGGATGACAGTCAACTGGGACTAAAGGATTTATAAGGGGTTATAAGTACCAAAAATAGACATTAAAGGAAGGTAACAGTACCACATGCAACAATGCAGGCAATTCCTCCCTTTTGTTGCTTTACATTCAGGAGATAAAAATCAGCATGTGGTCCTTGACTCTCAAAGTCTTACCCATCTACTACGTGACTTGAAAGAATCTGGTTTCTTCTTTCTGCTCAGATCACTCATTCCCTGCAATTTCCTATTTTGACAGAACAGTAATTGTCTTCATTCTCTTCACCATAAAGAGTCTACTTGCTTTCCTCGTCTCATGGAAGAGTTTTTTGGTTTGGATTTGGGTTTTTTACTCACCTTTTTTTTTACTGAATTTTAACCTAGATTTAGCTCAACAGGAATAAATCATAGGGAGGAACAGTCCAAGTAGGGAATGTATCTCCTGAGAAATGATCTTAGACTGGATGAAGCTCCTTATGTATTTATGCCAGGCACAAAATTTCATCTGAATCTTCCAATATTGAAAATTTTGACTTTTAATGTAAGCAACCAGAGTTGGTGCACATCTAATTAATTTCTACTAGATTTAAAGTCAGATTTGTGATCTTTAATGATATCAATAATGTTAATTGAATTTATTTTCTGTTGAGAAGTCTTCTGATAAAGGTGCCTCCTCTATACACACTGTAATTTTCAAACTTTTTTCCATCATTGTTTTTTCATTCTTTCCTACTTTAACCTTCAAAGCCCCATTGGCCTGGTGCTTAAAATATTTTGTGTGTCTGTCAAGCATGTATTGAAAAAAGTTAATGCATTAATGGTGGTATTTTACTTTTTCAGTCTACCTTTTTTGCTTTTATAATAATATTGCTTGGATGTTTCCCAGCACTGCTACTGGGAAACATCCACTAGCCCTTCCAAAAGTTTATGTTCTTTCTTCTTTGCACAGGGCATTTGAAAAGTGAGCAGCCTGTAACAGAAAAGCTTTCAGCAAAAAAGAAGGATCTTTTGATATTTTTATTTTCTTTTTTTTAGTTTTTGATTTTTTTTTTGCGTACTTGGACCATAAAATTTCTATGAATGTTGAAATAATATTGTCAGGCATTTTAATACACATTTTAATTTAATAGATTTTAAGATGCCTGTTTAAGGAGTAATCTTTTCCAAGTAATCAGTTGAAAATTAATAAAGATAATTATTTTAGATAGTAATGACTCAAGTGACACCACTAGCAAAGCCATCTTCAGGCATGTCAGCAAAAAGCACAGGTAATGTTAAGTAGATGCTGCAGCTGGAAAAATAAATTAATAGAATAATAAATCCTCAGCAAACAAAAATTTAAATATTTGCTGTTAAGCTGTAGTACTGTGATACTGTTAGCAATTTATACCACCATTGTTTTAAATTAATTCTTATTAGTAAAACTGTTCATCACGTTTTTTCAAATATCTGATGCTTTTATGGCTGTTACTGTTGAATCTAGAAAATAGGTCCTTGGAATTGAAGCTACCTTTTCAACCTGTGTTCCTCACTTGATGATTCCTTGGGAATTCGTACCATACTTGAATTATTAGTAGTCTTTTGTTAACATTGCAATAGCAGTAGTTATTACAGTGCTAACAGCAAGAACAATAGGAGAGGGATTCTACATTAGACCACAAAGGGACTAGATATAATTCAGGGGATGTATATGCTTAGCATAACAAATGCAAATTATTGGAAGTTAGATCTGGGGTTGCCTCAGGCATTCATAACATCTGCAAGTTAAAATCTTATTCTTTTTGGTGGAAGTGGCATCAAATATGAAGGGGAGAATTGAGAGGAGGTTAAGAAGCAGAAATAGAGTAAACCATTAGCAAGCTGTGGCTATCCTCTGGAAAAGGCATTTTTAAAGTTCAGAGGTCACTGGGCAATGGAAGTTAAATGTTGCATGACACTCTGTGCTGCTGTGTTTCTGGTTGCTGTTGTGTGGTGCTGGAGAGAGCAATGTCATTTGAGTGACCACCATGACTGGCTCCGTGTGATAGAGAACTACCTACACGATAACGAGTGTTTGGACTGACTTTGTTTAGTGAAGCTGCATCTGTTACTTTGCACTGTGGTTTTCTTCACAAAAGCCTGCCATCTGACGATTGTGCATGGCGAGCATGAGTAGTATCTAGCTTTTAGGGATTAATTTACAGGGTTTCTGATTTTTCTGAGTGAGAAACAATTACGTGGAAGCCTTCACAGCTCAAACACCTTGCTTTGATCTCAAGTGAGAAATAAGTTACATTTCTAGAGAATGGACATTCTATAAACTGTGCATTTCCTGTGACGAGGTAAATACTGATTACTTCCAACTAGTCTTTTAAATTCAGTTTTATAATGCTTTTTCTGGTAGCTATACCACTAAGGTGCGTTTAACTGCACTACAGTTGCAGCATACTCAATGATTAACTAGTTGTGATTCTTCTGTTTGAATTCTACTTGAATAATTTTTTTATTCTTCAGAAAATGAAGAGCACTGTCCGTGTGTTGGAAAAGCCATGAAAATGTTTTTTCTAGCTCTAACACCCAAGAACCTCTGTGTACTTTTTGAGATTTCCAAAGTGAACATTGCTTCTTACTAGGAAGCAGATTGAGGCACTTCTATCCCTGCATTGAGCTGTGCAAGTGTATGTAATCTTAGATCTTTCACTAGATTGCTGAGCAAATATGCAAACTACATTTTGTATGTGTGAAAACAAATGAAATGGTATAAACTCAAATATTTGATACTACTTTTAGTATGTATTTTCAAGTGAATAATAAACAAACAACTAAAGCATGGCTAAACATTGACATCCATTTTCTCCTGTATCAACCCCTTTAAAAAAACAAACTCAACAGTTTGGTTGTATTTGCTAAGATATGGTTGTTAGTGAGCAGATATTGTGTGATGCTAAGGATCTTTGGTGTGTTTTATGGCTGATCATCTGAAAAAAAAATCCCCACGTTATTTTACTGTCTGTAGCATTCAGTTTTTTCTTAACCCATTTAATGAAAAAGCTTATTTGTCCAGTTGATCGTAACACACCTTTAGCTTTCTTCAGAAATCTTTCTTGCTTGAGTAATCCAAATAGTGGCAGACATTTAGTGGAGATTCCATATGGCAGTCACACTGTGTGATCTTCATAAAATAGGCTAAAGAAGTGGTTTCCAGCAGGAGGCAATACAGTACAATGTCTCAGCCACCTATTAGCCACATCACACCTTGTGGACAGGAATGTTGATATCATTACAGGGTTGGCAGCTGAAGACTTGAGTAGGTCATTACAATTAGTTTTCTTCTGGTTTAGACAAGAAAGGGGACCTTTAAATTGGTACAGCTTGAAGGAAGTGATTTTTTTAAAGCTCATTAAGAGATTAGGAGATTGTGTGTTTGATATGTTTCCAGTGCTAACTAATTCTGTAAATGTGGGAGTTTTTTAATTGGTAACAGTCAGTTCTATACAGAGTTTTAAATATTAAAGATGTGTAATTTGCTGTTAAGGAATAGCAGTGGTTTCATGGCTGACAAAGTATCATCTCTAGTACACTGATCTTGAAGCAATAACAACTGGCAAGCAAACCTGGTTTTACAGCTTTGAATAGTTTGACCACATCCTGCTGTGCAGGAACATGCTTATGACTGTTCATGTAAAAAATTGGCAGCCACCCAGTTGCTCATCTGAAGCAAGTTAAAGAATCCTTCTCCATTTTGAGGCGCTGTTCGGCAGCAGGCGGCACTTTATCGTCATTGAAAACAATGACGAGATGCACTATGCTTGACTTCCCATCATTATCAGTTTCGACTAATGACTAATAACTGATAAATGTCTGTACTTACAACTAACCAGCTTCTTGCTAGCTTTTTTTGTTGTTTTTGTTCTGCGAAAGCAGTTTTCCTCCTTTTACACCTAGTATGTAGAGCTCTGTGTTATCTCTGATTCACAAAGCATTAAGGCATTCTCAGCACTCAAGTGAACAGGTCTTACTGAGGTAGTAAACCCAAGAGTGGTATGAAATGTAAAAACAAGA
The DNA here is from genome assembly GCA_036630365.1 of Acanthiza pusilla. Lineage (NCBI taxonomy): Eukaryota > Metazoa > Chordata > Aves > Passeriformes > Acanthizidae > Acanthiza > Acanthiza pusilla. The sequence goes on from JAXCHO010000078.1 coordinate 8,255,259, forward strand.
AATGCAAATGAAAAAAATATTGACCGATCTTGGACCCGGAACTGGAGAATACTCAAGTGACAGGTTACAATACTCCATGACTCTTGGGACAGAGATAATCCCTTTGCAACTCAAACCACAGTTTGGGACATTATTTTTGTACTTTTAATTAGCAGTTTGGTTTTATACTCTATGTTTTGGTACCCTTGGGCATTTCTTGATTAAGGATGCTAATTAAGTTCTTGGCTGGCAGGAGTACATCTGACAATATCCTCCTACCTGCTCTGTCAAGGTGCTTGCCCTACTTTTCCCTTTGCCACTAATATTTGGGAACAGGAAAATAAGAGGTAGGATGCTGTATTCCCAGTTGTTTATGGAGCAGGCAGCTACTGTTGAGTGATGCTGAACGGAAGATTTTGGTCATGGGCTTATTCCAGGAGGAAAGTGCAAGTAAAGGAAATGTTTATTGTACGTTGAGGATCCAAGAACCATGCTCGTTCACTCTAATGGCTGGTTTCCTTTGGGAAGGCAACAGCACGTTGCTGTTGCTCTCATTTGCATGCTTTTCTCTGAGAGGTAGCTGATGAATAGGTATGGGGAGAATCCTTGTCAGCAGGATGGTTAAACAGAGAGAGGACACCTGTCTGCAAGATACCCCTTTTGCCCTGTGAATTTAGTCCAAGTCCTGAGAGAAAGCAGTAGGGATATGGAGTAAGATACAGAGTTGATTGAAAAAGAAAAATAGTTTGAGATTTAACATTAAAAGTTGCACAGTGACTGCAGGGAGTAATGAAAGAGGGGTTGATTAAATGGTTGTCAGTTTTATTTGGATTCATATGAGTGGCCTCAGGTAAAGCTCACAGGTGTCTCTTCTTTGGAGGTAATACTGAGTAAAAGGGATCCTGAAGGGAGATCACAAAAAGCCAAATTATATGAGCCGTGGTTATGATTAGTAATATTAGTTTTAGTCTGTTAAATTGCATTGCATTACAACAGTGCTTTAAAATGTCACATTTCATTTCCTCTGTGCCTAAATAAAATAATCCTTTGAACGTTTGACTAAATCCATGTTTTAGGAAGTCCATGTTATACTGAACATGGTTAAATCCATGTTGTCTTTGCTCCTTCTCAGAATAAACCAAGTGAATCTCACCAAGTGCCATACTCAGCCAGTGATTGCTGTGTTTGGGACACATGGAGTAAAACTATTGGGAATTATTCCGAAGAGCATCAGGAATCTTTTGCATCTCCGAAAAGGGCAGGTTCTTCACTACTTGGCTACTTACTTTTTCTGAAAACAAACCCAGTTTGAAAATATGTAATAATTCTTTACTTCGCAAGATGATTAGGTGTGCTCTGACTCTCTACCTCAGATATATTTGTGCTGGCTTTAGCATGAATATTTTCCAGGAGAATATTCCATTAAATATTTGGCTACATTTAGAAGATCATGGAGTATTTTTTATTTCTGAAGTAGGAACTTTGGTTCACTGGAGACTTAAATAGAGAAGAAACTGGCCAAACAGAATCCTCTTGGTTTCTTACGTTGGGTTTTCTGATTTGTGCAGAATGTCCCTCCAAAAACTAACACCTGTTTAATCTTTTGCCATAATGCTCTGTTTAATTTGATCAGGGTATGTAATTCACAGGGTATGTATGTAAGTTTCAAAGCATTAAGAAATCTGAGGAGTGGTGAGATGTTCAAACAGGGTGGTAGGAGAAGGTTTAGGGACACTACAAATCCGTGTTTGTACTGTCTGTTTGTCTCTCACATGGCTGTACCAGATGTTGTGATTTCTCTGTAGGCAGATATCTGTTAATAGAGCATGAAACTCCCTTTGGTTTCACTGGAGTTGGAATTTCACTAGTGAAAGCATTCTACAACTTATTCCTTAGTTTAGACTTCAGTGAGGCTTTGGTTGCCTGAGGTCTTGTAATTTTTGAGTTAATGCTTCTTGCATCTTGAAGTGCAGGTCAGATGGTAGGTCATTAGTGGAGGGAGAGGAGGATCTGAAGGAAATTACCCTAAGGAGCTCTTATACTGAACTTTTGTATTTAGTCCATGAATGCCAAGAGTGAGTAAATATGTAAATGTTAATGCAGTGTTTCCTTGAAGAGAGGGATTACGGTTTTTCTTTTTGAGCTTTAGAAGCAAAATTTTAATTGATACTGCATTTCTTCTTTTTGCTGCCATAAGGTTTTGACTGAATGATGCCCAGAGACACATCATTGTTTGCATTGTTAAATCACCTGTTGTTCCTCTGCAAACAGTGTGTTGTGCAGAATTCAGAAAATACATGTCTGCATAGTATTTGAGGGCATGATCAAGCTTGATATCTTTAATTGTAAACTTTAATGAATTTCCAGTTAAACATTCATCCTCTCTTCAGTACCTAGAAACTCCTCACCCCTTTGAAAATGGCAGTAAATTTGCATGCAGGCTTGTTCCATTAATTGCTATTTGACTCATCTATCATGGTGCTAAGCTTTATATTCACACAGCTTAGACTTTCAAGCCAATTTCTGGAATTAATTTAAATATTTAATGTCAAAACCCTAGGACGAAAGAGAGGGAAAAATGTTTTGTATGCTTACCGATCACCTGTTTCAGTAGCAGCAACCCACAGAGGAAACTTCCAATGTGATAAAAGCAGAATTCAAACAGTATTCCCTCTGAAGACTATCACTGTACATGCAATAAAGTTTATAGGTACCAAAACTGTGCATGTAATATGGTCTGTAGGTTCCAAAATTCTTGTAGGAGTGCCTTGAGTTTTCCGTGTTACTTAACGCTTCACAGTTTCAAGTTTGGTGCTGAGTGTTGAATCAGATTTCGCTTTGGTCGTTTATTGGAAAAAATGCTGGATTTTCTTAAAAATTGGGGAAAAAATTAAAGCTGTGTGCTTTCTATGAAAAGCTGGTTTCCTTAGTCAACTTTCTAAGGAAATTATGCAAAATTACTTTATTATTTTGGATACGCAGATGAGTGTCCATAAAATTTCTTTCGATAAGCAACAAAGATTTTTGTGTTTCATTTTTATCATTGATCTGGAGTCTGAAAAGGCTGATATGCCTGACCTGCTTGTTCACTTGCTTTTCCTCACTTGACCTTTCTTCAATGTTCATGAGTTGCAATTTTATGTTTTATTATGCCTGTATTAGTGAGCAGCGTGAACAAATAGTGGTGGATCTGGAGTATGAAGTAGTTCTTTATATCTGACATCCCCATAACCCCATTCTGGAGTGGGGGGGGGGGGGAATTTCTTTGGTTTGGTTTGATTTAGGGTGTTTTGTTTGTCGGGTTTTTTTTCATCAGACTAGCTGTAGTTGAGTCCTATGGACTGAATACCATTTGTGTCAGAATGCACTAGGTGTATTCCTGGAGTGCATCTTTGAGTTTGCTTAAATCAAAAAAGGAATCCGATTTGTTTTCTCAGATAGCACTCCATGGTGCCGAACAAAGCATAATAAGTAGAGAAAGTGCAAAGTAGCATGCAAATTGTGTATTACATGAAATTAAGGATAAAAATGAGATGATTTTAAGAAAGAGAATGGGATTTATTAAAATAAATAGGGAAGTAGAAGCTATCAGTGTTCTTGGAGAAAGCATTCTAATGTGTTTCTATTCAGACTTTTCCCTTTGAAAATTATTAGAGTACTTTATATGCAGACTTTTCTGGTGATGATTTTTGTCCTGTCGTCAAGCTGTCAATGAACTTGGTTCCTTCAAGGAGAAATAGGTTTCAAACTAGTAGCATAAATTGCAAATAAAATTATATGCAGAATGTAAAGTTTCAATTTAATTGTGCAGTGGAGATATCTTAAAAAAATAGAGGCAAACTAAGTGGCTGATCATACCACTTCTACAACGTCAGTAGTAGACTAAGAGTATTGTGGGACATGGAGCTAAGAAGAATGAATAGAGCTACTTTTTCTTGACTTAATTTATTTTTATTTCCAGAGTCCCTGAGGTGAAATGTTGACCTCTCTTCCAGCATTGCAATGCCCTCCACAGTCACCCTTATGATTCAGCATGTGTGCAAGCTGGAAAGAGAGGAGATGAGTAAGGAAGCTAAGGTCTAGCAGTAACAGAGGATGTAAGGAAAAATTACTGTGATAATGATAAGCTGATGGTTCATTTTCAACAGAATTGGAAGCTGATTATTCATTTTCAACAGAATTGGAGATGATTGTGACTGAAATGTGAGATAAAAATATTTTTGTTAATTCTTTCTAGATTTTTAACTGTTTTTAGATGAACAGGTAACTATTACCAAAATGGCAATATTCCCTCTTGCTTTGGTCTGAACATCGTGAGGTTTTTTTTTTTGTTGTGAAGCTGTTAATCAATTTTTCCAAGTCCTTAGGCTTGATGAAATTGTTTTACTTATTCAGGTCTAAAGTGTATAGTGCTCCTGACAAAAAAAAATGGAACAAGAAAATCTATCAATATTCTCTTTATGAAACAGAGATTTCACAGTAGCATTAACTTATCTTTGTCTGGTTCACCAAGTATGCCTACATTTGTTTGTTGTATGGCTTTACTGTTTCGTGCTTCAGATTGTGAGTATCTAGGATTTAGCCTCTTTTCCATGTTCTGTTTATTCACTGTTAATTATTTTTCAAGCTGAGTTGCTTGAGAACAAGAAAAATTTAGCTTCCATTACCCTCTATTGCAAATGAAGGACAGGCTTGCGTATTACATGTAGTCTGCATGTGATTGTGAGATGCTGCTGTCAGGGAACTTTTTAATGCTTTCCGATGCTAATGCTTTGTTGTCATTCTTTTCAGTGATGTTTTTGATTTATTGTTGAATATGAAGCACAAAATACCATTCTGGTTTATAATTTACTTTTGTATTGAAAATACTTTTTTAAATTATACAATTCAAATACATAGAACCTCTTTAAGGCCCTTAAGAAGCTGTGACTGTAAAAAGCAAAATACTTGTAGCTATAACAAAAGAGAAATTATTGCAGATGAAGAACAGTATTAAATCATAGAAGTATGAGACAACTTTTTGTAGTTTTGGAGTTGTTATCAGAAGTACAGAATACAAGTGACTCACTACACGGTATTTATTGGTGTAAATTATTGATGCAGTAATGCTTATTAATGTATACTTTATATTTTTAATAACATAGAATTGATAACTATCTTTTGAGAGAGAGAGAGGAATTTTGACATTCCCTATTCATTACTAGCTATAAGCATGTAAATCTAAGTATATTAATGAAAGCTGTGCAACAGATATTGGTCATCTTTCAGTGATGCTGAGTTGCTTATTTCTGAATTAGCTGTAACATCTTTCTCTGCTATCTGCAGAAGTATTACTAAAGACTAGAGAAACCCCCAAAAACAAAGTAAAACACTCTATCAAAAGAATGGCTATGAACACTTTGCTCCTAGTTGTCTCTTGAGATGACTTTTCACCAATAGGTAAGATTTCTTTCAAGTCATGTTATAGTCATGATGAGGAATTTCTTATTTCAGAGTTGGTATTACAGATCCCAGTAATGTTAGGAAACAGTAGTTTCCACTCTTTTTTTCTGAAAGTGCTCTGCTGTGTTGTGTTCCGTACAGGAGTGAACACTAGACCTCTCTGCAAGTTTAATTCCTTCATCTTATGTAGTTTTAAGACAAAAGTTTCTTTTCTTAATGTATAAGCATTTTCTCAGCATCATTGCTTGGGGTCCCATTCACAATGAAAATGTTAGGACTTCTACTGAATCATAGTCTGAAAAACAAGTCTTGAAAGACTCACTGTGAAATGGAGAGCATCCAATGCCAGCCTCAAAGAAGAAACAGCAAAATTATTGTCAATACCATGTGCAAAATAGTCACATCAGCTGGCCTTCTACTGTAGGGCCAGCCAGCAGCTGTGTCTCCTTACATCTCCTTATGTCATGTATGGTGTCTGCTATGGTATCCAGGCTCTTCTCAGCAGCAGTCATGCGTTTTACCCATTCTGTTTGTTTTGGCAGGCAGGCCTATCACTTTGCTTTCAGAAGTTGTCATAACATTCTTCTGTCTTCATGTTTTTCTTAATTTCTTCTCCTTAGGGTGTCCTATCCTCTACACACGAAGAGTGGAATTGCCAGGATGAGAGCAGTGTTGGTAATTGCACGTGTCAAAGGCAGCTAGGTTTAAAGCATTTCTGCTTTTCAATAACATATCTGAAAGCTTTTAGGTGACTGTTACTCAGACCTGCAGGATCAGCCCATGTGAGAAGGGCGCATCTATTTGGGTATCTAGTTACATCGATCTCTGTAAAACACTGCAGTAAAGCTAAAGCTGAATTTTGTTAGAGATAGAATCTTCAGGTTGAAACTCTACTTAATATATGCAAAGTGTTATTCATGTACCAAAATCATATAGGCATTTGTCTGTGTTACCTAAGCAGAGCAATACATAATTTCTAAATGTGTGGTTTTGTTTCAGTTTTGCAGAGCTTTGTGTTGCTTTCTTGAATCTTTCTTTGTGGGATGCCTTTGTATTCTATGTATGATTTATTTAAAGCTTGTGCAAAGCTGATTGATTTCTTGATTTTTTAAAATTATTTTCATTCCACTTTTCAGTGCATATAAACTAATTTAAAAAGATGTCTGGAATATAATTTTATGTATTTGCTGTTACCTAGATCTCTGTATTGGTGAGACAGAAACTGATTTCACAATAACATTTGAAGATTTGATTAGTTGCTTCATTTTCTCCCTTTCTCTCAGACAGTTAAAACACTGACATCAATATTGCTTTCAGGTAGTTATGTCCTTCAGTATTGAAGTTTCCTAAAAATCCATGGAAAAAGAGCAAATACTACAAATTTCGATTATTTATTCAAAAAGTGTTTATTGTCCCTGACGTATCTGCAGAGGTTTGTGCTTTCACCTACCTAGCTGGAGTTTTAGTTTGTAATAATCTCTAGTTTAAAGTCACTTTTATTACATGTTAAACAAGTTTTGTCTAATACATGTTATACACCAGAGAAAAATTCTAGAACTGCCGCTTAAGCAACTGATGGCTCAATTGAGAGTACAACAGACAGTGTGTACTATGAGGTACACCTGCAATACCATGATTGCAATATCAGAATAAAATTATTTTAAGACTATGGCATCTATACAGTGATCCATGATACTGTTTTCTTGAAAATGTGATGATATTTAAGGATGGACTGGAAGTATTCCTGTCCTTTTTTGCAGTAAATGCCAACTTAACGTTTCAGCAATAGCCTTGTTTGCATATGGATTTTACAAAAATCCATTGAAGATTATTTGAAAACCAGCTCATTAGAATGACAGATTGCTTACCAAATTTTGTTTTCTTGTCAACTAATATTGGTTACATTCAATTAAACAAGGTTGTACTTTCTAAAAACACAATCTATGTCAGCAGCTAAGTGCCTTGCTTATTTCTGCAAATCAGATTCCTGATTTCAGTATCTAGTTGAAAGACTAGGCTGTGAATGTTTCTAAAATTTTTCCTTTTCATACAGCTTTCACATTTGCACTACCTCTATTCTACTATATATATATATTGTTCGAGTACCAACACTGCAGGTTATTGAGTGGGGGTGAGGGAAAGGCTTTAAACAGAAGCAATTGTCAGCTTTCTGTCATGGTGTGTTATCAGATGTTTGACAAGCTGTCTCTTGGCCACAGGCCATCTGGTTGTGATGGAGCTGCCTACTCTTGTGAGGAACCAGCAAAACATGTGGACATGAGCAATAGCAATAGCTCCATGTCATTTGGTCAAGTCAATAAAGCAAAAGTTTGGGGTGTAGTAATCCCAGTTTTGACATGATCTTGTTGGCTGATTAAGATTCTTAAACTTTCTATGGCAATTTGTCATCCCACAAATCAAGAAAGTACTATTTACTAACTTGATTTAAGTGTTGGAAAAAGTGATTAGTCAGTGTTTACCAAAAGTTATAACATAATTAATTATAATTAGAGTTATTGAGAAGAATCATGTAATAAAGAGAATATGTATGGGAAACAGGTGAAGTAAAAATGTAGGCAAAAATGAAGGGGTGGAGTGGAGTGAACCTTACACATGCCAAGATGAGAAGTGAGAATTAGAGTGTATATTATGTGTACATTCTGCCCTGCAAAAGAAAGGAAGATGCTGCATTTCAAGGACGGAGTGACTGAAGAGGAAAGCTTATGTTTCCTCCTTTCAGCAATGAAGGAGGAGAAATAAAAATTTTTTTTAATGTTATTGAAAAATAAAGTTTATGGCTTTCTGCAATTTATGTTCCTTCTTTCATTAGGAATGTATAATCTTTGACCAAAGCTGCCTTGCAAATGAGTATGTGGGGGTAGCATTGATTTGGAAAATGCATACTAAGACCATAAATAAAATAAGATCAGAATAGTATTTTGCATTCAGATGATTTGGCTTGCTTCTTGGGGACATTTCTTGCAGTACTACTTAGTACTTTAACATGGTAGAAATTATTTCAGGTAGTCAGCAAGGTATTTAGGTCCTGTTTTTCATGTAAGTAGTATATTAATGCATGTTTTGCTTTAATGGCAAATTTATTCCAAAACCCAAAAGGGGTGTTGTGTAATTTTATTCTTTAAATGTTTTTAAAGATCTTGAAGTTAATTACTCTGAATTAGTTTCTGTGCAGAACTTTCTACTCTGAAATCGTCTCTTGTATCTGTATGCTAGACTTGCTGATGTCCATTGAAAGTAAAACTGATCCTAGTCTAACTATTATTGCACTTGCAGACCTTTATTCAGTGATTTAGAATTTAGCTAGTAAAGACTTACTTTTTTATTATTTGTCATTTCTTTTAAAAGAGAATTTTGACTCTTGAGTGCTCTTTCGCTCATATGAGAAAATTTTAATTAGTGTTTTCCATTTGCTGAATTATTTGGGAGTATTGGTCATTTCCTTTGCTTTTGAATATAACACACTGACATGCGAATTATAATTTCATTGTACTGTGACAGTGTCTAGTGTTTCTAAGTCTCTGCAGTGGGGCATGAGCTGGTGTACTACTTGTGTACTACTCATCTGCTTACATGCTTAGTTTATACATTATTTATTAGACTTATGGGCGTGAAATTAAGAAATTGAATTAATAATGTGACTTCGATGTAAAACTGAAGTTGCTTATTTATATATGACAGGCAATTAGGAAAAAAAACACCCTTAGGTTAGTGGAATGCATTTTTGCTTATTTTCAGACCAGTACAGCCTCATGAATAAATGTTTGACTCCAGGTTACTAGGTTTGTGTTTTGATTAGAAACAACTCAGAGGTGAGGTAAGTTTGCTAACTTACATGCAGTGGATATAGGAAAATGTGAAGGTGACCCAATTATGTGGCTTCAGCAGCTCGTGCTGTTGTTTCCTCCTGCAGATCAGGAGTCAGCAGCCCCTGTCAGCACAGGCGTGGCCGTCCAGTGCTCAGCCAGCACAGGAACCCTGCTTGAATGACCTGTGCATCACACACAGCCCAAGAACACCACCTTTTCCTTTCTCTGCTTCTTGCACATTTTTATAGTGAGTTTCATTGATTAGGAAAGACTGTGTGCTGAACTCATTGAGAAGTAGATCAGGGCTGTCTTGATCTTCAAAATATCATCACTACCAGGAAGTAGGAATATGTAGAGAATGCAGTTGGGTGGGTGAGCATCGTAGTGCTACTCAGTGCTGTGGAATCACTGCACATGTAAGGATGGTTAACATGAAGGGTGTAAACAGTTAAACTTTATTGTCTACATTTTCTGAATGTCTTACTGTGCGCTTACAGTTCCTTTAACTATTAAAATGAAAATAGATGAAAACTTGTTCTGCTGCATTTGAAGTGTTCAGAAATAGGCAGGGAAGGGAATGGTAGGAGGAACCCTAGTCATGCCTACAGCACATTATCTGCCTTAATTTGCAGTTGCAACTGGCTCATAGTGACAAAGACAAAACTAAAAATGTTTCATTTGTATTTTTATATGCTTCTTTTTGTAGCTTTTTGAAGCAAGACACCATTGCACTGCTACCAAAAAAAAGTGTTTACATTTCTCTTACTAATAGAATATAAATTTTTTAAGATGCATATGTTTCTGAGGCCTAAACTCTACAAAAACAGTTTTCTTTCTTGAAATTCCAGTAGTTTTAAGCTGCTGGGCATTGTATAAATAATCATTCAAACACATTTGTTGATGGCTTGCCAAAACTTTGAAGTTAAGTAATTTTTTTCAGAGGTTAGAAAACCTTAATTCAAAATTACAATTTAATGGAAAAATTTTTCTAGTGATTATTATGTAGAAACTCATTTATTTCATTATTTCTTTTAAAATTATTGCTTTAAAAGAAAAAGGATAAATTTTATTTATATAAGTGCTTCCAAACATCTGCAGTTCAAAGTACATAATTCACAGTGACACCAAAGGTTGGTTTGTGTTTTGACTGGATGACTTTGGTATTATTTTTGTCTGCAAAGGAAAGAGTGTATAGCATCCAAGTGGCGCAAGATGTTTGCCTCTCCAGAAATTGTAATGAATTTGGGACAAGGGGCAGACTGTTCAAAAAAAAAATATTGAGGGGAGGGAGAAGAAGGGCAGTCAAAGTGAGAACACTTGCATTCCATTTGGCATATTTGAGCTGGGAGCTAGTCTGAAGTACAGATCATTATAAACAAAGTAAGAAATAGTGAACAAAATAAGCAACTAAGAGAAGAATCAGATGAATTGATTTTTTTTGCTTCACATGGTTATTTATTGTATTCAGGTTTCCACAGGTGAAGACTTAAAAATGTAACAGGTGAAAAAGTAGCTTTGTTTCTTCATCTTTTTCATGCTTGGTGTCTAGAATAATTATTTGTATTTCAGTTGTTCACTGCAGTGAATATGTGTTACCTAATTTCAAAACATAGATGCACTTTATCACTTCTGAAAGTATTATACTGTGTAGTAGTAGGATCTCAGTAGCCCATAAACTTATCCTTCCATGATATTGATGCATTTTCCATCAATATATGTTGTGTCACTTACTTTGCTCATGAGCATTTTGCTTAAAATGCATAAAGGAAAAGATAGTTCTGCTATTCAGTTGGACTCCCAACTTTCCGGTGATTTGGAGGACATAAACCGTTTTCCCAAGTTATTCAGTAGGAGTTAGGTAATTTTTATTTCACACTACCTCAGTAATTGAGAATTCCAGTTCAGCAAGGTCTTCAAGCATTAAAGTCCACAGAATGTGGCAGAGTACTCACTGTTTGAAGGCACTGATATGCAATCAAGTCATTATGCACTGGCTGGCCCAGACTGAGTGACCTAACACTTTTGATTTTTGTGTGACTTGAATAAAAATGTTACCTTAAGTTTAATGACAGAATTAAGCTATTTTTGGGAGACTGTGGTTATGTATTTTTAAACTAGGGAGGCCTCATAAGACTGAATTGTGATCAAATCAGACCAAAGATCCACCTACCTCCCCAGCCTGACCTCACTCAGGTCAGTACAGGAACAAGCATGTTGCAGTACCTCCATCTAGGCACTGTCGCTTTTTTCAGCAAGCTCCTCAGTGGACTTTTGTGTGTTTATGCCAGTACTGATTCTTAAGGTTGTAAGCACTGCAAGTTTTGGTAAGAACTTTAGATGAACAAATGTATTCTCATGAAATTTTATCTTTTGTATGTACTAATTGCATAGGACAAGCAAATATTATTCAGAATTCAGGAAAGAACTTTGTGCAGAATTTTGCCTCATCTTAGTACATTTGTTTCATCAGACTTTGACCCCCATACCTGTAATAACAGAGACAAATCAATTCCTTTTTCCCTAGCATATGAATGGCATAATGTGTTGACTTTTTTTTTCCCTAGCATATTGCCATAAGTTCAGGAGAGGTTAGTTTGGATTCCTTTTAATGAAAGGCAATGAAAAATATTATACGCCATATAGTAATATTAAAAGCAAATATAGATGTAACAGGATTAAATAGCCACCAGGACTGCATTTGTACTAAGGAAGTGTAACAGTTTTCTGTTATATTCATTTTTAGCTGTTGCTCCCTGAGCCAGGGAGTGTCACAGTACCCTTTCCTGGGTCAAATCTGTGCTGAAATAAAAAATGAGAAATTCACCTGACATTACCATCCTAGTTCAAGGCAATAAGAGCGAGAGACCCCAGTGTAGCAAAACATTTATGTCTCTTTGAAAGCATTTGAACAGCCTGATTGACCTAAGAAGTGCAGAGTTAAACAGGCTTCTGCATGACACCTCTGGGAATTGGTGTTGTCTTCACACAAACAAATTACACAGGGACCAAATAGTTGGGGACAGGGGATTGCTCTGCTCGATGTTAATGCTTTGCTGTATTCCATCTTTGTCCCTACTAACATTATTTCTCCAGTGGCTTTTCTTTGCTTTTGTGTAATGTCTGAACCTTTTACTTTGAGAACACCTGACTGAAGAATCATGTTAAATAACAATCAAAAAACAACTCATCAATCTGTGTAGATGTGGCAGGCACCATAACACCATGTTAACGTGTTACAGGTACAAGTTGAAGAAAATGCTGAAAAGCTGACAGCATGTTAAAGATGATTTGTTTATACAAGTGCTAAAGTTATGTTTGATATGTTAATGCAACCTCATTTTCTAGTAAAGGCCAAACACTATTAAGTGGTTATTTGCATTGATTTTTCTATCTTCTCAAATACTTGATTCAAGGTAAACCATTTTTACTCCTTTTGTATAACTGGAACTGGGGCCATTTTTAACAGCCACTTGCTGGACAGGCCTCATGGACTTCACTCAGTGATACTCTCCTGGTCCATTTATTGACCTCTCCATCAGTGTCCCTTTTAGCAGGTGCTTCTTTTTGCAATTTGTCTGCATTGTCCATGTGGCATTCCAGCACTCCCACCTGGAGAGTCACTGAAAGGGGTCAGCACCCACTGCAGCTTGAACCGGTGCCTCTCACAAACATCCTCATTCTGCTGAATCGTTAGCTGATGCTCATTAAAAAAGACTTGACAGTAGCCTAATAGTTTAAATTTTAAGATGGGAGGGAAGAATATGTTTACTTGCTGTCTATCCTTGCTTTCATGTCTGAATCTCTTCTTACCCTCTTGGAAACCTGCTTTGCTTTTAATTTTGTGTCTTAGTTGCCTGTGATATTTCCCATGCTGGGTCCAAAGGTATTTGTTTCAAAAACTGAGTGTATTTAGAAAAGCTGCATAGTGGAAATACAGTTAAGGAAAAGATTGACTCCCTATTGCTGGGAATGGATGATGTTGTAGTGACAACTGTACAGCTGGACAGTGATGGTTGCTCAAGGAACGCTTGGGGTAGGCTTAATGAGGTTCACTGTCAGTCAAGTACATTGTCACCTGAATCAGGCTAGCTAAGGTTGGAGACTTCTTGAGAGAAATACCTTCAGAGAGGAGAACAAATGTGTGGGTTTGAAAGGAGAGGAAACCTTTGTCAGGACTTTATTTGGGGGTGGGGTTTTTTGTGCCTTCAGTATTGTCTCTCTGGCTACACAACTCTGAATGCACACAGCAGACCACACAGTAAAGCTAATTCTTAGTAAATTGTTTATGTGGCATCTTTATAAAACTACATTACCATTTCTGAGGCTTTAATGTCCTTTACTCAGCAAAGTCCTTCCTTAGTCTTCTGATCAAGACATTTTCTCATGGGCGTGTCCACACTGCTCTCATATTCCTTGATGTACTCAAAGTATCTGAAGTAGAGAAGCAGTTTTCTCAATTAACAGCCTGTGTTTCATAAAGTGTTGAACTCATGGGAATTTGCATTTAAGGGCGCAGTTAAACCTCAGATCTGATGTTTAGGTAACCTGTGTTGCACAAAATATATTGTCTGTTCAAAGTTTTCCCGAGTGTGAATTTTCACAAGTTTGACATAACAGAATTTAGACATAGTATTTTAAATTAAACACTTCCTTTAGCTTTCAGCTTTTTTTTTGAAGGATACATCCAACATTTCCTTTTTGTCAGTACCAAGTTGGATGATGTCTTCTGTTACTGTGCTCCAAAAAGTATTTTTATATATGTTTTTAGAAGGAAATTCACTTTCTTACTTGCAGCTGTTGGCATTTTAGAGCCCTGGAGTGAACCAATAAAAACACATGTTCTTTTAAAGAACATCTATTTTTCCTGGACCTTGCTAACAACCAGTGACACAGAATTCAAAGAATGTTGGCTCAAATGAATAGAAGGGTTGCATTGTTTTAAATTCTATTTTTAAAACTTTTCTTTACAGCAAGATTACACTAAAATTTCATATGCTTCTGCTCTTATCAAGAGGAGCGATTGACTTTAGAATGCTATTTTAATATTTTTAAAGTAGTTCAGGTATCAAAGTTGTAAAGTATAATATTCTATATATAAAATTCAGTGTTGCTGCTTAAGAGTATTATTATGATGCTTTCACAAGCAGGGTAATTGAACATTTTACTTCCTAGACAGCCAAGAATAAATCAGAATCTCTTCTGTTAATACATCATTTCCAACATAATGGAACACTTAGGTGCAAACGTCAAATTAGATCACCATTTCTTTCAATGCTGCCTCAAATTTAATTCAAACTGTACACTAGTTGAATATGCCCTGGTTTTTTCCAGGTATCAACACTCTTAATTAGAAATTAAATGAAAGAGAAACTACAAAATGTTCCCAAGTTTGATGTAAATGTAATCATGCTGAGGTTGACTTGATAGGAAGATTCATCCATTTTATGTTACTGTGTTGCATCTTTAGTGTACTTTACTTGTTCTGTGTTCTGTGAGACCCTGGGGTCCCACTGCTGCTCTTTATTTCACTGTCCTGTCTTCACAGGAGTGAATCAAGAGGATAGCATGATTATAAATTCAAGTTCTAAAGGTAAATTGATATTTTAGTCTTTTTAATAGTATTTACTCCATGAAAACTTGTGCTGTTGTCAAATTACAGATTCCAAAACGCTGTTTTGAAGAAGAATATTAGCAAACCAGAATAGTGAGTGTTCTCTTGATCATACATGGTGTAATGTATAGTGCCTGAAGTGGTAGATTGATTTTTTTAATGGTGTTTTGATCATGTAAACTAAGGAAAAAATGTTGCTAGAGAAAAAAGAATCCATAATCTGTGTTTAGTTCTTCCATAGTTATATTGGCACCTTCATGTTGGCAAACAGATAATTTTCATGCTGGACATGGAAAAAGAATTACAGCTGGGATTCCGTGATTTTGTATGTGTGTGTGTATGTGTGAGATAAACATAAACATTAAATGTCTCAAGTATGTGAAAATATTTACAATAAAATGTGTCTTAATATTTTTCTATATTTCCCTATCTATGAGAAAATGTATTTTTCTCTTTTTCTTGCAATGAAAGTGAAACTGTATGTTAAGGAAATTTACACCACTCACTGAGAGAAGGCACTAGGCCAGAAAAATTGACTGCCTTTAAAATAGGTAATCCTATTAGAAATAAGCTCAGATTTCTAACAGAAGTCATGAAATATAACAACAAATATGTGAATGAATTTTTTAATAGTACTTTTGGGCTCCTACTAATATTTAAAATTTATTCAAAGAGAGAAATGGATCATTCTGCTTTATACACTATGCTGGATACCTGATGAGCAGTGCATTGTTAAGGTCTTATTTTGTGCTTAAGAATTGTATGTGTTGGCGTGTCTTTAAAATTTCTGTCTCAAGATCCTTTAGCATTCCTTATTTTACATAGACTTCAGTTATAATTTTTTCAGTTCTGCAGCTTTCTGTTTCACAGTTTGTCCTTTTTGAGAATTTACATGAGCCAGGCTTTGTTATACCATGTACTGAATTGCCCAGGAACAGGTTGTATATGCGTGATGAGAAGCTCAGTTCTGTGGTGTCCACAGTCACTAAGATAGCACAAGAGACTCATGTTTCCAGGTCTTTCATCTGAGGCAGCAATGCTTACCATGGGCATTATATCACAATTCATATTTCTTCCTTGCTAGTGTTTTCAGAAAGTATGTATTAAAATATTTTTTATCAATTAATTGTCTTTTGTTCCCACACTCTATTAGCTTTGGGTTTTGGTGGTCATATCCAAACTACTTGCTTGTAATACATTGTTGTAAAATGCTTTTCCTGGTA
The DNA here is from genome assembly GCA_036630365.1 of Acanthiza pusilla. Lineage (NCBI taxonomy): Eukaryota > Metazoa > Chordata > Aves > Passeriformes > Acanthizidae > Acanthiza > Acanthiza pusilla. The sequence goes on from JAXCHO010000078.1 coordinate 8,271,341, forward strand.
CTCTGCTTTTCCCTAGTTCTGTCAGTTGTTCCCCTATGTCTTCTTATTTTGTCTGTTTTGTTTTGCTTTTTTTTGTAAAACAGTTATTTTTGTAAGGCAATGAGCTCTATATAGACAGCTAATTGCTCTTTCAAACTAAGGAGCTGGGCAAGATCTTTTGTGGTTAACATAAAAAAGAGCAAAATATAATTTGGTTCACAACTTGCAGATCTTTAATCATTAAAATAAATGCTCAGCAGACCACAGTAAGTATACATGTATATGCACACAGTAGCAAGTGTTACTTTTCTAATTTTTGTCATTAAGTTAAACATTTAAAGAAAACAATCTTAAAACGTCTTTCAATATGTTGTGTGTGTTGGAGAATTAGAGTAACCTCTTAGTGTGAAAAATAGAAGTATAAAAACTTCATGTATATTTTCCAGTAAAAGGCTGGATCCTTGATTTGGGAGGAGGGTCTTTCATTTGCTTGCATTTCAAAAAGCATGCATTCTTTCCTTTGTATCTACTTACTTAATACATAAAAACCAAAATGTAGCCATGTATTGGCATAACTAGGAGCAGAAGTCCAGCCCAAAATTCTGAAAAATATCTGATCTGATAATTAGCTTTTTTGGCATACAATTGGACCAGGAAGAAACTGAATAATGATACACATTTAAAAAACGTAGCTCTTGTACTGTCTGGGATTGTAACTTGCTTTTGTCTGATGCTTTCACTACTGCAGAAATGGTGATGGGGTTATTTACGTTAAGTCGTTTCGCTTGTTGAAAAAAAATATGCCCACACTCCTCTGCTTAATGGGATTCTTTCCTCGTTGCAGTGCAAACGGCTGGAGCAGGAGCTTCATCATCTGAAAGAGCAGAACCAGACTTCAGCAAACAACACGAGACATATGACTGCTGAAAACAATCAAGAACGTGCTCTGAAGGTAAATCTCCATTTCTTCTTGCAGGCAAATTAAGGTTGTAAGCCCCTGGTGCCAGCTTTCTGGGCTGCATATATCAGTTGTGTACATTTCGGCAGAAGTGAGCTATGGTGTTTGCCAACAACTGCTTCTTTAAACACAGATACAGCACCCTTCTGTTATGGTTTTATTTTATTTTGCCTCTGAAAGCAACAAGAAAAAAAATAACATATCCTCCAAATTACTGGGCTGGTAATTAACACTAGATTCTTGAGATCTGTCCTTGCAATATTACATTGTATAAGGTGAAGAAAACTGCAACTATTTGCCTCGTGATACCTTTGCAAAACTAATATTTTAAAGCATGGCTGTTTGATCTGCTCCCAGCAGTGTGTGCTATATTAATAACATTGTTGACCGATACTACGAGTGACCACATAGTTGATACTACTATTTGCAAAAGGGTAGCTACTTGGAATTGGGAGGAGGAATAATAAGTCTTGTCAATAAGAATAAAAATGAGCAGAGAGGCGGGAGAGGGTCAGAGAAAGGACAGTGTAAAGTGACAGGTTATTGCTGCTTTGAGAAAGGGAAATTGTAATGTCAGTGGAATTGATAGCTGCATACCCAGCAATCTCACCGCTAGCCAGGATAAGAGACTGTGCCAGGTAAGATGTGCAAGCATTGTGCACACCTCTTCAACCGCTATATTCTTAAAAATCTCTTTTCTCGGTAGTGGAGATACAATACAAATACAGAAATTACTCTGTTTATACTGTGTTCTCATTTTAAAACTGTTTGATTTAGACAGTAAGATCCAAAGGTATCTCATTTATAGACAGATTTTCCTCTGCCTCCTTTTTCTATTTTTTTTTTATTTGGGAAACATCATTATTCATACAACAACTTGACCAAAGCAAAGTATAGGAATAAAAGTAAATCCTTGTGTAGTTTGACATTTCTGAGTAAGAAAAACAACAAATATAATAAATGGAGAGAGGCTGTGTGCTGCACAAATACTGTATGTTCCATGGGTTTATAATTGCTGTCAAAATCTATGGTGAATATTACAAAATCAGGTGTGCAATACTGAAAGCAGATGACTAGAAATGGAGATCATAAACATTCAGGGCTGTTTCTGACTGCAATAAGAGCATTGTTTTAAATCTGGTATCACTAAAAGTTAGTGCTTGCCAGGCATGCTACTTATTGAACTTAGTATTGTTTTTCATTAATTGCATGCTTACTTGTTTTTTCTGTGTCATTGAAAATATGCACAGAGCCTTTCTGTAAGGAAAAAAAAGTTTTATTTAAGCTACACTTTGTGCATTTAATATTGTCTGACATAATGCTTACAGAATAATTATATTTTCAGAGCAAGAAGTGATTTGATAGTTCAGAGTGTTACTAGGATTTCATTCTAAGCCTGATATTGCTCTCCCAGCACCTAATCTTTAAAGAATTTCATTTCTGACTGTCACAGGAATTTTTTTATTTTTCAAAGTTAAAGGTTAATTGATCGTAGTCTCTTAGAGATGAGAGTCTGGGGAGGAAAAAAAACCGGCTTTTCAATTTTTGGTAAAGTTGAGACTTTTTTAATACTGTAGCTCTGTAGAGTTTGCCTCAGTTCATATTACTGTTGCCTACAGTGAGGGCAGGTCCTTTGGAATGTTTTTTAAAAGGCCTGGTTGTATTCTTGACCTTAAAAACTTTAAAATGCCCCAGTGAAATATTGCCAATAGTAGTTCTCTTTGATATACAGCACATGAGCACTCATCCTGACCTGATGTAAATGAAAAGCTTATCACCTGCTTTTAGTGTAGCCACAGCCTGGAAAATTGGCTGGTAAGGATGGAAGTCATGTCAGTGCCTCACTTAGGCGTGGGTTTGCTCGGTGCTTGGGGCTGGCTGCAGACGGCTGGGGCTCTCCTGCTGCTTGCTCCCAGAGCTCCCAGAGGAAGGGACACCCAGCCAGAGCCCTGTGACAGGTCACGCACCTCCCTGTGAAACCCTTGTGTTCTCAGCTGTCACCTCCTGCCTCTTGTATGCACTCAGCAGCTCTTGGAAGGCTACACAGAATGCACGTACAGACCCAAGCATCCCATCTGAGCAGAGCACCCTCTGGACATCTGATAATTTTCAGAGAAATAGGACACGTCATTTGTCTCCGTGGTACAGGGTTAATATCAACTCACCTTTTATTTTCCGTAATCCAGGGAGCTGTAATCCAGGGAACTACATTTATTTTAACCACCTCCACATGCAAACTGGGAACTGTGCTATGTATTATTAACCTGTCCAGCTGAAGGAATCCAGATATTTCTTCTGAATCTGTCCAGGACAGTTTGTGCTAAGAAAAAAATTTTTTTTTAAAAGCTGTAATTTTCCCAATTCTCCTACACTTAATTAACATTGAGGCAATCTGTTTATTCCATTTGGCAAAAGATGTGTTCTGATGATGAGGAATTTGATCTGCTTTACATTTTCTTAAGGGAGTTACAGAAGTGTGAACATCAGATGTGGTGCAGGCATATTTGCAATCTTAACTGGATAAATATACAGTAATCAGGATTAGCTAGATTAAGGGTGGAGTAAAAGTTTGTGATAAAAGATGAGATCATTACCTCTATGGGACCCTGAAATGCACTTGAGAACAAAACCCACTGGCTGTTGATTCTTTTTTACTTTTTAAAATCATCTCCCAGTAGTGAGTTGCTTGGAAGGAAAAAAGTGTAAAACCAATCCACAAGAAACCTATTTCATTCCACTGATGGTAGGGTCTATTAGGTAAAATAAGATGCAAACTTTGAGATTTATTTTTGGATATATTGGTTCACAGGGCTACTGCCACCCTTCCTGAGGCCGTAGCAATCCATAGTCAGGAGTGAGGCAAAGCAGCAAGGAGACACATTATAACTGTGGGAGAGGTGTGGCAGGAGTAATTTGCCTAGATTTGGGAGCTGGAAATCACAAGGATGATATAAGCACTCTTTTGAGATTTTTGTTTTTGCACTTTTACATTCCATGTCACACCTGAGGATAACATGACAAATAAAACATATGACACATAAGGCATGCTGTTCACATTATAATGTGCTATTTCATCTTACTGTTCTATAGAACATCTGCACATTTTTGTTAAGATAGCTCTTCTTAACTAATCTCTGCATACATGTTAGTAATATGTGATTTTAAATTTCCATATTTAATGTATTTAGTGCATAGAAAATTCCTTATGGCATTGTGCGCCATTCAGCCCCACAATGCCAAATGGGCACTCCTAATGTTTATAATATTCTTATTGGTCATAGGGGATTGTATTAATTGACTGAAAAGGCTAATTTCAAATCTTCCCTCCAGGCAATGCCCACAACTGCACAGAGGTCATTCAGAGAAGCATGTGGGCCCCTATTTCCATAGTTAAAGTAAAATAATCCTCTTCTTTGTGAAACCATTTTTTAAAATCTCTTATTATATTTCACATTGAATTATAGCTAAATCTTTTAGGGATAATTGCTTCCTAAGGGCCTATACATTTGCGCTCTTAGTACATTTTCATAAAATAAGATCTGCAGAGTGCTTTGCAGTTCTAATGTGTCAGAGTCTATATGTAAGATTATTCATTTGTGCTTGGCCTTCATAATTAACATTTGGTCTCTGCTGATTCTGGTAACTCTATTCCCACAATGCACAGAAACAAATGATTCAATTAAACATAGAAAAGTTGAAGAATTGCTACTTTTTCATTATTTTTCAAATAGTCATACGTTTTATTGTTGTTAGCTTTTTAGAGTGTAATTTTGAAATTCAGATTTTTCAGTAATACATTTTTGCTAAAGAAAAATAAAAATTTTGCCAATGTGCATGTCCTCTTCACTGAGCTGAAGAAGAATAGGAAATAATTCTTGCGAAACAAATAACTTAATATGAAATTTAATGGAAAAATGTTCAACTAGATTTGAACAAAATAGAGAGAAGTGACTTTTTTTTTCCTCAGGCCTTATCTATTTTGTAATTTTTAATTAGGTAGCATATTAATCTTAAAGCAGCTATTTATCTATTGTAAAGATCAGAGAGACATACTAATTTCACTTTCAAGGCAAACTCTTGAAAAGGAGAGGGCTGTTTCATGGTGATATACAAATCAGGTGCCCTTTACTGACTACATGAGATTATTCCTTTCAGTTATGATGTCATCAGAATTTGTAAAGGTTATTAATCTCCTTCAGAGCAGTTGAGTTGTTACATCTTTTGTTATGATTGGCTTTTTTTTTGTAATGTCTGCCTTTCTTTTTAGATGTGATATCTTGTAGAATTTATCCTACCTGCTTCCATAGTTTTATTAAAAAATTAATAAATTTAGAGTTAGAGCAAAGAAAGTGACCTGAAGGAGCTGTCAGAAGTTTGTCTGCAGTAGTGTCATAAAGCAACTGTGCCTGATGTCATCTGCCTTCTGCTGACATGTAAGAATCAGGTCAAGGGCAGGAAATCCACAATGCATAGCAGTTTGGTAGTTGTTCCAGTAATGATGCCTGTGAAGAAGCCGCTCAAGAAGACTTAATTTAAGTGTTCCCTGATGCCTTTTGTGAATTGTATTAAGTTTTGTTTTGATTCCCAGAATTTCCCCAATTCTTAGAATAGAAACCTTCTTAGAATAGGAAGTCTTCCATACCTACACATGACCATACCAACCACAGAAAGCAAATTCAGCTGACTAGTCCACCTGTTATCCATGAAGGGCATGATTGCAAGAGATGTCATGTTATGAGAGCTAAAAAAAATTTTCAAAAGCTTTAACATGAAGTATAAGATGCTTGCTACTGTTGAAAAGCATAGAGCTTTCATGCCATTGAGGCGTACGATATTAACTACGGGGGAAAAAGTCCTTTCAAATGATATGATCTTTATTTGCAAAAACTAACTGCTATTCTAACTGCTATTGATCCACTTGTCTGTCTGGTCTTATTATTAGTACAAGATGCTTTTTGTTTCGAGTGGTTGGGGTTTTTTTTTCGATGAAGCACCTCAGCAATATTCATATGTTGGACAATTCAGCCTTTTCTCTCACATCTTGTTATGAATTCCCCCAGCCAGTGTTCATTGCTCCCTCTGTATTGAACAAAATAGCAACCTGTGAAAACTCAGTTCAAGATCTCACTCTGTGGAGTTAACCCTGAAGTGATCATGCTTTTCATCCTGGATGTCATGTGCTGGTGACTAGAAAAAAGGACTGCTGTCACATCTGCAAATGATTTTTTAGGTGTGTTTGAAGATAGATGCCAGCTCATATTGGAAATAGAAGTAGATTGCAGATCTGTCTCTCAGTGAGAGGAGCTAGATACACTGTGCCCTTGCATTTACTTACGGTCTGTATCTGTTTTTCTGAAATTAAAGAAGCATTTCAGGACCAATGGGATTAGTTAACAGGCTTCTTGGAGGTTATTCTGAAAGGTTTTTCTTGCTATTCTTCCAATAACTTGCATGAGGATAAAATACTACAGGATTTGTCAAAGTAAGCTGCAATTTCTAACTTTGTGCAAGAGCTGTTTCAGAAGTTCAGTTCCTTCTCCCAAGATGGACTCCTCTTACTCAGCTTTCAGAAGGGTTGCCCAGTTTAGATAGTATAAAGCTATAATGAACTCCTTTCTCCCTCCAGTTCCTACCCTAATGCAGGATGTGCCCTCATTTATATGCCTGGACAATGTGAGGGAAAAATTTGCTACCCTATCAGTAAAACTTGATATAAAGCACATGAGATCACTATTAATTTTTAGAGTGGAAGTTTGCTGGAGTTTTAATGCTTAAATTGCTTTTAATTGCATAGTGGAGGTGAAAATAAAAGACTAGTAAAACTTAGATCATGCTACTGACAATCTGGATGTGAATAAGAATGCACAAACATTTTTCTTCCATTGTGGCTTCCTAGACACCTTATCAGACAGGGTAGACACAGTTGCAATCTTAATTGCATTGAAAAGAGCCTTTGCTTTTGCTGCACCCAGAAACACTTAATCAGAAGGTCTTAAAGTGTGTCAGTGAGGTTAGACACAAGTCTGTTCAGCTCTTATCCATGCTAGAAGAATGATTAGTCACTTTATGGCTTGGTGTTATTATGGAGTACCATACACCTCGGAGGATATCAGTGTGAGCTGGTGCATCGTGCCATAAATGAACACTAAAATGAGGCCACAGAAACTTCTGCAGAAGTAATTCTGTTCATGTTCCACTTCAATAATAATTTTCTGCATTCCTTTCTCTTTAAGTTACAGTGTCTCCGAAAGCTATTGCTACAGACTCTGACAGTCAGCCCACCTAGTTAACTGTGTTTCTGGAGAGGGAGAAAATAACTCATATAATCCTACAGTGACCAACGTTCCCCCTCAAGCCCAGTGGAAAAAATGTGAACACCGCTTGAGTAGCGTTTAAAGCAGTCATTTGAAGTTTCCTTGGGACCCAATTGTTCTTTTGAGCCAAGTTTCATAACCTGGTCCTCTGGTCAGTTCAGGGCTGGAGATCCTCAAGGGATCCCTCAAAGGATTTCTTCTTCATCTGCTGTCATATATTTGGGAGTGTAACACTTTGCTTATGTGTGTCACTTATAGGCAGGCAGTGACTAATTTAGTGTATGTATTTGACCGTGAAACAGAAATTTGATCTACTAATATCACTATCAGTGACCAGTTTTATTAATTGGTTTTGTAGCCATCCAGCCTAGGTGGTAGGCTCTATTTAGTTATGTAGGTTTTGATAGAAAGTTGTTCATAAGTGCCAGCAACATTGTTAGCCTCCTCCCATCTGGTAGTTAATGTTTTAGCTCTGATACTCATTTGTAGTCACTGACCAAAAATATCTTATCTAGCTGAAAGTTAGAGTAATTGCTTAAATGTGCCATAGCCAAATAATAGAAAATTTTCCCCTGTTGGAAAACATGAGAAAAAATGAGATTTTTGCCCTTCACTGAGAGTGAAGTTGTCCAGAAATGCAGCCTTCCAGAGTTCAATAAATCTCATATATGTGAAACATCTACCTGGGAATTAAAGAGTAATTATTCGTGGTAACATTAGTACTAGCATGATTTTCAGCGGTCAACTTCTGATGCCATTAAGTGGTTGTGTGGATAGATGGCAGGGCCATTTACACAGCTCTTGGTTCACTAAGGCATTGCTGTAGGCCAGAATTTTGAACACATTCAAGCCTTGGGTTGTTTTCAAATAGAAAGAAACAAATAGACAAACCCAAGTTCTCATCTTTGCTTCCTTGATTGCTCTGGCCATGGCACCTTCCTGTGTGTGTAAGGCTGTCCTTTCAGTGACCGCCCCATCTGGCGTGTCAGCCCTGTGCACCGTGTTCTCTGCACAGCTGCTACTTGGGATTTCTTGGACTCTGTTCAAACGAAAGACCAAACACTGGTGTTTCTTACCTACTGTCGTCTCAAGCCTTTCAGAATCTTTTCAAAGCAAAGTCATATATGGATAAGAGTGAATATTTGTCCTGAAATGATCCTGAGAAGAGCTGAATTTATATAATTAATTATGCTTGTCTAGAGCACAGTGTCTCTTTAGCATGCTCCATATTGCTGCAAACAGCTGCACAAGAATGGCACTGAATGCATCTTGCCTAGAATGAACAAGCAATGCCTTGGCTCAAAGGGCTCGTTCACCTTGCCTGAAGAGTGTAAGTCTTCCTTCTCTCCTGTTAGTAGACGCCGAACATCTCTTAACAAAAGCAGGTATGTTTATTGAACTTTGATTCAGTTCTAAGCATTAAGGAATTCATTACTCATTCACACTTGGTGTTTGCTGCTGGCTTTCATCTGTTCCAATAAAAATTCCATGGAGGTCTGTTGCTTTTTATTTGACAGCCTTCAAATCTCTCTTGGCACCAGATTACTCCTGACAATCTTAAACATCGACTGTTTGTATATACCATATACAGCCCTCTTTTTCATTGGTGATGATGTGGTCATTCAAACCTTTTGGCTGAATCTTTTGGATTTTTTGGCTTCAATTTCTTTAGTGGAAGTTGTCTTCCCATAAGGTCAGTCAGTGGTATTACTTCTGATTAGCAGAAGTATTATTTCTGATTAATGCAGCAGGTTCTTGGAATGCAATATTTTGGTAGGTGATTCTAAATCTGGACTGTCATTCTCACAGCCATTTAGGCTGCTTTCACTTCATCATGTCATGTTGCTGCACTTCAAACAGTTATCAAAAAAATCTTTTACTTTCCTACTAGTATGGATGTTCATTCCAGGATTACATGGATCAGAAATTAAGACCATATGTTTATCTAATTCTAAAGCAATCATGAAGCCTAATGTATCAGACTTACTATAAGAAAACTAGGATTCCTTCCTTCATGTGCCGCTTTCTGATATTGTAAAACACATTTCCAAACTAAATTCAGAGATTCTAAATCTGAATTTACTTTGTACATAAACTAGTAATTGCTTTCTGCAACATTTAAAGGTGGCCTTTGCATCACTTTCTATTAACTGTATGCCTGATGTGCACTAGCACAGTTTTCAAAATATCTTTCAGCATTGTACCATAATAAAGTACCAAACATATTTAGCCAAGTTAAGTATTTTTCATTCTTGAAGGTATTAAATGATACTAAATGTATTAAATTATACTGGAGATGAGATATCAAATTTAATGAATGAAGAAGTGGAATATCATAGTTATGTATTATATTTCATTTCATAAATCTTGTTTCTTTCTCTGTATGAGTTCTGTTATCCATGCAAGCAGAAAGAAATGTGGTAAATCTGAATTTTCAAATTTTTTTCAGTGTCATACCATACACTCTTTTTATGCTACACAGGCAAGTGATCCTCTTTTGTTTGTACAGCAACTGTAAATAAAATCTTGAGCCTGGATGCATGATGACATGCAAGTTATTTGTCCTTCAATAAAACATATAAAACATAGTAACCTAAGCTCTTGTGCAAAAGACAAGCTACAGGGTCATTAAATAGCAAAGGTCTTGCTGTGACCCATCCATGACCTCCTTATCTGAAGCACCTCTCAGAATTGATAGAATCTACTTTAGATCTTGGGTACAGGAAACCAAGGAAAGGATAAAGGATCAATATAAACATTTCAGAATTTTAGGTATTTACTAAAAAGGAATATTTGGCCTTTGTATGGTTTAAGTGCATCCAAATATCTGTTCAGAATTGGAGGACCTTTTCCTAGCATTTTGTATATAAGAAATCATATGAAGTATGGTTCAGAGTAGAAGGAGGACAGATGCTGAAGGAAGACACTGAAACATTAGATTTTGATATGATTTTAAAGCTGCAGACTGGCCTTGATTCAGAAGCCTCAAGGTCCTACATGTTTGCTCGTTTATGTTTTTACTGCAATCTGGATGTCTCTCCTGTTCCCAGGTGAGCAACTTTAGGTTTTAGAATGAATGAAGTCAAAAGAAAAGTGTTTGAAAAGTGCAGCTTGGTGCTTAGCCATCACTTACTCAGAGGAGTTGGGAGTCATTTTGCCTGTCCTGTTTAATTCCCATCTATTTATTTGATCCGGTGCAGAGTCACATTTTAGATGTTAATGCATTTGTGCTACTAGATCACTGAGAGGCTTTTGGAAATCCCTTTTCTCCATAAAAAAGTGGAAAATTCTGATCTGATTTCCACGTTTGTGGCCGCACAGAGGTGTAATGGAAAAGTGAACTTTGCTGTTCACACAATCAGGTTGCCACGAGGAAGAGATGTACTCCTCCTGTGCAGTAGTTGTGCAGTTCTACCCTACCAATATGAGGGTCATTAAGAAAATGCATGAAGACCAGAAGTAAAGAATGGATGAGGATTTATTCTGAACTTTTGTTTTCCTTCTATGAAAGTGGGCTTCATGAAGTCAAATCTTTCTCATGTGTCTTCCAGTACATCTCCACAGCTTTTCTCATGAGATTATGGAGTGGTATCTGAACTTTGGCTTTTCTCTAGGAGTCAGCTTTAGAGTAGTGAGCTGTGCATTAGGGGTCAAGTAGTAAATTTGATAACTTGCTGATTCTGAGTTTCCAGAGCTTAACCATAAAAAACCCTGTGCAGGCACCCTAGTGTACTAGGTTTTCAGGATTAACACAAGCACAGATAGAACCGGATGTATGATTTGACATATTTTTTCAAGACATATTGAAGTCTTGAAATGTATAAAGTTCATATCAGCAGAAGTATATCAATGTATTAGGATTTCAGCTCAACATATGTTAGGTTTATCTTAATATTTAGAAATACTGCATGACTAACTCTGTCATGTAGCTGATTCAAAATTGCTCATTACCCTTGGAGAAAAAAGGGAATCATTCACTGAAAAAGCTCAAAGAAGGTCTCCTGTAAAATGTGTTTACAACTAAAACTTCAATTTTTTATGTCTCCAAAACTCAGTCATCTCTGGTTTTACTTCCAAAATTCAGCCTCTCTTTATGGTAAGAGAAAGGAATAGCGGGGTAAAATGAGAAAAGAGCTGTCCTTAAACTTCAGATAGGAAGCTGAAGTAACAAGTAAGTGTACATTGCATTGCTTGAACATGGTATTAATGTGTATTGGTGTCTGTATTAAGCTGCTGAGCAGCCAAATTTGCAATTTAAAATTAAACACAAAGACCCAAATGTCATTTTTAGTTAGATTCAATATGCAAAGAAATCTTCAGGGGCTTCATTTTCTGAACTGTGTTGATTGATACTGGATTTTCCATCACCAGAATTGATTCTTCACTAAAGAACAGATTCTCCACTGAAGAACTCGAAGTTTTACTAGGCATATTTAGATTCCATACAGCTTCACAAATTCCCCATTTCTTTGTGGATCACAGTGGAGATTATTATTTCAATGCTAGTTTGTTTATTAAAGAAATACCTGCTATGCTGGAGGGGTTATTAAGCTGGTGGTCATGGTATGACTAGCACATAGAGTTCATTCTTTACAAATACCCTGACCACACATTTTGAAAATTGAGAGGTTTTGTTTTTAAAGAATCAATACCATTTCAATTACTTTTTTATATTTGAAGCATCATTTGGACAAGGTTTCCAAACGCTGAAGTTAATCTTGTGTATTAGGTCAGATTCCGTGCACATGCAGATGTCACAGTGCCTGCTGGAGTGTAGTCCTGCTGACAGTAATAGTTATTGTTATAGCATCTAAATTTTGAGGAAAAGTGAGCCCTTTCTTGCTTTGAACTTCAAGCTTGTGAATTCCACATGTTCTTAATGGGACTATGTCCCAAATCTCTGAAGCCTTAAGCTATTATGCACACATTTAGACTGTTAAGAAATAGACAGAGATCAGAGGAAATTCTGCTAAAATTTGTTTTCCTAAACTAGCTGTCTTACATGATACAACAAGATCTGGTAAGAATACCATGATGCTTTGCTAGTTCCTTCACAAGAGCTCAGGCCAGGAGACATTTTAACAGGAAAAAATCCGTGGTGTAAACATTAAAAGAATCTATTATCCTTTCTCAGGATAATAGATAAACATATCCCTTCAAAACCTTTCCCCACAAAATCTCATTAAGACAATCTCTACCTTAACTATGCTTCTTAGTGAGTTGTTTGGAACTGTAATCCTTCACCCCATCTTCTGAAAAGATGAAACTATTTAGCACAGGTTTCTAGTTTAAAAATGGAACTCTGTTTGGTCCACTTTTCAGTGGTGCTTACTCAGAGTAAATTATTTGAATACACTGCTTGGTGTCAACTAGCTGCATTTCAAAGACCTGAAGATTTCAACTTCTTCCTTGCAGGTAGTCTGGAGAAGAGACTGAATTTACCAAGCATTGTGTTGTTTGTTTGGGGTTTTTAGAATTTTAACCATTTAAGAGTATAACATAAAATTGACTGGGTTTAGTTGGTTATCTGTTCCTATTTCTTACAGTTGAGCAGTAATTGTTGGAGTTTAGAGTGGCTGAGTGACTGGGAAGAAAGTGACTGAAACCTGGGAAATGCTGTTGATAGCTCCTTCCCTTTGGAATTGCTATGTAACAATAACAACAAAAACATTCGTTTTCCAAACGAGATAAAATAAAATCTGTTTATCTAGCCTGTTAAATCTGGGTGCCAGCTTTCAAGCAGATGATGTTTTAAGCTCTGTAGATGCTAAATCCTGAAACATTTGGTCTATAAACAAAAAGCTGACATCAAATACAGCATTACTGCTAGACATAGTAATGGTGTGTATATGCTGCATTCACACAAAATAGGGAGATGATTGCTTTTTTGTATGTTGCTTAGGGTCTTTTTCTTATGTTAGAGTATTAAAACAGATATTAAATTTTATCATTAATGCAGTGCGTGGTCTCTCTTCAAATCCCCTTAATTACAGATTGACTCCAAGGATTACACAGCATGGATTTTAATTTTAACTGAAACAGAAAGAAAAGCTGCTTAAAAATTATTCTTGCTGAGTGACTTGTTGGACCACAAAACAATTTTAACATCTTTTGACAAGTGTTGTCAAATTTAAAATATTAGAGCTGAGCTAAGTTCACCTTCAAACTCCAGTTGTATCACATCTACTTCCCAAATAAAATGTTTTATTAACTTTGTCTTCACAAAGGAATGTCTGCCTCTCCTATTTTTGTTTTTTCAGTTATTTTTTAGGAGAAAAATACTCACAGTCTTGCTGAGATGTGTTTATGTTTGAAGAAAATTACATCAGACATCATATTTCTTTTCTTTGGTAATTAGAGAAAAATTACCAGGCAGAGTTGATGTAGCAGCAACAAGAGTATTTCACACTCTTGCATTGTTTCCTTTCTGACCCCCATCTTTAGGACTTAAAACTCTGAAAACTTCATCCCAGCCTGAAACATAGAATAGCAGGTCTGAGTCCAGAAACAACATTTTCATAAATTGGGGCCTAATCCAGTAAGCCTCACACAGGAAGCTACTTCTGTAAGTACCTATTATTCCTCTGAGTAAAATCAGATGATCAGGAATCAGTGTTTCATCAGTTTCTTGCCAGGTTTCTTTCCCTTATTTCTTAAAGGACAAAATCAACTTTCCAGTTTGTTTCATTAAGTAAAATTCACTTGTCACAGTTAAAGCTCATTATTACTTTTTGTAGTTTTACAGTATATCTCCTGCTGGTTCCTTAAGACACACACAAAAAAAGAAGTTGCTCTCCAAAGCTGCATCAAATAACTGCTCAAAGCTAAGTGTACACAACTTCTTGTGAAGTAGATAGAGATGAAAACAATGTCCTGTCTCAAAATGTGAATGCAAGTTTCTTGCTTCAAAAATCAGCTTGTTTTGTGACTGAGTAATAACTTTGAATACAAAAGGCTGGAGGAATGAGAAATTAGCTTTTGGCCAGGAGGTCACCGTAGTGCTGAGGGATAAATCTGTCATTGCTATTTAATGGTAGTTAGTGGTTTGATAAAGTTGCCCCAACTCAGTTTGTTAGCTTAAAACATACTTCTGAGACTTCACAGATCTGCAAGTAAATAACATTATTGCTCCATCTTTGTATGGGGTGAAATTTTTGCTCTTAAAAAGGGTTATTTCAACAAGGTTTTTTCTCCCTTTTTAGCTGTCTCTGAATTGTTGCTATCAGAATGTTCAGTGGTTTTCTCCATTATTGTACTAGTGCACTTTTTTTTTAATGGATCAGATTAAATTCTGTTGCTTTGCCAAGCATAAATCCCTCCTGTTTTAGCAGGAAGGTATTTCTAAAGCAACCCAATGAACAAGGTAATTTATACACAATATTGTTTGGTTTAATTTCTCTATCATGTGTAATAGTTTCAATGGTATATGATTTTCACATCATGTGTGCTTAATGCAGAGGCCAGAAATAGCAACAAATGAGGCGAAATAGTGTAGTTTAATAAGTGTGTTTTTGTGTGTGATTTCTTTAAAGTATTTGCTAGGTAATGCACAGCATTCTGAGTGATGCCGACAGCTGGCAGAAGTTTGATGCTTTACATTTGCTATGGTTGCATTCTCTTGGCCAAGCTTTAAAAGTATTATTGGTTAGATTTTTAATAAAAAAGTACACAAAGTAGATCGTAATTTTTTTCAAAAATTAGGTAGAATGGCTTAAAGGAAATAATGATGACTGATTTTTAGTACAAAGTTCAATTTTGCAAGTCACGTCTTGAGGCCTGTTTAATAAGATTTTGAACTATTTTGAATGCCCAGTGAAGTTAACAGGGGATGAGGCAAGCTGTTCAGACAGATCCTTTAATAAATAGCACCATCTCTTTACCACAGTGGACAAAATCTGGAAAAAAGAAAAATCTCACTTGTGTCCTAACATAAATAAATGTATGCGTGAGTGCTGTCTGTCTTATGAAGTCGTTTGTGTTTGTTTAAGTTGGAGCACAGGACACACAGTAAGTCTGGTGTCTGGTTTTTGAAACCCGGGTGTGTAAGCGTCTACGTCAAAAAGAAAATTGTTCTGGAATCTGAAGGCTGAGGCTGGAGAGAAAAATCATCCTTTACAATAAGTAAGACCTGATTTTGGCATGTGTTACCTTTTCAGCAGTGTTATATGTTTGCAATGCATTCGCTGTTGGTATAGATGTGAGGGTTGCACTGCTTAGAGTCTAAGATTTCAGGATTTTTTTCTGGATCTAGATTTTGATATTTGGATTATGAACTAGTTGTGCATTTTGGGGTGAGGAGTTTTGCTGGGGTTGTTAGTTTCAGTCCAAGTGTAACCATCCCTGTGGAGTTTAATAGTTTTTCAGAACAAAATTGTAACTGTCAGTATGTTTCATATTTGTTAATATATTACTTTTTCTCCCCATGCTCACCAACTGCATAAGTGAGTCGGGGCTACATAATTTCTGGGGATTTGTTCTGCTTTTGCTTTCCATACTTTTTCCTTAGCTAGTCAGTACTTCATGGCAGTTAACAGGATGTGCTCTTTTCTGGAACAGCTAATTTACAAGCAAGTACTTTTTTAGTTTTGTATATATTCTTGCACAATAATAAAAAAACCCCAAGGTTTATTCTCTTGGTTTGGGGGATTTATGGCACTCTTTTGTTGTTGTTAGGTTTTTTTATTTATCCTCTTATCCACTAGATTAAATCTCATTTTGTTATTGCAAAATTCCCCCACTGTCTTTTTAGTTGAACCTGAATCATAAAAACAAGGAACCTGAATTACATTTGAGGAAGGAAATATTCAACTTGAAACATAGTGTTTGCAGGTAAATCAGCAGACAGTGAAAATAAAATAATTAGAAATAGAATGGCTCTTTATTTTATGTGACTGAATTGGAGTTGGCTACATCTGAAAAGGAATGAAAAAATGATCTCTTTGCTTGAGGCTTGCCAAACAATGCTATAAGCTCCAAGTTATTTTGAGGTGGTGAAAGGTGAAACATTTGACATGTTCTTTTTGGGTAATGTTTTAAAAAAGAGAGGGCGGGAAAGAGGCGTTGCCACATCAGAGTTAAGGGTGTTTGTGGTTGTCCATGACAGCGCTCCAGTTTTAAAACACCTGTGTTTACTTTCCAGCTTTTCTCAATCGGCCTGAAAGTGGCCTAAGAGTGGCACAGACAGACCTGCAGTGTGTCTGTGTTGCCTTTGCAACACACACACACAAAAGAAAGGAAAAAAAGACAGAGATAAATCTCTTGTTATGCAGCTAATCATTAACAGCATTTTTGTGCCTAGCTAAAAACATTTTGAACTTTTCTAGATTTTTATAGTCTATCAGATAGTGCGTGTATTTTTTTTCTAATCTGTTAAGCTAAATTGTTATCTTCGCTCTTTATTTTCTAGCAAGAATAAAATCAGCCTAAGTTTCTGGGGGGTTTTAGTGGTAATTAATAATAAAAAAATCAGTATTTTTTTACAAAGTGGTATTTCATTCCAGTATTTAGAAATAAGTGTTCCAGTACTCCAATTTAAAAGCAAACAATAAAAAAAAAAGAAAACCCAAAACACCAAAACAAAATAAAAACTAGGCACAGTTGCCACCCTTTGCCACCCTCCGTGAAAAAAGAAGAAGCTCATCTTACAATTCTTTTCTGAGTAGAGTTTTGTTTCATAAAATCCTAGTGTTTGATGTGTATTAACCTTTTGCAATGTTCATTTATGACATAAAGACAAACTGAGATATCACATTATTTCAGTGCTTGCTTAGAAATCTGAAAATCATTTGTGGGTCAGTGAGTAAGATATTCACCTGATAAGAAGTATATTTTATACTACTGCTCCAAATTTATTTATTATTACCTTTAAAATTTATTCATGTTTTGCAAACTTTCTTGGCTCTTTAGGAAAACCTCATTTGCTTTTTCTAGTAATTTTTTATTTGATGCAATATTTTTTCCACCTTCTACTTCATATTATGTGTGTTACATTCTTGTTTATAAAAATAGATTTGCTTCATAATTATGTTTGTTTTTCTTTGTGGATCACTCAATATAGGTCAGGTTTTGCTTCCTGAAAGTGAGGGGAAAAGGCAAAAGGAAAATCAAAAGAAAATACAGTGCTGATACAGGAGCACAAGTGATTTTTCCCTTAGACTGATTTATTTTTAGAATTGTGAGTTTAATAGACAGATTCAAAGTCAATCAATGGGGATCAACAATATGAAGCCCCTTAACCAAGGTGCATAGCCTAACTAGAGCACAGTTGATTTAATGCTGGTTGGTCTAACGCAATGACTCGACAAAGCAAACTGGGAATGTGCCAAATCCCCTTCAGACCCAGCACCTCTAATAATTTGAGAAATTATACCAGAATGATCTTTCTTGGCAATTCACAGCAGAGCAGCCACCTTGCCATGGCTTTCCCCAGGGGCAGGAGCAGCAGTATGGGTGCCTGCTCTGACAGAGCTGCCTCCTGCAAAACACAGTGCACTCTCAACTCGCTGCAAGGAAAGGTGTTCAAAAATAGGGGGACTAACATTCCCATTTTTCAGTGATTCTACAAGCAGATCTGGAGGATATTCACCTGAATATGCTCTGAACACAGAGAAGAGCTTGTGAGGTAAATCCTCACCCAAGGATCTGCACTGTTGTATTACCAAAATCTGCAAAGGAGTAGCATTCTTTCATGACTGTAAAGGACATAAGCCAGTACCCTGGCTAAGAAATGGGGGGCACGGGAGATATAAAGAGTTCACAGAATTTATTCCAGAGTGCCTCAAAGGTAATTAAATTATATTTCTAAAAGATAAGGATGTTGTCGCATTTATTAAATTAGCAGGTCTAGATATGTGTAGATGTGTTTTAAAATCAGGCAGGATAATGTCAATATGGGAAAGGCAAAGAAAAAGCTTTCTGCCTATAACTGTTTTTCTGCAGTCAACACTGCAATATCGATAAGAAGGAAACAAATATGGAGATAATGTTCAAAATATGTCTATACCTACTTCTCCAGACTTTCAAGGATTTTTAGGTATTTTTCCCAGTTACAGTTTTGGAAATCCCATTACGTACCTGTCTTGAGTTGTTTCAGAACCTCTATAAATCTGATTGTCTGTGTTCACTTTGTTACATCTCTTAAAATTACTCCCTGCTTCTGCTAAAGGCCGATGGTCAAATAAAAGCAAAATTGAAGACAGCAGTTTTCTGGCAGTTAAAATTTGAATGTTCTTTAAAAATGGAATTGCCCCTATGAAATATACTTATTGAGTATATCCTTATGACCATCTGGTTTTAACATTACAATACCACTGAAATACCACATTCATTACAAATGAAAGACAAAACCAGGCAACTAAGAAAAGTCGTAATTATGTGAGCTGTAAACCAATTGTCCTGCAAGGGTTTTGTACACAAATGGGTACAGTTGTTCATGTGGTTGTTCAGACCAACCCGTTTCTGTTTAGCAGTGTTAGGGTGGTGCTAAATCCAATACATGATACCTAGCATCTCACCTGGGAATACTTTCATTTAGATACTCAAAAAGGGCTTGTGTGGTCATTTGTAGGGAGTCCGCAAACAGGGTTTTGGGATCCCTCCTAAATTTGCCAGACTTTGCACTTCTCCTGTTTCTGTACTGTAATAACACCAATATTGAAAGAAACCTTCTGTGTTAAGAAAATACAGCCAAAACCAGACAAATGCAGAAGTTACAGTCTCTTCAGCTTTCGGTTTTTTCATCCTACTCTAGAGTGCATTTGATACCACAGATCTTGTATGTCTTGGAACCACTGAAATATCATGGATTACCCACTTCTGTTTTGTCAAGGCCTGTGTGCTGGCAAGAGTGCTTGTACCATCTTGCCTTTAGTCACTTTACACCTTTCTGATCCAAGGAAGAAGAAACATCTGAGAGGTAGGATATATTTTCATCAGCCTCAGCACCGCATCTTACCGTGTTTCCGGGGAATATCACATCCGCAGAGGAGCAGTGTCTGTTTCTACATGGACCACATGGTGTTGCCTCACCTGGTCTTAATCAAGGTGCAGTCGGAGAGAAGCCAAGCAGTTTATTTGGCTTGTTTTAAAAATATATAAATATGTGAGATTTGCATATCAGTTCTCTAGTTGTAGACATCATAGGGTGAATTTGGTTTCTCCATTCAGTGCTTGATTCTGGAAAGTTGCTTTCTTAACCACCTAATACATCAGCTACTACCTCTGATACTCTCCAGGAAGTTGCCACCTGTAAAGTCTTTACTGATATGTATACCTAATTTATAGAAACTGCGGGTCTGTAAAAACTCAAAAATTCATTTGCCTTTTTCACTTTTCAGAGACTCTCGACATGAATGAGAAGAGAGGGAGATGTTCATGTATGCTCATTAGGCCTATGTTTGCAGCAATTGTCTGTATAGTCCATGGGAAACAACTGTTTAAAAATGTCCTGGTTTGTAAATATGAGACTCATCTTCATCTTCTCGATGACCTTTCATTGTTCTGTTCTTTTTCTGTATACCGAAGTGACTGGCAGCCTTCTGTGGTCTTTAGATCACAGTCTCTTCTGGATAGAAATGATTTCTCAAGAGAACACTGCATGAGATGTGCTTTAATTTTAATGTACTTTTAATATGGAAAAATAAAGAGAAAGGATTTTGTTTGAAATATCTAGGAAGCAGGGTTTTTAGCCACATTTCCCTAAGAAAATAGGAGATATATGATTATGCAGGGGTTTTTTTTCTCCTGCTGATTTTTAGCTACTTTCAACCAAATTTGGCAGAAGAGTAATGACTGGATCCATAAGGAGGTACCTCTTCTCTACTGACTTGCCAGTTTTTGTGTAACTCCTAATGTCCCACTCAGGGGGAGGTTCAGGAGAACTTTATCAGTAGGCATTACTGTTTGGTAGAAGGCAGCTGTGCAATGGGGTATCACTATTGTCCAAATGTTGCGCCAAAAACTTACGTAGAGTGAGCTGGAGGTATTGTAATAGAAAGCTGTAAAGGGTATAGATGGAATCCGTTAATTTTATGTGGACATTGGAAGGAATATGAGGTTGGGAGAGAGAGAGAGAGAGAGAAGCTGGTACAAAATAAGTTAAACTTGATTTTTACCCTGCTTTTAAAGAGATCCTTGTGCCTCTGGAATTACAAACATTTTAATGTCAGTATAAACTTTTTGTTTGGTTGGTTGATTGGTTGGGTTTGGTTTTGTTGTTTTGTATAGGAAAATACTGCATCCAGTAGCAGAACTGCAGATTTTAAATCTATCAAGGCCAGTACAGCCATGGTGAAGAGCTTCAATCATTTGTATCCATTACTCTTTTTCTGCTACATTTAAAGTGATGACATTAAACCTTGAAGGAGTTTTAACTTACCAAATTAAAGTCTACACCTTACATTA
The DNA here is from genome assembly GCA_036630365.1 of Acanthiza pusilla. Classification (NCBI taxonomy): domain Eukaryota; kingdom Metazoa; phylum Chordata; class Aves; order Passeriformes; family Acanthizidae; genus Acanthiza; species Acanthiza pusilla. The sequence goes on from JAXCHO010000078.1 coordinate 8,291,993, forward strand.
GTTTCTAATGACATGAACACTAACTGATCCCTGGCAGTTTTGGGGGGAGTAGTGAAGACTCAAAGAGGTGAGACTTGAATTAAGTTGATGTTGAAAAGATACTGGCACCAAAACTGCCTTTAATAGTTTTAAACTCATTCACTTTTGTGGTCATTCATTCAGTGGCATTTAGGACTTGGAAAAATATTTAGAAAGTAATTTAAAAGATGTTAACAAAGTCAGAGAAGTGAGTTTGATTTTCAAATCTTAGAATAATTTCACTTGTCTTTAAAAGAGTATCCCATTTAATATGGGGATACACATTGTTTCAGATACATATTAAGTAAGTACTTTTTATATACACGTTTAAGTACTTCAAAAGAGAAGGGTTCATAAAAGCAAAATATAAAAATAAATCACAGAAACTGTCACGCAAAAGAAAATGGGATGTGAAAAAATATTTATCTTTATTTTTATTCTTGCATTATGTTCTGCACTTTCCATCTTTTGACCTACCTCTGAAAAGTGCATTGAGCTGCATTCTTCTCTTCCATGTTTCCATACAGATTATTACTTCTGTCTTCTCACATTTTACACCATACCTTCAACATCACGTAGGTTTCTTCTAGTCCCCATTCTCAAAATTATTTTGTCTTTCTTCATTGTTTTCCTTATTAACTTATCCTTCCTTTTTCAGCCTGAATGTTTGTTTCTTCCTCATCTGTCTCAACCACTTCACCAGGCCATCAAGAGCCTGGCCATTCCCAAAGACCTTTGTCCCATGCTAAGAATTGTACCTAGATACTGCAATTTTCCTGTATGTTGGCTTTAGTTCTTCTGTGAAGCAGAAGGATTACTTCAGGTCTCCACTAATCAAATGGAAAATGGATGGCGTGAGCAAAATGTGAAAAGCTCATTGGTAGCCTCTGGAGAAGTATTGCATTCAAAGTTGACAAATTGCAGGGGATTTAAGGAGTGCATGATAGGGCAAGCAAATGTCCTTGCTTTCAGCAAAGTTATTCATCAGAATATTTTCCTTCCTTTCAGGAAGGCAGGTTATTTAGACAATAATTATGAGTATTGCGTATTTGCGCAATTGTACAGCGTTTTTTGCTATACGTGCGAAATGCTACACTGAGGTAGCCAGTTAATCAAGAGTTAACCTCAGTTCTGGCATTTCTGAAGCAAGCATCTTCATTTACTCCCCTTTCCCCTGAAACAGTATGTTAACATTTTTCGTTACAGGATCATGTGTGCTTTATTTCACAGCATTCCTGTTCCACATAGTATCCAGAGAACAGCCAATCAATATATTTTTTTTATCTTCTTTGTTCATTATGTGTGCCAATCCCTTGTTTACTGGATACTGTTCAAACCTTTCCCTGAAAACAGAATTTTGAGCAACCATCATGGGGATTTTCTCTAGTATTCAATGTTATAGGAACCAAAGGTTTAATAAACAATGATTTAATGTATTTTTGCAGAAGTGTTTTCTTTGTGCATCATGGGGAAACCAAGGCATGGAAAAAAAAAGGGTTAAAAATACCCACATATTTATATGCCTATTTAAGATGTACAAGGTTTACATTTTAGAATATTTATCATTCGTAAATTCCTAACAAGGCCAAGCCCAGAAGATTTTTTTTTTGTAATTTAGTTGGCCTTCGAAATATCGCAGGTCATTGATTTCACCAGTTGTCCCTATATTGATCCTAGAAAGTTATGGGGTTTTAAAACTTGCTTTCCAGAAAGGTATCTAGGTCTGATGTAAAAAATCCAAGAGGTGGAGAGAGAGACCACCATTTCACTTTGATCATTTGTTCCAGTGATTCAAGTTGCCCTTACTCAACCAGGTTGAAAGTTCCTTCACATACTGTATTTTCTGTCCGTTAATCAAGGGACAATGAGAATCAGTAGCAACATAAAGCTATTCCATTCCTGCTACTTGTTCAAAATTAGCACGTGTCCTCAGGGGCTTTTATAATCTGAACAGAATAAGTTCTTTCACTGCATGCCATTTTCTCTAGTGGTTTTTCTCTAGTCATACTGCTATGACTCTTTTCTGCATCTTCTCTGGGTTTTTAACATCCTTTTGTTTTCAAATGTGGACACAGAGGCATTTTTATCTCTTTGTTTCTAAGTGTCATACATAAAGTCAAGTCACTTTAATTGCTTCTTGGTGATACTGTTGTATTGTGTATACACCAGAAAAAATTGCATTTTCACAGTTTTTCCACAACATTGTATTGTGATCTTATATTGAAGTCTCACATCTGTATCAGTCAATGTCTTCAAAATATAGTTGCTCGTACTTTAAGTGTAGACTGTGTTCACTGTTCTCAGACCGAGAGTTTTGCATTTGGTTTTATTAAAATACCCTTGGTTTGAATACCCCACCAAGTGACCCAAAACATTTTTTCATCATCTTTATTTACTTACTTTGTGTTCATGAACATTTCTAGCTGTTGAATAAGAATGCTAGTACTGATACCTGTGCAACCTTGCTGGTATTCTAGTAGTACTCAGTGACAATTGCCTCTTGGAACATGAGGGGTTTGTGGGTTTTTAAATTTCAGTCCATTCAGAACCCACTTAAGAAATTTTTTTCAATGGTGCCTAGTGATTTTTTTTTCAATTTGTTATGCCTGACAAGTGAAAGCCTAAAACATCACTATACAACATCCACTTCTAATCTCATCCAAGAAGGAAAATGGATTTTTGTGGCAAGACCAAAAACATGTTGCCTGGGAATAATTATAGTCTTTCATTAAAATATGTATTAATTGAATCCAGTGTTTTCACTTATACGGCCCAGCTTTATTTCCACTAGTCCCTTCTTTTCTTATTTTTTAGCTATTTGCACATTATTAGTGCTCTGCCAGTCTGGGAATGTCCTGGTATTGTAACACTGCAACACCTAAAGTGAAAATCGTCAGAATCTGTAAATGTAAAACTTCTTCATCCTTCAAATCTAATAAACTGAAAGTGCTTATTCATTCTACATAAACTGTAACTGTGCCATCCTGATTTTTTCAAAGACAGACCACATATGTACTGAACGCTCCTGTTTCTCTCTCTTTTTTTTTTAAATCATAAGTTTATTTTATTTACTTTCTACATGAAGAAGGAGCTGTACTTTTGCTTGGTTGTGAGGTCATTTTTTTAATAACCACCCTTAAAGGACTCCCCAGTTTTCTATTATATTCTCCTATCCCTTTTTCTCTCAAGTACTTTTAATATATGTTTAAGTATTTCTGTGCGTGTAAAGATTCTAATTGCTTTTTCCCATGTGGAATTCAATCAGTTTATTATCACTTATCTCCAAGTAGATATCAATATGCATTATAGTGATTGACATTTCTAGTTTTATAATGAGATATATATACCTCATGCTCATAAATAATACATGGTTTTTGAAAGTGTATATTAGTTTATCATTTCCCACAAAGGACTCACAGAATATGTGTCCTAAACTGGCCCTATAGTGTCATTCTTTTTCTTTCCAAACATTATAAAAATGCGCTGAAGAAAAACTTGTTCTGTGCCCTAGTCAGCTGGCCAGCAAGTCTTTCTTAAGTTATTTTCGTTAGCATATTGACCTCTACGTGTTCAAGAGCTGTGGTCCTGTGTTACTGATCATTCTAAAAGGAATAATGGCATGGTGGGGGAGGGGGGTGTTAAGGCATCCTGTTTCCATTCTGCCTCTCTTATCCTTCCTGTTAATCAGAGACTTTAACATGCCAGTTGTCCACCAGATTTTGGTAATATTGGTTATATAAAATTTCTTCCCATCAATGAGAGTTTCCTATTGCTGCTTACCCAGATTCCTAGGATCAAAGCATAAACAATTGAAGAGATTCTTTTCATTATATTCTTTGCCACATTGGTTCAACTTGCTCGTTAGGTGCTGAATTTGAGCATGTACCTCATTTGCCTTCCAAATAATCTCCCCTTGTGTTGCTGATTTAATATCCTGGCTGCTCCAGCTGGTTTCCAACTGAGAAGATTAGCCTCCTACTTGTGTGGTGTAGGCTGTCCTGTTCATACAGTCCCTTCTTTCACTGATGTGCTGTTTCACGGATTGAAATCTGTCTGTTTTTTCAGTCATGGATGACAGACATAAAATGCTGGAAGTAAACTTTCTCACTTGTGATAACTGTGGATAGCCACTTACATTTTAATTTTCCTCTTAATTGTTTTCAGTGTGGTTGAAGCCTTCAGAAATTTCATTTAAGGTCTGCTATAAAGGCATTATACAGCATTTATATTCTGTCTCCCATTGACTCCAGTTGCAGCTGGAAGTGCAGGGTGCTTTGGCAGATTAGACATAAGGGATTTATCTTGCACAGTCAGAAAATTGGTAACATGCTATCAATCCCTCGGAAAACTTCCAGTAAATTCATGCTAAGGTGCTGAGACCAAAGGACGGATACATTCCACAACTGCTGAGCAGCATTCAGCTACATCAAATATGAAGCATATTTGCTTTCTTACTGCAGTCCCATTGCATTGGCTGCAACAAAATAAAACAGGAATAAACAGGTTACAGGCTCTTTCACTGGGCAGTGGTGATTCGTGCCAAGGTATAGGTTCACTCCATGCTACAATTGGAAAGATGTGTGCAAAAAAGTGACCATGCAGTTAAAAGTAGCATCATGATGTGCATGTCCTGGTAACCTTACCTCTGGCGTTTCCTAATTTCTCTGTACTTGGCTTCATGGCCTTATTAATGTTCTGCCAGGTAAGGGGTTCACTCACCCACCTTTAGCTGCCACGTGTCAGGGGTCCATTTGTAGCCGATATAAAGGGGGATATATCACCACCAGACAGTTTGTCTTCTCTAAAGATAAATGTAGCTGATAGGTGAAATAATCTTTGGAAGTGCCTGGTTTCTCCATGTGCAGTATTTGTGTGTGTAATATACCTAGGTCTCTGTTGAAAGGTACACTCAAAGATGTGTTTAGGTGTGTGCGGCTGTGTACACCCCACAGTCTTAAGATCTAGCTGTACATAATACTGTGTGTCTCTTCTATTTACAACACTTTGAAATAAATCTTGTATCAGTCCTCAGGTGTGTTAACATTGCATTTGAATTGAGCTGCTTAATTTGGATCAGGTCTCAATTTTCTCTGTCACTGATGAGCAGTAGTGTGTTCTTCATATAGCAGTGATACAGAGGTGACTCTGCTTGGTGAACAATAGCTCCTTCCACTTCAAATGAGCCAAGAACTGCTTAAGGTGTGGGTGCTGAATGGGCTTATGTTAGAAGCTTGGCAAGGCATTAACAGTGAGAGGTTGCATGACTTCGTCCCTTATTCTTTATAATGAAACACAATAAAGATGTGTTCCCTGGAAATCAAAGGATATGTTTGTTCTTGTCCCTCTTTTTGTTCTATCAGTCGCTAATGATACCTACTTTTTTAGATTCATGTTTAGGAGATGAGGCTAACCTTGAGAAAGATTCCCTAGTGTTGTCCTTCCATTTCTAATTTGTAAAAACATTAAGCCATTACTTACCTTCTTAACAAAATGTTCATCATAAATTTGAATTCCTAAAATGCATATCATCATAGAAGATTGTTCATATCAATATTCTTTATTTAATCCTTGTTCCTTAGAAGTGTCACATATTTTCTTCCTGTGGCGTAACAACTGCTAAATATGGATGTTACAATTATACTGGAGGAAAGATTAAGAATGGTTAGTTTAAGTAATGGTATTTTTGACAAACTTTGGGAAAGTTCCATTTTGTTACAATAATGATTTAGTTCAGTGCAGTAATAATGATATAGCAAGGTACTTGTATCATCAAATATACTTTGGATTTGTCAATCAATATTTGCTTACTGTGGGCTTTTTACTGAGTTGTGAAGTTTATTGTAGATACCAGCAGTTAGTTTCAGTGTTTGTAGCACAAATACTTCAACCTAAATGCTATAATTACAATAGTGATGATATTTATAGCTACTAGGAAGCAATTATTCCTGATCATAGTTCTCCACAATATAATATAAAGAGGGTTACAAAAGATCCTTAAAAATACTATAAAACAAAAATTTTTGAAGAGAGTAGGACAAGCAAAGGGGGTAGCTAGTAACTGTCAATGGAGTAGTTACCTAGGGTTGAAAAGCCACTGTTGATTACAGACTCTGACCTAGCAGTTTGTTTAAGAGAGATGTAAATTTTGTTTTATATAAAACAGCTTTTTTTCAGAGAAACTGACAATCAAACTGTAGTCTGGTTGATGTTAAAGTAAGACTTTTTGTGGAAGGTTATATACCACATATATGCTGGATAAAGTTCTCAGAATTTTTCAGAATACCACAGTGCAGTAAATTAAAAAGAAAGCTAAGTTTTATAATATGTTGTATTTTAAATTTGTGTCTCACCGTGAGGCCTCAGCAGACAGCCCAAGTATTAAATAATGCTTCTTTGACTGTAGAAGTATCATTTTCTTGAAGCCTGAAAAATTAATTAATCTTTGTAGGAAAGAAGAAGTTTATTAATTCTTGCCAACAGTAACAACTTATTAGTGATTAGACCAGAAAGAAACCCCTTGCCCCTACTCTGACAACTTGTGTTGACGTCAATGAAAACAGCTTTGGACTCTGAGTAATTAAGTCCAGTGAAGTGCAAAGACTCCTGTGGTATAATTTTGACAGTTGCAGTTCACCTTTGATTGTTTCCATTTCATAAGGTATCACTAACTCTTTGCTAGAAAGATTTTATTTGATTTTTTTAAAAAACAAAACAAAACAAAACAAAAAACCCCAAACAAACAAAAAACAAAAAATGCATGTCATACTGATGGCATCTTCATTGAGCATACTGATGTCACTAAGAGCTGGTATGAATTAGTACTTTCTTTCCGCTCAAAAGGCAGAGCACAGGTGGATATCCATCTTTGAGAAATGGTGGAATTATAGCGTATCTTCACGGATCATGACCTGAGACTGGCCACCAACCTCACTGACAAACAGTGGGTCTGAACTTGCAAATTTCTCAATTTTGTGAGTCCACTCTTTTGAACTATTTAATTTTACTGAATCAGTTATTCATTTTGTTAATTCTGATACTTCAATTAAATTGAGTGTATATCTTTTGTAGAAAACAGTTAAATTTTACCAGGTGCCAGGATTCTGGGCCAAAGGGCAAAGTAATATTGGTATAAACAAAACAGTGATAATTTATAGGTTTTAAGATAAAAATCCAAATTTGGTCATTATGGACTTCATTATGGAATACAGAAAAAATGTGATTTGAGGAAACAAATCTTAATTTCTTAGTATTTGGCTTTAACTTATAGCCTCAACAGTTTTTCTTGCTGCTTTGACCTCTGGCATTAGTAGTGGTGGATGTTAAGATAGCAGTCCGTTTCACCCGAGGCTGTTGATAATTTAGTCATCAGAGGCAATTTCTTCTAAGCAATGTCTCTAGGATATAGTTCCTCCCTCGAAGGGGAGTGGTCTTTTGTTAGATTATGTAAATCAAGAAACTCATTCATTACCACTGTGTTGCTAATTCGTGCCTTAACCTGCAGAACCGGGAATTGCATGACACTTTTCCTGCATACAGCAAACATGAGAAGCCACTATTCCTCAGTTTGCTTTAGTTTCTGGGGAGAATTGAATGAAAGTAGATTCAAATCAGCAGGGGATTTGTTTGTCAAATTTTGCAAATCAGGCTGCAGAAAATGGAGTTTTACATGCCCCATTCAGCAGTCCAAGATATCAAACTTGCTTCAGTTTTCAATATAACATTCATACAACTCTTTCAATCTTAATTTTGATTGATTACTTACTAGCAGAAGTTTATACTGAAATCTCTCCTTTGTCCTCTTTATCCCTTGCTCACCTTTTCATTCTTTCCATGTCAATTATTAACACTGTGACGTTACTTGTTGCTGCAGTAACTTTGTTTCAATGCAGCTGTTGCCAGGTGAATTTTCTTGAGGGCTTGATTATCACATTTACAAAGATTTTCTGAGATATCAGAAAAGTTTTTATTTGTCCAGCAGTCTTCAACTTTACGTTCTCGAGGAACGAGCCTATGCTGTCTCTAGATGTTTTATTTGGAAACAAAATACAGAGGGAAACACATTGTGCGTTGGCTCACGGTTATATATGGTAGGTTTTGTTAGCAAGGTGGATTCCAAGAAATTGAAATATATTGGGTTAAGTTCACCGGGACAGATTTGCTGTGGCCCTGGTGCAGAAGAGGTTCAAAATGGCCCAGCAGACAGAATGTGTTGGATTCATGTGTTAATTTAGCTCTTAGGTCTGTTTTTCAGCTGGGAAGTGTTGCTGTAGTTGGGTGGTGAGTGAAAGCTGTGTGTTACCAGGCTGTGCCTGTTGCAAGACTCGGGACCAAAGTCCAGCTGCTTTCAGCAGCTCCCTGTCAGCGTGCCAGTGGCCACACAGTACACACCCTCGGCTGCTTTTCTGCTCCCAGAGTAGGGGCTGGTGGTTAATCCTAGAGACATACACTTCCAGTTGTGACCAGTTCTGAGGCCTGAACTGGCCATCCCTATTGGAGGATTTAGGCAGCAGAGGCCCTTGCTGAGTACACGCAGTTTGAAAATTTCCTACAATATGTCTTGGCTGAGGTGAAACAGTGTTCACCACTGTTTTCTTCTGTAAGGCTTCAACTTCCTGCTTGCTTTGTGGTAGTTTCTGCCACGGAAATCCATGCAGAACACCAGCTCTGAAGAATTTCCCAGTTCTATCCTGAATCATCTCCACATTGGACAGAAACTTTTCTTCAGATCTCTCCATAAGGCAGAGGAGCTCTGTCTTTGCTCAAATTAGCTTCTCGTTGGTGCAATCTAAACTGCATTGGTAGACCTAAGCAGAGTGAGACCAAAACTTTCCTCTGTCCCCAATCCCCCCTGCCGACTCATTCATGGATGACAAACAAAAGGCAAAGAGCCAAGTTTTGCCTTCCAGGGGAAAACCCAGTGCAACAGCTTAAAAGCACTGCAAAGGTGTAGAGAAGCAGCTGAAGAAATAAGGAGAGAATGAAAAGCAAGTGGAAAGCCATTGCTTAAAACCATTCCTTCTTCTTTCCTTTTCTCATTATTTTTAGCATTCTTCCAAAAGTAGAAAACTGACAACGAGACTGAATTTCTCTGTTTCTTTCATAGTGTGCAGTGGATTCCTATTAATATATGGGGCTATGTGTGTATATGGATCCATGCTGATTTTCTTGCTATAATGACATGCCTTTTCTTTTGAATCTGATGTGGGAAATAGAGAAATACATTGTTTTGCTTTATCTCAAAATAAAAAATACTGTATATTGCAGTGTATCTTTCTTAAAACATATCTACCATGAGAATATGATATATTTTTACTCATCCCTGTTATTGAAAAATCTGGCTGGTTAATTTCTTCATGAGTCCCTTAAAATGTTGGTAGCTCCTGTTAATTTTCCCGGTGCCTACTGATGAGCCCAGAACTGATTGCCAAGCTTCCTTACTTAAAGCTCAGAGAACAAGCTGCTTATGATGACCCAACAGAGACTTAAGGGAGATCTGTGAAAAGCAGAGTATTCAACCAGCCTTAATCCCTGCTTTCAGTAAGGCAGTGTCTTTAAGTGCAGACTAATTAGTGAATAGACATGGTTGTAGGTTCTTGTAGACATATCTTTTGTTGGCTTGAGATGAACTGAGCAGCTAATAGAAATGGTTTAAAATCTCTGCTTTGCTTTTAATGCATTTAATAGCATATCAAGATGAGAAAATAAAAATCAAAGCAGGAGCAAAAGTAAATATAAACTATCTGACTACCTATGTTGGTATATTCCATTTAGATATTATATCCATTTAGATATTAGGACTTATGCTTGTGGCTCCCATGCCTGTGCTTCTTAAAGAACTATTCATTTTATAACCTTTGACATATATCAATACGAGAAAAGCATGTGGGTTTTTTTACTGTTACAGTAACGTATTACGCAAGCATTACTTTGCATTTAAATAGTGTGTTAAAGTCATCAATCATAAAGTGATCGATCAAGATAAACGTAGTTCCCCCATTTTAGTGCTAGGAAAACTTAATTCCAAGAAGTGAAGTGAATTTCCTTAGGATTTGATTACATGCCTGAGACTAGAATCTAACTCTCTAGAGGGATTCCCCCCCTCCTTTAATCATTTTTTTATTATATATTGTATAATAAAATTTCCCAACAGGTAGGAATAGCCATCTGCACATTCCAAAGTCATTTATGGTAAAATTGAATGCAAAGAGAGGCATATGGGAAACTGAGTGAATGATGACTGACATCTAGTCATAGTCACCTGAAAGAGAAAGCATTTCTCAAAGATCAGGAAGACATTAAAAATAAGTAAGAGGCTTTAAAACATAGAAAAACTGTAGTGTTTGGGGGTTTTTTTCCTGGCTATATTTCCCCTGCTATTTGCATATTGCATGACCTTGACACAATGCAGATAGGAAGCAGACACAGCAACTTACTGTTCTACTCATTTCCTAAAATCAACCGTATATTCCAGTAATATTCAATAACTGTACCTTGGTTATTGAAACTCATAACCTTTTTGCTGCCTTTATCACCTGTATTATCCATAGGAAATAATTACTGCAAAGCAGCTGGCTGTTGATTTTAGAGAGCATCAATTGTTCTCCTGTCCCAGCTGTTGGCTAATAAGGACAGTCAACACATCTGTTTCAACAGCTGGTAATTAACAAAAGCCTAATTGCTGCAACTCTTTTAACAACGGATCTATGAAAGAGTAGGGATGTGGAGGAATATTATTTACTCTGTTCTCGGCACTTTCTGTGACCAGTTTCTTTTTTCTTTTTCTACTTTGAACACCACTGCCTTTGTCTGACACACTGAATGGCAGGACAACACAATATGGTAATCCAGAGCTTAAGTTTTTCAGATCTTTGGTGCTGTTTCTTATTGCAACATTTCTTTGCTAAGTTGCAAGATAAAATGGATCAAAAGCATTTTGTGGAGTCTCATACAACAGCGATAATCGACTGCAGTATGCTTATGCAATAGGGCTGCCAATCCAGCAGCCTCCAAAAGAAAGAAATGGATGAGTTTAATAGCTTTGCACCCCTTCCCCAAAAAAGTGTCTTCATTCTGAAAGTGGTAATTTTTTTGAAAAGTAGTGAATTTTTTTACTGCTCTTCAGATGATTTGCAAAATTTGTTGTACAGACGGTGTTTTTTCCTTCCTCTATGAAACCCACATATGTTGGTTAGTTTAAAAGTAAATGCCAGGTGGCAACTGGAGAAATATCTCACCAATTTATCATTTCAGAATTGGAGAGGGTTCTGCAAAATGGTTGTCTAAATATCTACATTTATAGTATCAGTCAGCAAACACTAATTCAAAGGTGTTTCTTGTAATTAGACTTATCCTTGGGTACAGCACACATGTAATTGGAATACTCATCTCTAAATAGAGAGAATGCATATATACAAATATAGGGAAATGTTAATCCCATTGAAGTCAACAGTGAACTTCTGTTGGCTTCAATGGGTCAGGATTTTCCCTGCAAAACCAAATTTTCTTAAAGGCTGGAGACAAATTTGGTATTCATTGTGCTACCCATGAAAAGAAAGTATTCAAGCATTAATGGATCTATTGGCTGAAGTATTATGCAAGTCAGGCATGTATGACAGATTGTATGAAAGACTGAGTCAATAAAAATTTCTAAGTAACAGCATGTAAAGTGGCATTTTGAAGTGATAAACTGATGATGAAAATTGTGATTCTTTCATACAAGTTAGTCAAGATCACTCGATTAATCTTGCCTTACTAACATTTCAGTTGGCAAATATTTCTGTACACTGAGTTCTTAATTGTCTGCTGGGTATGTTGAAAGGTATATAAGAAATTCTGCTCAAGTGCTTGCCATTGACAGAATACAGATTGCATAATTAAAAATATTCTGGCAAGACAAGTTCAGTTCAACAGGTGTTCAAGTTGAGAAATGTCAAATAGGTGCAGTGAAAAAGTGGACGATATACTTTGAACAAATAAAAACAAAAGTATTGGCTAAAATTCTAAGACAGTAACATAGAGAAGTGTTTACTGACTGGGTTTATCAGGGAGATTTTTCTGTACGCAACAATCTTTGTTCATCAAAATTGTTTCTTTAGTCTTGCACAAATAAGAAGAAATACACCTCCTGTATTAGATTATACTGTGGAAAATCGCTGGAAGATCTGATAGTTGAGAAAAAGGTTTATCTCTTCAGTGGATTATGTTATTTTATTTCACAAGTTAACGATTTTTAAAGAAAATTATCATGGGTAACATATCACTTTTCTCATTCGCTTCCTTTCCTCCAAAGATTACAAAAATTATCAGATATGCAGCAGCTGCCTTTTTTCCCAGTTGGAATGTAGTTGAGTCTGAGAGAGCTGCAAAAAGAAATTTAGACAACTAAGAACCAAAATGTAGATAGGAACTGAAAAGTATGTTTTTGCCCAATGCAAAGATTTAATAGAATCTAGCTGAATAGATATGCAATAGAAGGTAATATGATTACCTCATAAAAAATTTAGTAAATAAATTTTTAGCAGAAAGGAGCAGAAATCTTTAGTATCAGAGTATACTTTAGAGTCTTGAGTGAAGGTAACTCACCTGTATCAACAGATGTCATCCAACAGTATAGTGTCCATAACGAGCCATGGATGCATCCCATCACCTACTGATTTGATAGGAAGGTGCCCTCTATTGAGTATTCTCATGAGTACATTCTCATGTACTATTTCCATCAGACAGATGTTTCCTATAAAGACTTAAATATATGTTCTCATGAACACCTCTATTTGCTTTTTTTTTACTTTAAGTCTCTACTCTGAGTTCTGCTTGGGTAGAAAGCATTGCTGTAAGATTGTGGAGAAAGCAAGATTCAAGGAGTTGTTCTGTTCAGAATCAGCTATTCAGATGATCTCTGAACTGACTGATCTCTTTTACACATCTGACATTGCAAAGACAGAGACTGATGCTGTTTTAAGCTGTCTGTTGAGAATGTTTTCATCACAAGAGATATGATGGTAGCTGGTTCACAATGTCCCAGAAATTCAGTCACTCCAGCTGCACAAGTTGCTCAGGGTCCTGAAGCCAGCCTGCAGCCAGCCTCAGGAGCAGGCATGCAGCTCTGTCTTTTTCCCAAAAGTGCTAGGCACGACATAATCCAGCTGGAGAAAGAACCCAAATTGTCTTGCTAAATTGTCTGGTGAGAACTTCAGATACCAAATGAGGAGTATTAACAGGCTTACCAGATTCAAAGTTGTTTTGAGAATGTCTTAGTAATTATTGTCTGAGCATGTCAATGTGGGGCATATTCATGGATTCTTTCTTATTCTTAACTTTCCTGATAACAGCTACTTTTATTTAATAATTGGTTTTTTTCTTTTCTTAGATCTAACAATTGCTTTTGAACTCAGCACTTTGGTTCTGTGTTTCTTTGTGTACAAAAATATCAGATAAATTTGAGTATGTATACTTGCTAGTATTTCGGTTTCCATAAGGTGAAGACCACAAGGTGAAGTAATAAATATTAACTCTCAATCTCTTCCCTGCCTTTCCTTCCAAATCCTGGAAGAGCAAGGGACAGAAGCAGTCCCACTGAAGTAATTGGGTGAATTAATCTTTATAGCCCTCTGCAGACTCATGACTTTTATGAAGGAATAGTTAAATTCTGATAATGTGATTAGACACTGCTGCCTTCTGCAGTAGTACTGTCTGTCAAGAGGTAGCAGTCATTCTGTCTCTTTGCGTGAAAGGTTATAATTTGGAGAGTATTATCACTTAGCATCTGTTATAAGCTTTGAAGCGTAAATTGTTAACTCCTTTTTTTCTCAAGTTACTGCCTTGCATGCTGTTTTCTTCCCCTCTTATGAAGCATGAATGATTTCAATGTACATATTTTCTTATGGAAAAAGCCTTGCGAAGTATTGCAGAGTGTCTCAGTTGGGCTGTTTCTGTTGGACTGTTGTCACACTAAAATCAGAGGGGACAAGGGCAACAGAGTTCAAGCAGCAATGAAAAGACTTCTTCAATGGCTGATCAAAGCCAAGGACTTTACTATAAGGAGGAGTCTGCAGTAGAGGCTTCATGAGTGAGGAAGAAAGGTTAGAAAGATTTGCCTGAGGAAGAATTACACCTGCATCCTTGGAATGGAGATGTGGGTGACACCTGTTGAACAGTAAGAGTGCCTCACCAGCCTACTGGGAGTGAGAGAAAGTCAGATTTATCAGTCTTGATCAAGTTAATTAAGCCCTTATTAGTTGACAAGACCAGTTATCTGTACCTAGACTACTAACAAGAATAGGATCTGTGCATGAACTTGCAGTAACATGCAACCATCCATGCATTCTTTTAGAGAGCTCCTTGGCATGGTTTTAACATGCTCTCCCACATGATGCTTTTGAACAGTGCTGTGTACTAGGGCCTATTGCCCTTTGACAGACTGGTGTTAGCAGCCCTTCCTTTTAGGGGTAAATGGAAGAGAACTTTTGACTGTTTTTTGACACAAGGCAGGTCATACCAGTAGATCTCAAGGTCAGAACATAGTTTCTGGTCTGTTCTTTTTAGCAATAGAGAGTTGGGTGCTGTGGTCAGTTTGGGGTCTGTTAGCAGAGCCTCAAAAATGTGCCAGATGGAGAGCTCTGAGAGCACACAGTTTCTGGCTGCAGCACAGATAAAACATGTCTGGCTGTAATATGAACTTTCTTCTGTTATTCTGCCAGTTCAGTTCCGCCCCAAACTGAATGAGACGCTTTTGGGGCTGAGGGTAAAGTTGTTTTTATTGAATAGGGTCTTTGTTACCACAAAGCTTCTGAGACAACATTACACTATGTTTTGGATCCTGGTCTGACAGTCTGCTGTTTGTGGCAGATACTAACTTGAAATCCTAAGTGGCCAAAGTCATTTTTGTGGACAATGGGTTTATCATGGGTGCTGACATTTGAAGCTTTCCCAGAGTAACCTGCCAGTAGGACTCAGACACCACCTGGAAGGTTTCTTCAGCTCACTCCAGCTTATACAGTTGTTTCCTTCTTGATTTCCCCTAAGAAGATTGCCAGTAAAGTTTCATGCATAGTGCAGTCATCTTCATGTTATGAAGTCAGGTCACTCAGAGTTGAGGGAAATATGCCTATTATTAAACTAAATCAAAGACGTGTTTTATCCTTTGTTTTAAGCTTGTATTTGGTAACCTGATATGTCTTAAAGGGGATGTATCTGTTTTCCAGCCTGGTTACCTATGCAGCCATGAAGGGGTACATGGTTACACCATGCCCAAAACAAGTATTTTATTTTATTTTATTTTACATTCAAATTTATTTTACCTTCAAATAAGACAAGTTTCTCAGTATTGGTGATGGTTTTCCATTGTTTATTTGAATTTTGCATTTTGCAAACTGATTTTTAGATGAGAGAAAAAGTGTGTGATGTCACCAAGGCCAAACCTGAATGGCAGAACATGAAGTAATGTTCCCTTTCCACAAGTCCACAGCTGTAAACAATCTTTAATCTGAGCAGTCAAGAAATTAACTTATATGTGTTATTTTCATATAGATTGTAAAGCCATGGCTACTATGCAAAAAAACAGCTGTCATGAATGGCTTTTTCCTTCTCTATTAAAACAAAGTCTTCTTGACTGTTTTCTTTTTATGTTCTTTTCACAGTGTACACTGTGGTTTAGTAGTGAGTCAAGTATCTACCTACCTGTATATGGAGACCTATCTATTTGCTCTTTAAAGCACACGCAGCTTGTGTTCTTAATAAAATCCCTCCTACTAAAAGGTCAGCATCTCTGCACATGGCATTATTTATGTGCAAAGCCCAGTCCAGCTATGAGTGTGTATTTTGGAGCTGTCATCCTCAGAAGTTTTCAGGGGCCTTTTTGTTGTCCACTGTGGTTATAGCTTACCTAAAATAAGACTTGCAGTATCATTAGGTAGTTATCCATATGCACATAGTAGGTGTGTATGATGGTATCTCTGGAGTTTTTAGCTATGTATGAAAATGAATGGAAACCATAAATTAAGTCTTGACCATGGGAAATCAATTGCAGTTTTGTGTCAACCTCACAAGGGCAGAATTCCAAATGAATCATCCTCACTCCCTAAATCATTCTTTATAATAAAATGGTTCCATGTATTAATCTCAAGCTGTTACGCATGCTTTGGGTTGTATTTTGTTAAAATTTTTTTTGTTAATTTCGTTAATTTTTCCTGCAATTCCCAGTATATCAGTATATTGCTTGGAAGAAGTATAGGATATTACAGAATAATACTGCAGATGATGAAGAAACTTTGTCTCAACATCATATCTAAGGTTAGGTGAGCAAATTCTTAATTCTCACTGAAATGTATAATGAACATTTCATACAGATACTTTCTTACCTAATGTGATAATTGAATGAATTATAGAATCATAGGTTGGAAGGGACCTTAAAGATCATCTAATTCCAGTCCCCCCGCTATGAGCTGGGACACCTTTCTCTGGACCAAGTTGCTCAGAGCTCCATCCAGCCTGGCTTAGGACATCTCCAGGGATGGGCCCACTTCTCTGGGCAAATCTGCCCGCAATATGTGCTCATTTAGGCACTTCACTAGGTGTGCCCAAAAAAGAGTAAACTTCCCATTAAATACTGCTGGTACAGTGAGCTTCCCAGTGTGGTGTCACCATGTAGTAAAAGAATAAGGCATCACATCTCAGGCATAATGGTTCAATTATTAGTTGATATTGTTTGCTCTTATTGTAATAAAATTAACCAGATATATACCTAGTCAGGGCAAAAATGCTATTGTATTCTTTCATGTTCTTGGTCAAAGCAGTAAAAAGCTATTGGGGGGTGGGGGGAGGTTGTTTGGGGGTTTTTTTGTTGGTTTGATTTTTTTTGTTTTTCTTTTGTTTTGGTTTTTTGTTTTTTCTGATTGCACAATCTGTGTAGTAATTGTTGTGACCTGTTGCTGTCATCCCAGTCACAACAGGATCTCTTAGAAACGAACAACCATGCAAGCAATGTTTGTCTGGTACAATAATGTATCCTCACTGGGGAGTTTGTTGTGATGAAGACAAGAGTCTGGATGTCAGATAGTGACATCTTTTACAAATCTTCTGAAAAACTCCTTAAAAATAATAAATTAGGGATAAGCATAAAGGCTGAGTTGAGGAATGTGACACAAGGTAGACTTGAAGCACGCTCCTTGAAAATGACAATTCCATTTTGGATTTAAAGAAAGATTACAGGGTTAAAATTTTTAATTCCAATAAGAGAAAACATTAATACATTCTTTGTAAAGTAACTGAAAATTATACAGATTAAAAAGCCAGTGTTGATGCTCTCACATCATATATGTGAAAACCTCGATTTCAGCTCCCTGATCCAAGTTTGGCGCCCTCAAACACTTTGATGACTGAACTCTGGAGTTGATCTCCTTTTCCATGATGCATTCCTGTTTGGATCCCTTTCATTAAAAAAAAATTTTGTCAGTTGTGGAGAGAGAACAGATGATAGTAGTCACCAGAAACATGGGTAATTCACATGACTTTAGAGCAGGGAAGTATTCTCACTGGGAGAAGTCCACCAGGCTGCCCAGAGTGGGTTAATACAAGAAGCTGGGACTCAGCATTAGCTTTCTGCATTCAAAACAAATAACCTAATCATATGGCTGGGGAGGAGTTCTCTCTTCTGTCCGAAATCCTGTCTGACATTCCTCAGAAATATTTCCATCTAAACCAGTGTATCTTCACAATGCATTATTATTCCAGAGAAACAATACTTTTTTTTTTTAAAGTTTCATTAGCTGATATTTATTTGCACCAGCAATAGTATTAGATTGTAGAGTAAAATCTTAACTACGGTTAATTGTTTCATCCTGATGCAAACTCATAAAGGTCATGTTTGCTGTTGAGATACCTATCCTTTGTGCCCAAAGGGTATGTCAGCCCGGGTGTGGCTGTGGCAGGGGGTTGGGGAGGGCTGTCACCTAAAGGCTGTTAGAGTTCCCACAACTGCCACCATTACCCTGAAATTCTCACACAGAAATAACCCTCAGCTGGTTCGTCGCTGTATTTTTTCTAGCTGTGCTGATCCTCCACAGCAGTGCAGATCCATCAGGGATCAGTTGTGCAGTTGCTCCATTTACTCAAATTTAAGATGGCTTTAGTAAAAACTATTTCTGTTAGAAAATGGTGTGTTGAGAAACAATTTTCCATTAATTTCTAATAATTTCAGTTAGTATTCCAAAATTTTCCAACTCACAGTTTATCTCAGAAGTTTTATTTGGTGAATATTGAAACCTACATTTCAAACTTCAAAAACACAACATTTAATTTTGACATTTTAAATTTGGACTTATTGTTAATTATGTATTTCATGATGTGTCAAAATTTTATAATGTCTGCTATAGTAAGTTCTAATTTTACCTTTCAATTTTTAAAATAGTCAAGGGCAGCTGATACTTGAATGCAAGTTGAAACATTTTATCTAATTTTCTAGGTCAATGCGTACCCTCTTGGTATTGTAATGAAACAATTTGACAGGTTAGCACTGTGATTTTTTAAAAAAAGGGAATGCTGAGTGTATTATTAGAGTGCTGGCCATTTTCAGTCCTCTCATGTTAGCTGGAGTCTTTTTCTTGACCCTGAAAACCTCTGATCCCCTAATTAATGAGACAAGTGCATATATTCTTTTCTAGATCAAAGTGTCACCTACTTCTGTTGTTGGTGAAACAGTTTGATATGTTGACACTTTGATACAGAAAATGAGATGAGCTGTTGTAATCTGCACTAAGTAGCAGCTGCTAATGTAAAAATAACAGAATGGTTAGAAGTTGGATGTCATAATGTGTCACAACATGACCTGCTCTCTCAGGCAGTAGATATTTCTCTTACTCACATGATGTGTAAACTGTAAAAACATTTTTAAAAGTGTAAGATTAAAATATTTCTTCACTTGTTTAAAAAAACTTTTCCAGATTTTTTTTGGTCATTCTAATTCAGAATGAAAGAAACCTTTGTTTGCCCTCCCAGTCTCCTACTGCTCTGAGAAGACACCTGAGCTCTTCCGATGCAGCTAGCCTGCTAATATCAGCAGAAACATACTTCTGCCCCACCAGAAATGGGAGAAATTCTCAGTTATCTGTTTGAGGCCAGATTCCATTTCAGTCTCCAGATACCGTAGGACCAAGAGAGCAGAAAGATATCTTACTGCCATTTTTCCCCTTTTCCCCATTGCAGCTCTACCAAGTGTGAATGACTGAGTCCATAAATTGTGGAAATGAACTTTGAGACTCCCCAGATTTCTCACCCAACCTTCTTCTAATCCACAGGAGTATCCTGTGCCTGTAGAAAGCAAGATGTTGGTAGTGACTATTACTGAGTAAAGGAATTGCATTAACATTTATCTCAGTCAAGCCAGGGGAAATTGCACTGGGTAGAAAGGGTGCCCATTCTAATTGAGTCAGTTATAATTTGCATACGAATAAAGCACAAATAACTTGTCCACAAGAAGGGTACTTAATAAGCAAGGAAGTTATGTCTTAGAAAACAGGAGATATAGAGACAAATGAAAATTGCCTGAGGTTAAGCTAAATTTGCCCTCAGAAAGGAAATTAAACGAACAATAGTGTAACAACTGAAATGAGAACAAGGAAAGAAGAAATATACCACCAATCTGAGAATGGTGTGGAGATCAAGGATAATCTGGATTAGGTCTGAAAGTGATTGATTTTAATTTTTGTTTCTCTCAGCATTGGGCAATGAAGATAAAGATGCCAGCTATGAGGACAAGAGTTAAGAAAAGTGAATGTTTGCAAATGGAGTACATTATAGCTATTCAATGGATTATTGTGCTCACATTGAGTTACTGGATGGTTTCCATCCCCAGTTCTGAAAGAGCTGGTACCTGAATTGCAGGAAATGATAGCAAAGTTCTTTAGTAAATCTTATGAGGCTATGTGGAGTGTAATGTGACAGAGAATTAGCAGAGACAGCATTTATATTTAGAAGGGTAAAAAATGTGATTTGACAACTGTGGACCAGTTAATCTTTATTGTGAGGCTTCAGAGTAAATTTGGAAGGAAAATGTTTTTAAGGCATGGGTCCATCAAGAGTGAATTGAAGTACAGTTTTCACCCAAGAAAGATCATGCAAGAATTCTTCTTTGGTATGATAACTGGTTATTTAGACAAGGAAACTTTTAAAATATGACCTGACACATAAGCTTATAGGTTGTGCCATATGGAAAATTATTAATTACAGCGGGGAATGGGTATATTGTTATTTTACAAGCAGGCACAAGCTTAATGTGGGAAATGCTGCTTGCTGTTAACTGGGTTCACCCAGCATTTCTTGTTTGGAAGAATGGGCACGTTTAGCTCATGTCTGTCTGCAAGATGTCATGTACCCATGAAGGAGATGAGGGATTAGTCAAAGGCAATAAGGAACTAGTTAGCAGGAAGGCAGCAGCAAACAGCTTTGAAGGAAGAAACGTTAAGGTCCAAGGATTTCACTAGTGGAATTTCTCTCCAATTTCTTACCCATTGGTGCTGAACCAGTTTTCTTTAATGCTGTCATTAAGAGCCTTTGGCATGAAGAGCAGCAGTGTACCAACAAAATTGCTTGATGATACAGAGCTGGGAGATATTTTTAATAAGATGTGGAGATATTATTAATACAAAGTAGATTCAATCTGTCATGCAGAAAGATTGGGATGGCCTCAAGTACTGGAAAAACAAAAGCAGTGGGGTGGAATTCAATGGTGCCAAGTGTAAGGTATTATCTTTTCAGGATGAATAAGAGTTTCCACTGTCAATTGGGTAATACCAGTGTGCAGGAGAACAGGCTGGAGGGTGACTGTGAGCAAAAAGAGTGCAAGAATGTGTCAGGTAAGATGTTTCCCCTGGCATTAGTACAGAATACTAGGGAGACATGTGTTTGAGTTGATCAGGATAGTGACGAGCCTGCTTACTGAGAGGTAACAGAAGAGGTTTTTGTTTAGCCTATCTCAGGAAGGAAAAATAAATGCTCATTTTATGTATATGTATATGTATATGTATATGTATATGTATATGTATATGTAGGAATATATACGCTGTCTATAAATGCATGAGAAAATAAATCAGTTAAAAAATGAAGCTATGAAACTTTATTTGTCCAGTTCATTGGATTTTTTTCCCTTCTATTGAATGTTGAAAAGCCTTATAAAAGCCATTCCTCACACAAAGATGAGGTTCCAAAGGGAACCCGACAGCATAGGATGCTGTGTGTTCTTATCTCTTTCAATTTACATTAGAGTTGAGGGCGTTCATGTTTGCCCTAGAGGAACCAGGAAAAGATAAAAACTAGTTTTACCCTCTGTTTTCTTTTGCTTAAGTCTTGTATTTTTCCAGACTTTGTGGTAAGAAAACACATGACATTGTTCCTTTAAATGTTTTGAAGCAAAAGCAACTGCAAAAAGATCAGCAGTAAGATTTTGTTTAGTTGAGATGGGCTATTTAAGTTTGATAGGTAGCAGTTAGATTTTATATTTAATTAAAAAATCTAAATTTTCACCAAATAACTGCTAAAAAGCAGAATAGGAAAATAAAAAAATAAGCATTCTCCTTTGCAGGAAGGTGTACTGGGGGGCAGAGAATGGGAAAGGAATTATCCACGTTAAACCAAATATGAAAGTGTAGGAACTTGTGGACAAAATGAAACCTTCAAAAAGATTTTTCACTGTATCCAAGTGATCAGAATACCCTTTCAGGGTTAAACAGGAACTTCACTGAGAGTGACACCTATACCAAAAGGTGGCCAGCCTCTAAAGTGACCTTTTTAGGGGAAACTGCCGCCAGAGGAACCTGAGTGCAATTTTTCTTCTTGTTGCTTCTTCTTTACCCTACTTTCCACAACAATTTAATCAAAACAAATCAATTTCTGTGAAAAGTTCTGATTTCCACAGCTTGACATTTTCCAGAGGAACAATATTTTGTTAAAAAGTTCTCAAGCAGCTATTGTTATTACTAGAGGTGAGCTCATGCAGGATTTTTGCCATGTGCACTGTGGATGGATTTCAATATACATTTAGGAGTCTTCCAAATATTTTATAGGGGAGTAGATGCCATTATTTTAGTTAGCAATTTAACTTTGTGATGGGCACTGTTTTGCTTTCCTTCTTCTATTGAAGGAAGACATCTCTGCCTTGGGAGGATATTTGACTCATTTATTTGTGTTTACCACCCTTCAGGCCTGTGAACAATGGGTCATTTTGTCGCATGGCTGCATGCTGTGCACAAAAACTGTTGTGCTTGGATTCTTGTTGGTCTCATGAAGGTTCATAGTATCAACTCCACTAGAAGTTACTGAGGAGGGTAACAAATGTCTACTTTTCTTCCCCTCAGTTTTTGTAGCTCTTGGGTTCGTTGGTTTTTTTATGTCCAAAGAACCTGATTCTGCTCTTATTTTCACTGGTACAAACCCAGATGCAAACCCAGTTAAATCAGTGCATTTTTTTTCTGCTGAAAAACTGGCATAAGTAATAGTCTTAAGACTCTAGTGCCTCTGACTCTTGTCCTGAAAGGCAAGTGGAACATTAGGTGTATTTTTTATGATAGTTCTCCAAAGAGACTAGCCGTTAATCTCTCTGAGTAGGTGTGTCAGCTGCAAACATTTCCTTCCAGTCTACCATTTCAATCTCACTTCACAGTACACTGAAAATTGGCAAGGATGTTAATTATTGGCCTCTAGAACAAACCACCTACTTTGATTCAAGCGTGTTTTCCAATTTTTAAGAATGTTGTTTCACCTACAGAACAGTATAATTACAGAAAATAGCTTGGTTTGGCTAACATCTTGTGTTCTGTGAGTTCTGCTTGCAAGGCAGCAAGCTACACCAGGCAAGAGGCTCACCTGCAGAGGATTTTAACCTCTTGCTGACAGGAGTTAGGGCTTGCCAGCATACAGTACATTGTTTTCAGTATCAGAAGCTCAAAACCACTGTCACTCAGACGTTAAACATTAACACTTTCTGCTTTTAAAGCTGAAGGAACACTGTCCCCCATATAGTAAGAAAGTTTTTATTCACCAGGGAACTTCCTGTTAAAATTTTATGGATGTCTCTTACAGGAGCAATTACAGCACTGGGTCCTGTACCTGGGCCGTGCAAAACCCTGGGTGCAGCGTGACCCACCAAGTAGCACGGTTCAGAGACTGCTTGTGTAGCTGCATTTGTGCAATGCAGTGTTCAATAAAATTTGCCAGGAATCAGCCAAGTATCCAGGACATGATTAATCAACCAGCAGAATAAATTGCCCATAGATGACTGGGAGTGGACAGAAAACAGTAAAACACCTGCCTCGAAGACTTACAGCCTTAAGAGACAAACAGGAAACAAGCAAGTGGGAGCCCTGTTTTAGGAGAGTGAATTTGAGGCATACAGGCAGAGTCGTTCATGATTATACAGTGAGTTTGGCAGAGTTAGAGGCTGAACTATGTGCATTTCCCTTCATGGGTTTATAGCTCATATAACAGGTCTTTAATTTACCAAGAAACTTTTCCGCAATGCTGTCCTGAAGAGTTGGCAGAATCCACAGTCGGCGTTTCTCGCACATGTGCCTCTTGGTTAAGGGCTCTACAATTTGTACAATTAATAATTTACACCATGAATTAAAAACATTGGAAAACAGCCCAATACTCAGGCTCATGTGTTGAGGAATTGCTGTGCAAGCCTGATCTTATTTGTTGTTGCAACAATAAGTCATCCCTTGATTTAAGGATAATTTATGTGGTACCTGGGCCCTCAAGGCAGTCCTGCAGTGCAATTGAAACTGGACTTTTAAAATTAATGGTGATTGGACTGTAGACTCGTATTAAACATGCATGAATACTTATTTCTCCCTACCTCCTCTTTAACCATAAGGCCTGTTGGGGCTGGCTACCTTCCTGACTTAGAAGCCACATGCTGCAATTTCCATAATGGTCATGAGTCACACTCCCTTCGGTGTGAATCAAGGATGGGAGGGGGAACATCCGCTGGGGTTCACAGATGGGAGATGACAGTGATTGCTCAGGGATTCCCTCACCCCTCTATAAACCAGATCCTGGGTGAGAATGCACCCAGACCCCAGCGTGTGCTGTCAGTGCCAGTCTCTGCAGTCACTGCGGGCTCAGGGTCCTGGTTATCCAGCAGCTCTTCTGCTACTGACATCAGCCAGGAGCTGCCACCATGGGAACTGCCCTTAGCAGCTGGGGAGCCATGTGCAGACCACGAGTCATGGGTGGGTAGTTCATGGCCAAGGGCCTTGCTTCACTTTCTTTATTTTGGTCAACAGTTTTGCAGCATAGGAACACGTATATATCATATGAAGTATATTTGCTGATAACCACTTGTCTGAACTGAAGAGTTCTAACCTTAGCCATTCAAAAAATTCACTATCTACATGGGAGAAGCCATTCAAAACATAATTCTGCAATGGGAAAAAAACCCCTAGAAATTATTCCAATGCTAGAAAAAGAAAGAATATTTCATAAGCATTAAATAGGCTGGGATAGTGCTCATTTTCTTCCTGGCTAGTACAGCGCTCTGTTTTAGATTCAGTATGAAAATAATGTTGATTACACATGTAATCAACATTAGTAATTGTAATGATTGTAATTGTAGTGATTTTAGATGTTGCTAAGTGGTACTTGCCCCAAGTCAAGGACTTTCAGTATCTTATGCTCTGCCAGTGAGGAGGTACACAGAAAGCGGGAAGGGAGCACGGTCAGGACAGCTGACTGAACTGGCCAAAGGGACATTCTGTGTGATAGAACATCACACCCAGTATATAAAATGGGGGGAGTTACCAGGAAAGGGTGTGATCACAGCTCAGGGACCAGCTTGGCATTAGTCACCAGGTGGTGAACAGTTGTATTGTGCATCACTTGTCTGCCTCGGGATTTGTTTCCCTCTGTCCCTCTCTTTTTTTATTACAATTACTAGTATTAGTATCATTATTATTATCTTTTATTTTATTTCAATTATTTAACTGCTCTTATCTCAATCAACAAGTTTGATTTTCTTTTCTTTCCCAATTTTCCTTACCATGCCATCAGTGGGAGGAAGGGGAAGTGAGCAAGCAGCTGCATGGTACTTAGTTCCTGGCTGGGGTAAACCACAACACCACATTACTTGACATTATAACTCTATATGTGCAATTATAATAAAGCATGGTTGAAATGACTGCACAGATTGATATGTTTTTAAAAAAATATGGATATTCTGAATAAATTGGTTATGGGTTGTTTATCATTTCACAGGAAGAATTGATAGCATTGCAACAAGAAAAAGAAGCTGCTCTTCAACAGTGCAAAAAACTAGAAGAAGAAATCCAGACATTGCGTGTTTATTACAGGTAAAATGATTGATTCTAATATGAATGAGTGACTCATAGGGGAAATTTTCTGTACTATGTCTGAGTGAGGAAATGGCCTTATCAAATAGGTATTTGTTGGAAAAATGTGAATACATCAATGAATCAAAGCCTGCATTTCTGCTTTACTGCTCACCAACCATCTCTTTGAAATAGGAGTCCCTTTCTTATAGCCTAAATTTTGTGTTAGTTTCTTCTAAAGGAAGGGAAAAGTTGTTGATGGTTGATTTTCACACTAAAAAGCTTTACTATGGCAATGTGATCACTTAAAAACACATGGAAAAATGAACCAGTTTACATAAATTCTTGTTTTTACCCTGATTGTTTGCACATACCTAACTAATCTAATGAATATAGATTTTAAAGTAATAAAATACTGTTTTCTTCTTTGACATAAATATATGTGCCTTTTAATTCCTTATGTTCTGCAGCAGTATGTAAAATGAGAGAAATACCCATTCTCATTAATTTAGGTGGGCTGCACTGAACATTTGCATGGATCAGTGGGTTTTAGTCCCTAAGGAAAAGCTCTGTGTGGTCCAGTGAAGGAGTTAGGTTGTTTTATGGAGTGATGTTGGGTTACAGCTCTCATTTCATCCTGACCTCCTGTGTGAGAGGGGATACAGAGCTGCCAGCAGGTTAAAGGCAGGAGAATTGGCATCAACACAGCAGAAAATTGTGAATCTGAAGGCTGAATGTCTGTGATGAGGGATGTGGGCTGCAGAGGTAAATAATAAATATAGTGTGAATGCTATACTCATTGGAAATAAAGAGGACTAGTTAGTTATGTCTAAAAAGCATTTGCAATAGCAGAACTGTGTATGTTTCCAGTGTTTCAGCATTCACAAGTGAAAAATACTCGGGTTTCTAGAGGTTTTTTGAGTTTCCCCTTCTCATTAAGTTTATTAAAACCTTGGAGGGAAGTTTTAAAAACAACTTTTGTTCCTAAATCTCATAGGCATTTATTTAAAGCCTGTTAATAGTGAATAGAAACCCCAAGCAATTTGCGATTAGTGCATTTAATGAATTTGGTCAGCATTTAGTGAGTGCACAGATTATGGTATGATTTACCAAGCTGGAAAGAATTTATTATGGTGCTCTTTTTATTAATTTAAATGGGTTTTGTAGAATAATTTTAAAACTGAAATGCAGTTTTTGTACTGATATTTCAGAAATTAAGTATTTGCTTGTGTTGGTCTATGCAAATTGTAGGAGGCTTTTCACTGATTTTTGAGTTATATTTTTGGCATAGGCTATCAAGTTTGCACTAACATAAAATGTTTAAGAAGAATAGTAGGCCATTTACTTGTGTAAATGTTTTAAATCTCAGAAATATTAACAATAATGACTTGCAGGAATCAGCATTAGCACGTACCATGTTATTAATGTATGGCTCTTAATTTGAACAGTCAAAACTTCACTGTAAGTTGGCTGACAGCATTTGCAAAATCTATCCAAGGTGTGGAAGTGCTCACCTGATTATCCCCTGGGGCAAGAACTATTGTATCACTGCTGATTTATGCAAGTTATAACATCTAAAGTAGAAGATTTTATCTCCTACCTACCTTGCTGTTCTAGAGGCTAATGTGTTCTGAAGTGGACTCACAGGGTGACTGATAGAGGTTGGCAGGGACCTCTGGAGGTCATCTCGTCCAAGCCCTGCTCAGCAGGGCCACTGAGACCTGGTAGCCCAGGACCACATCCAGAGGGGTTTAGAATATCTTTAAGTGTGGAGACTCCACAACCTCTCTGTATGGAAACACTGTCTGAAGCATACAAAGACATGGCTTGAAAAGCCAGAGGCACCTGGAGCTGAACCTGCAAGAGATGTGAAAGGCAACAAGGATTACTATAAATGCATAAGCAGCAACATTTGATGTCTCAGGCTTATCTTTTGACTTGATTAGAAATTAATTACACCATTATGAGAATTTTTATGAAGTTCTTAGCATTTTGGTTACGGTTTCCTTCAAGTTACATGAACGTCCGCAGCCCTTGTCATCCACCCGAGTGACAGTACTTTGAACACATGCCAGATGAGACAGAAAGGAATATATGGCACATATGCATAAAGCCTGGGGGTCTGTGTCAGGCCAAGGGTGGGATGGCCACAGGAAACAGAATGACAAAATAGAGAGTGCATTTCCCAGGCCATCCTAAATGAGTGAATATTTGCACTCTGTTTTGTATATGGAGGCTAGTTAAAGGACACATGCACAGATGTCTGCTGGGTCTTTTTACTTCCTTTTGGTGCTTGCCAGGCTATGGTAATCTAGAATAAGCACTGAGAGTGGTTTTAGACAGTCTGTTTTGGACTGGGGCGGAAGTTTGCTGCTTTGATCCAAGTGAGTTAGCTATACAATTTTCTGTTCAAGACTCCATTTCCCTGGAGTTATTTCTCTTTTGGATTTCAGAACTCCCCAGTGAGCAAAATAAAGGTTTCCACACATGCACCAATCCTCCTCTGAGCTGTAAAGCTGCAATGTGTCAATGCAGGGTGCACATTCCCTTCACCTGCTGTTCTCTCGTGTCTTTGCCAGATTCTCACACTTTCTGTTGTCTGTGGTGCCAGCGTGACAGGGGCTTGGGAATTTTGGTTCATTTGGTGACTTCTTCTCCTTTTTCTCTTAGGTCTTCCGTGGTCTTAGAAAAAGCATTTTCTCCTACTTTATTCTTTTTTTCCATTTTTCAACTGAGATTTCTGTGAGTCACGGTTTAGAAATGGTACTCCCCGGTTTAGTGCTCCCACTGAGACTCTCCAAACCACATGCCACTCGTTCACTGCTCTCTTCCCTCTTCCCCTGCAGCAGGATGGAAAGGAGAACTGGAGACACCAAAGGTAAAGATCAGGTGTTGAGATATGAACAATTTGCTGGAAACAGCAGTGAGACAAGAAAACAAACAGAAACATCTGCGATATTAGTGACACAAGTGTACAAAAGAGAGAGAGTGATTCACATGCATAGTTGTCACCCTGACCCAACCACAGCCACACTACCCCAACTGGAAGGAACCCTTCTCCCCAGAAAAGACTCCCTTTTCCCTGCCTCTAGAAAATGACATGAGGTGGTATAGAGTATCCTCTGGGTCATGGCCATGCCCCCACCTAGCGACTGCAAAAACTAACCCTGTCCTGGCCAGAACTCAGACACTACATCTTTAACTTAGAAGAAGCAAATTTAAGAAAACAAAAACAAAACAAAACAAAAATCCAGCAACAACCAAGAAAGCCAAAAATAATAGAGGCTCACATTAAAGTGTACAAGTGATACCTACATCACTTGTGCCTTAACACACAACTATGTTTTAGGGATTTAGTCACAAAAGTAATGACTGTGTGCATATATTAACTATTTTGGATGCATACATGTGTAAACAATAACATTAAAATGTGTATTTTAATACTGATCTGCCTTTCACTAACATTCGTATAATCCAGGAAAAGCCAAGTATAATTTTATTATACAAAATCAGGGGAGAGATATTTAGGTCCAGAATATCTGTATATGTGAGGTAAGTATACAGAGGCATGCTTAAATGAGGGAAACAAGTGGAGACCTTCAGGGGGAAAAAAAATCCCTTTTTATTTTCTCCAGAGGAAAGCTTGTTGGTGCCTAGAATACTGCATCCAGTCTTGGGTCCCCAGTAAAAGTAAGACATCTATAAATTGGAGCAAGTTTGACAGAGGGCAACTGGTACGGTCAGGAAGCCATAGCATTTGCAATGTAAAGAAAGACCAACGGTATTGCTGTTGTAAACCCTGGGAAAGAAAAAAATATTCCTTTCTTTGTTGGCTCCAGGGAGACCTAATGGCAGCCTGACAGAGTCTGTAGAGGTTGTCAAGAAGGACGGCCTCTTCACAGTGCTCCATGACAACAGGGTGAGAAACAACTGACTTGTATTGTAACAAGAGAGTTTCAGACAGGTTATAAGGGAAAACCTTTTCACCACAAGGGCTGTCCATCATTGGAACAGGTTGCTGGAGAGGTTTTAGCATCTCCATCCTTGGACATGATAAAGTGTCAGACGTGATAAAGTGTCTGATGTGATAAAGTCATGAGCAGTGTGGTGTGATCTCATATTGGTATCACTTTGAGAAGGAGGTTGATGGGGCTAGAGACTGCCAGTGGTCACTTCCAACCTGATTATTCTACAATTCTCTGATCTGGTAGCTGCTGCTACCAGAAGACATTCATTTCTTTCCTCCAGGCTGTGAAAGAAGTCTGTGTTGTAAACCACGCTTTTCAAAAAGTGAAAAGTGAGTCCTAACTACAACTGGAGCTTCATGGAAAGCCTGAATGGCTTTAAAATGAGCTTTTGCAGATTTAGTGATGAAACATTGATTTCCCTCTGAATTTTGACTTTCTGGGAAAAAGTATATCCCAAAACAATTCCAGTCTTCTTTAAAAGGGACAGAGAAGTGAAATGGAATTTAAAAGGATGAAAAATTCACTTGAGATACATAAGGGAGAAGAAGCTGGCTGCAAATAAAGTTTGGCAGGTTCTGTGCTTCTGTTTGTTCTTCTTGTGTTGTCTCTGTGTCAAGTTTCAAAAGGAAAATTGTGTTTTCTGGATACTAACTCAAAAATACATATCAGAAATTAAAATTTGCATAACAGTGAAGAATAGCATAGAGTTTTTAGCTTACTAATATAATTGTTTCAACACAGTACTCTTCAAACTAGAGACTAATGCATATCATAAGATCCTCAGTGACCAAAGAAGGCTGAATCCCAATCATCAGTTTTGAAGTATGTGGCAGTGTTAATCACACTACCTCTTTCTCACATACCTCTGTTGTTTGAATATCATCACAAGTCCTTTATATGCACATTATTCAGTTATGTGATATGTCCATTTTTATAATCAGGTTCCTTCTTCCCCTAGATTTTTATGCTGGGCGTGACACCACATGGGATGGGATATGCCTTTGGTCAGTTGGGGTCAGCTGTTCCAGCTGTGTCTATCCAACTTGTTGGGCACCCCCAGCCTGCGCCCCCAAGGAGAGAAGGGCTTGACTCTGTGTGAACACTGGGCAGCAATAACTCAAACATCCATGTGTTAGCAACAGTTAACTTTTCTCCAACACAAATCCAGAATGTAGCCCCATACCAGCTACTATGAAGAAAATTACTGTATCCCAGCCAAAAGCAGTACAATGTTGCAAAGTAATTGAAAGCTGTAAGTTATGGTGGGCATGGGAGAAAAAGATGGCTTATTCTACAGTTATGTGATGGTTTTCAACAATGAAATAAAAGAATAACTATAGTAAGGCCCCTTGTACTAATAAGTACAATGAACTGAAATAAATATTTTGAGATTCAAACTTTCAGTTGATATGGGTAGCTTCTCTGTAAGTAATACAAGCAATTTTCTTGCTCCCTAACCAGTTGTAGCACTTTTATGTTATAAACTATTGAAGAGATTTAACAGAATTTGAATCTACAAGTTTCAATGCTTACAATACTTTAATTGGAATACTTGGAATTCATGTTTAAGTGACACAAGCAAATGGTCTAAATAACAATTGGTTTTATGGAGGTCCATATATTTTTCCCACAAAGTGTCTTGTAAAATGACATGGAAGTTCATCTTTTTAAAGACTGAGATTGATAGGTGTGAAATCAGAAAATTTAAGAAGGTTTTTTATCATTTCCTCAAATGAAGGACTTATAGGCACAGGGACAAATTCAATTTTCATTTTAATTATAGAACTGAATCACCCTATAACTGGAGAAATACGTGAAGAAAAATATTTTGTGAGCCATTACTTCCAGTCCTGGATAAAAAGACTGGTTTTTGCTCAAGCTTTGAATACAGTTGTGTGTGTTTAATTTGCTTCAACTCCATATAGTTTCATGACTGATGTTATGGAATATAATACTCAGATGGCGCCATTTCAACCATGTTCCACTGACTCTGTGTGTGGATATAGAATAGTGTAATTCTTGCTGTTAAAATGTTGCTTTCATTCCAGTTTTCAGGGCTATTAAAAACTATAAATTATTTCTACCTAACAAGTCAATATTCATCTTCACAGCTACTTCAGTAGCAAGTCAGAATACAACTGCCTAAATAGTCAGACTCATGTACTCTGACTGACCCCTGCTCAAGCAATTCAGCCTATTTGTTCTGCCATCTCTCAGTCTTTTTCAGAGTTCTCTCAGTCCAGATTTCTCTCATGGGAGCACAGTACGTAGCAGAAGATTGGGCTGCTCTAACGTCCAGTTTCCCAGCCCCAATGAACTGGAAACCATTTACAGTGGGATTAGTGAAGCTGCAACCACTAATGCAGAGTGCTGATCTCAGTCCTTCCTCTAAAGCAATAGCAGGCTACCTGGAGCACCTGTCCCAGCAGTTTACCTCAGAGAAACTGGTCTTTTCATACCTGTTTTTTTATCTCACTTTTTCAGTTATGGCCGTTAACTCATTTTCCTGCTCTTTTCATCCTGTCTGCTTGCTTCTGTTCTGGCAGTTGCTGTCATTGTTTCAGTACTAGTTGCTTTAGACATAACATGGTGTAATTACAGTCATTAAGAAGAATGACCAGGTAATGGTATCACTGTAAACCATACTGTTCTTTTTGCAGAGCAGTTTTGGGGAGATCATGGAGGAGACAGCAGTTTTGTTTTAAGTACTCTCTGTCCTTGGAGCAGTGACTTCTATTTTATCAGAGAGTTTCAGACACCTGACATTAAACATAAACCTTGAGCTAATTAAATTTCCCACTTACAAGCACAGAAGAGTTTCTTTTTACACCGAAGAGATGACGCGCTTGGATATGCAGTGGGAGACAGTGTAATACGTGTTTCAGAGGAACCTAACCTGCTGCAGTTTGATGTAGCCAAATATATAGAAAGTAATGACTCCAAGGGAGCACTGGGGTTTTTGTTAGTCTTTTGTTATAATAAAGAAGTAGTCAGGGACCATCTTTCTGTTTGTTTATTGAACTGAGTGTTAAAATTAATAGAAAATCAGAGTGGAGAAACACTGCTGTCTTTTAAATCAGATGCTTTCAGCAACTTGTGGAGGTTTCAGTGAATTTTTAGTCAATTTATGGGGGTGAGGGGAGCCAACACTCTGGTAATTTGGAACTGGGATTTACAATCTATGTGTTCAGTCTTCTCTGTTTTGTACCACTTTCCAGTGAGGTGCTGCACCCCCAAAAGAGTTGGGATTTTAGGTGGGTTTTTCTCACTCTGTAGTCTCATAAGCATTTTGCCACTAGTAAGCCCCTGTGTCTCCCTATGACTTCTTTCCCTTTGTCACTTTATGCTTGTGCAATCACAGCTCTTGTTAGTGTTGCAGGAGATAAAAGTCCAAGGTTTGGGGCCTGTTTCATGAGCTGGATCAGACAGCTGAAGGGGGGAAGACTGATCAGTGAGCTGCTCTGCATTGCCAGAGCAACTGCATGAAGTTCACTGGTGCTACTGAGATGGCTGTATTTCTCAGTGACTTGGGACAAGTGATCTGTGGAGGCAGAGTCCTCCCTTGATATCCTTGTGTATTTCATACTTTATTGAATTAGTTATCCTCCTGTCCCTGCCCCGTTCCCAGACTTCTTGTTCTCCAGCCTGGAATTGATTATTGTCTCAGTTTCTGCATTTGTTCAACTTTCTAACGATGATATAATCAGAGAGACTAACTTTGTAAATAGATCAGTGGATAAAAAAATTTCTTGGGAGTGTGGCAGACCAGACTCACATCCGTTCTCCAATTAGTATTTAACCATTTGCAAAGAAAAGGGATGGTGGAGAGAAACTCCAATATATACCACAGGCTTGATGTTTACAGTGGCAGTTTGGCAGGCAATGAAAAGGCGAAGCAGTATCTGAACCTGTTGGGGGCTGAGGGATGTCCTTTGTTTGCTTTTTAAAGAAATACTCTAGTCATCAGCATGCTCTCCAAGCTTTCTCTGTCTCTCATTCATTTAAAAACACACCCAAAAAAAAATGCTTTTGAATGTTTCAGTTTTTGCCCAGACATGATTTTGAAAGTTTTCCTATCTCACAGGGGAAAAAAATTGAGCATGGAAAAACAATTTCCAACTCAGCTTTAGTGAATTATGAAAACTCTGAGAAAGAGGAAGCTCAGAACTGTCAAAGATCCAAGGCACCTGATGGAATAACAAGCCACCTCACACCATCCCTGCAACCAGAATGTAGCACACTCAAATTGCCTTGTGCTGCAGTTGACTCAGATGTGCATTGGTCTGGCCTACACTTTATGAAATCTTTGTGCCTAATGTTTCCAGGGGCTGGCTCTTGGCATTCAGAGGTGTCTTGCCAATAGAAACACTCAGCAGCAGGTCTGAGGAGGCAGCGCCTAACACACTCTGTGATGCAGCTTTCATTTGTACCATGTACTGTGCAAATTCCACTGCTGCTTCTGTAACTGGGTATGTTATAGTGGCAGAGTTTCTTAAGTTTTTCAAATTAGTTGAGGACCAACCAGTCACTTTCTGTACCAAGTACATTAAAGCTAGAAACACTCCACAGGTCCTTACACTGTATTGCACCAGACTTGAGCAGACTTCTCTACTTATTTGCTGTCATGGGGTAATGTGAACTAAAACAACATTTACTTTGTCGTTTTTGCTGGCATGGGCCTTTTCACATGAGTTTCTGTTCTTCTCTAAGAGCAACGATTTGCTTGACAGAAAGGAATTCCTTGCCACTGGATGCTGATATGGTCTCACAACTCTGTATGCAGGGCCCTGCTAGCTTTCTGTTCACAGCTGTCCTTTGCCTGGCTGATTCCTTCACCTTCTTTTATACCTCTGCTCTAGGTGATTTTCTGTTATGACTTCCTTGCTTTCTCACTTATCTTAAAAGTCTAGGAAGTATAACTTTGTTCTTTTTGAAAATTGCTTTTTGAAATAAGCACATAGTTAGGGATGTCTAGGAACTGTTTTTCAAAGTTGTTAAAGGGTAATAAAATTGAGTTCTTGGAAGGTTTAAAGTCTCTGGAAGAACTACCTGCAATCAACCCACTGACTGCTACTGGTAGTTAGATAGCAATACAAAGTATTGAATTCCTGTAGAAACAGTTTTAAAAATTAGGATGATGAGATCACTAAAGTTAATATCTATTCTATATGATGTAAAATACTCAAAATCAAAATTGGAAAATCTATAAAGAGCATATGCAGGATTATGAAATCTGTTATCTGGTAGAAGGGGTATGTGGCCAAAGGCTACATATTCTGATTCTCCCATTGAAATGTTGAAATACTGGATGAATATAGATGAATCACATCACTAAACTCTGCTTCAGCTGCTTTATTTGTATAAACTGAATAAGAAGTTTTACCCTTTTGCATAACACCTTTAGAGACTATGAAAATGCAGGTACTCTTGCTTGAAGGAAAACAGATACAGAATAAGAAGCAGCCCTCTCTAGAGCAAGTTAAAGAAACACAGGAAAACTGTGTGTAATAAGAGCTATTTGTAAGACAGATTTTCCCATGAGAAGTTTGAAAGAAAATCTGAAGGTGTAAAAGAAGAATTTGGTTTGCCCTATAAATATTGTATGAAAGGGAATTCTTTTCTTATTTATATGATATTTAGAAATAAAGTAATAGCATTGTCAGGAGGACTTAAAATGCCATTTCATTTTTTGTTGGTTTTTCACAGGACATGTTTTTATGTTAAAATGTCAATTCAATAATTTCAAAAAATCATGACTTTGATGTGCTTCAGTTCAGTTCTCTTCAGCTGAAGAACTGAAATAAAATGGCATTTCAATTTGAAATATTAAGGTGAAAGGAAAATTTTCTCTTAGAAATGTGCCATAGGAAGACAGCATTTTTTTTATGTTGGAATTTGCATTTCCCAATTTAAAAAACTTTTTGGTGAGAAGACTTTCTATATGAGCAATTTTCAGTCAGTGCTAAATGTAACATTGCTTTTCTTAGTCTGCACTAGACATTGCTTGCAGTGGAAAACTGTTAGGGAGTATCTAAGAATGCAGGTGGCAGGAGAAGTCCTCTGCCTGTCACAGGACACAAAACAGAAGGCTACCCACCTGTTGGTTTGCAAAGAGAGAAGTCAAGAGTATTTTCTTTATTCAGTTCCTGTCTAAATTTAGAGGTTTTATTAAACTGATAGATTCGTGTCATGCTGATCCCTTTTACTGGAAAAATTTCCATTTTAACTTCCCGTTCACTAACTACTTTTCTAACCAATACGATAGAGGTCTTGTGTTCTGGAAGCTGAAGGTTTTACACTTGTGTCCAGCACTCCATAATGATGCATTACTCATCTGGTATGGGTTATTCTTCCAGCATAGGTGTGAAAGCTGCCTTTTTCAGGAGAGTAGAGGCCATACTGTAGAACCTTGGAAGTTTCAGCCACATTTTTCCAGTGAATAAGTGGATCTGCTGGGATTTGCACAATTCTGAGTCTCTCAAATATTTCAGTAAAATGTAACATACATAGTTTGCTTTTATAAGCAGGAGTTTGTGTGGTCATGACAGGAAGGAGGACTAGTGCAGAGCCACTTGTCTTTTTTCCTGATGCCACCAATAAAGGCATGTAAGCAGTGGTAGGGAGCTGCTGTCTCACCAGCAGAGGAGCTTTTCTGGCTCTGGATTTGGAAGGAAAAGCCACAGAAGGAGATGGAGGGAGTTATACTGAGTGAATCAGTGTTGTATTTTCTTTGACAGCAAAGACTTTAAAGAAGCTCTTCCACTATCTGAGCCACTTCATGTTATGGTTTTGTCTTCTTTTCTCTGAATCTATGCTGTATCAGCATTACAGAATGGTCACCTGGAAATGTTTTCATGAGTGACAAAGAAGTGCAGGGTTTGTTTATTTTTTATGTATTTATTTATTTCACCTTCTTCACACTGCTAGCTACCCACACTTAGTATGACAGTTAGTGAATTGAAAAATATATTTTTACACCATGCAATACTCAGAGTTTCTCCTGGTTACTGGTGGCTAATGTCCTGAGTAAGTAAGAGAGCCGAGAATGAGATCTCAGAAGGAAGAGAAACCTGCAAAGGCTGTAATCTCAGGGTTGAACTCACTGAGGTTGCTGACATTTGGAGCAAATAAAAGTCATGGTCTGTCACACAGGATCCACCACTGTGTCTCTCCTGTCATCAAGAAAGATATTTTTATGCAGTTTTTACCACTCTCTTAGGCCTTCTGCTTTGATTTTTGAGAGCAGTTTCTTGACTGTGGTAATTTAAATCGTTTTTCTTCATGCTTGACGCTGTCATTGCTTCGAAGCTTTCATAGGTAACAGCATATGACTGTACCATTCAGGAGACACAACAACAAAAAATACTGATCACCACAAAATAAGCTTTGAGACAGACAAATTGTTTCAAGAGTGGGAAATAATACCAAGAATTGTGTAAAATTTTTTTCACGAATGTTGTTATTTTAAGAACTCTAACTGTAAAGGATCTTTTCAATGTAAATTTGTATTCAGTGCTGGTCAAAGTCGGTTTATATATACAAGCAGTAGCTACCCAATAGTCAATAGTCGAAACTGAAAATACAGTAGATTATTTGGGATTTCTTTGCTTGTCTTTTGTGTCTTTTTTTTTAATTAAGCAGGAAAGTATTTTTTAAAAGGTCCTTTTTTAAAAATTATTTTTGTTAGGTACTTTTAAAAAAACATTTCTGGATGTTTGCAGCAGGAAAAGAAATCCTTTTGTCTCATTTAACTATTCTTTTCAAATAGCATACTAAGTAACAAGTGTTGGGTAGAAACAAAGCAAAGTCACAGTTGGATGTTGCTGTTATAAGATAGGCGATGACAATGGTATCTTTTTAGTGTATCTCTTATCTGTGGCGTCATTAAATCTAATGATGTGCTAAATAATAAAAGCAGCCTTATCACATTGCAAGGCTTTGAATTGTCTCAAAGTTGCCATGCCTGCGGGTTCCTTTTGGCTTTTGGACAGGGTTTGGAGTCGGAAGGAGCTGCAGTTCAGAGTGCATTTATGTGATCAAAGCTCTTTAGACAGATGGCTGCTAGCACTCCAAAATGATTAAAATATGTTCCAAGCAACATCAGTCTGTGGGCTTGGGGACCCAACCTTTCATTAGTCAATAAAGGGTCTTGAGTTCTTGAAAATGAAATCTTTAAAAGCTAATAAGGCTGCTGGTTTGCTCTGAGCTGTTTCTTTGGATTTGCAGTTGTGGATTGGAATTGGGCCAGTATCTGTCCAATAAATATGAGGCTTTAAAAAAATCTGGTTACAAGAGACCTCCCAGCAGATCTGCCTGTTAAACAGTGCGGCCAAAATTTTCGGTCTCTTATATGTAAGTTTAGACACCTGAGTTTGCATGTAGGAAGCTGGGAAGGGACCTGCAGGTACCCCTTTGAAAAGCCAATAATTTTCTGGAGCAATAGTTTAACTGTAGATGCCACAGCTGGATCATTTTGACCTGTACCATTTTATTTTTAAATCCAAGGATCCTTCTAGAATACTTCTAGGATACCATAATCAAGAGCATTAAGCAAGTTTTCAGAGCTCCTAGAAGTCAGTAATACTACTTACAGTGTTCCCAATTATTGTCAGTACTTGCCGAATCTAAATGTGCCATAGTATAGTTGGGTGCTACAGCATGGCTGCGTTTATGCTCTTGTCTGCACCTGGCTTGTGAAAGAGCAGCTGGGGGCTTGTGCAAGTGTGAGGTGTCTGTAAACTCTGCAGATCTGTGTGAGGGCAGCAGCATTAAATGCCTGTTTAATAAGATACTAATGTGTCTGAGCCTTCTGTTTCTGATTTTCTTTGACAGAAGAGAATCTGCACTCATAATTTGCAAATTTCTGAACATGAAGTGTTCTTACCCAATAGACTCTTCCTACACAAGTCTCAAAACCTGAAGATACGTAAATTCTCTCCAAAATGCCTCAAGATTTAGCCTACTGCTGTAGAATGTGTTTTAAAACACATCAGAGTTTTGACATGCACCAACAGAAGTAAAACAAGTCATGGTGATCCCATTAGCTCAATGTGATCCCATTAGCCACATTGTTCAGCCTGTCTTCTTTCACCTTGGGAACAGCTCTCACATTCCTTTTGTCAGCACTTGATGGGGCCGGCAACTGACGTTCTTCCCCACACACACACCATATTTACTCGGAGAATGTCATACTCCATTTCTTTTTCCCAGAGTCTCCCTCTGAAGGCTTGCCTGCAGCTGAAAAGCCAGGGAATTTTATTCATCATAAACATAAGCAAGATGTTACTGTTTTTTGCTTAAAAGTACATCAGGCTCTGGGTTCTGATTATTTTGGTGAGCTGATTTAGGTTTTCGTTTGTTGTAAAACACCTGGTTTGTGAGTCCCAAAGCTTTTTGTCCACCATCTAAACAATCCTGTCATCTACTCTGCTCTTACAAATGACTTCTGAACTGTGTCACATTTTCTCTAGCTCTAGACATAAGTATTTTGTTTCTGTTCTTCAGATTTCTGCAACTGATTCTTTTCCTCAGAAAAAACTAAGAGCTCATTTTCTACAAAGCAGGCAAAACAAGACAGAAGTCTACACTAAAAGCTCAGGATGTAGTGAACATGCCTGTTTCTCTTAGTGTCTCCATTTCTGGAGTTCCTTATGAACAGATATATTTACCTTGGACTTGAGAGTTCTCACAGTGACTTAAGTGTGCTCTGAAGTGGTCCTGTTATTTTATCTCTGTTACTGTTTTGCCTCCTAATCACCTAAATGAGTCAGAACTTCAGAGTAAGGAAATGCACAAAGCTTTCATCAAAGTGATGCAATTTTAGGGCTCAATAGATCATGAGCAACTAGGACTGGAAAAAAAAACTATAAAGAACAGATTCACAGTGTCTTGAGAGCAAACAGAACTTCTGTCCCTAGGAATTATGTCTCTCTTTGTATCTCCTAATGTATCAGACTTTATATTAATCACTTTTTCCAGGGCATCACATAAAACTTTTTACTAATCAAGCCAGCATCCTATATAGCCCATGTCCCTTTTTCTGTATCATTTTTCTGAGCTCTGCAGAAGCTCCATTTCCAACAACGCCAGGTAACAAGCAAGTGCTGCCAAGTGCTTCACCCCTGTACTCAGGTCTGAAGTTTCCAGAAAACTGAGCAGGACTTCAAGAGCAACATGAGTCTGGAGAAGTGGAAGATTTTATACATGCTGCTGAAGTACCTGGGGGATTCCTGCTTTGAATGTTCCGATTTGTCATTGTTTTCATCTGGAGTTGTAAGTCCCTGTAAGTTGTAAACACCGAATCCTGAAGGTCTCCATTTGGGGAGTGGAAATGAAGGGCCTCCTTTGGAATGTTTTTTCTTTGCCTCTCAGTTCCCTAGCTGTGAGAAGTAAATACTGCTACTCATGCATTTTTTTGGAGAGCACATTGATTTAAGTTTTTGTTATTAGATTCTGCTAAATATTAAGTATGATAAACCTAAATTTATCACAGTAGCTATTGTATTGCAGCAGTCCTTCTGAAATGCAAGTACAGAACCGCCTTTTCCAGATGAGTCATACACTATGAGTGCCCCATTAATACATTTAATGTTTAATGACCAACTGTTCCTCCTGCTTCCTCCAAATTACTGTAAAGTTACTATTCCAAGGAGAGAAAGTAGCTTTTTATTCTGAGAAGACTGTGGCATTCATTGCTTTCAGTGAGAATGTAATCTTAAACAGTTCATGGGATTTCCTTTGCTAAAAGGCAAGCATGAATTTGCAAATCTTTGAAATAGGAATATGGCTGAAAGAGAGAAGAAAAAAGGTATCTGCTGTTGCACTAGTTCAGTTCGGGGGTGTGTGTGTGTCTGTGTGTGTGTCTCTGTGTGTGTGTGTGAGAGAGAGAGAGATAAAATAAATGTGTGTATATATATATATAACTTTGTTGTAGAAATGTTGCAGAGTGCCTTTTGTCTGTTTGTAACAGTGCAGCTTTTATGATTGGGGTGGGGGGGGAAACTGGTTTTGTGAAGGAGGTGTTGAGCCTGCCAAAATTGATGGAGGTGAATTTGGACAGCCAGTTAGTGTGGGGCAGCTAGATGGGAATGGGGAAGAATGTAAAATGAGTAGATTGCTACAGATTTATGCTTGCCAGAACAAAATAGGGAAATTGCTTGTGATTTTAAAGACCCTGAGTTTGCAGACTTACATAAAGACATGCCTTAAAAAAATGCAAGAATATGTTGGTATAATGATACCTCTTTTGAACGTTGTGCTAGAGAAAGGGTACAAGAATGTCAAACATTTAAAAATTATTTTTACTTAGCTAATTCTTCCATAATGGATGTTAATACTGTTGACATTACTCATGGATTGAATGCAAGCAATTTAGACAATAGATAGTATCAGGTGCTAATAGATCAAATGTAATTATTCTTTGTGAAATAATTTTACACAGTTTAGCAAAATTGTTTCAATTATTCACTGTAAAGGAAAACACTGAGTAAAAGTGAAAATACTAAGCTTTCTCCTCTAGGGGCATTATATGCATTTCTAAGTCATATTTTTTCTTCATAGCAACCTTTCCTCTATAGCAGCTTCCAGTGCAAGTTATTACAATTCTTTTTGCATAAGATAGGTCATGTGAAGTTCAGCTGTAGGTGGGGCCACTGTGGTTGATTGGGGGACAGTCTTAATAGATCCATTTCATTAATTAAGTCATGCATTTTTTTATTAACAAAACCTGTATGTCAGGTTTAGCCAGCTGGGAGCCATTCTTATGGTTGTTATCTTTGTCAGAAGGAATATTGTGAAAATAAGGAATTACTGTACACGCTTTAACTCCTGATTAAACAGAGGAATGACATCCGCTCACCTGCTGTCCATGAAAAAATAACTTAGGGGCATATCATGGTGTTGATTCATTGATTCTGATCTTACATATCTCCTTAAGGTAAAAACTATGTACCTTGTATTGAAAATACACCATGAAGGACTTGTGTCATACCCAATCTATTGTCATTGAAACGAGCAAGGTTGAGGCCAAAAATTCAAGCATCTAGGTTATTTATTGTTTCTTTTTATTTTTGGAGGAACTTTTTCTTCTTGCCCCTCTTTTTGGCAGTATGAAGTGATATTTTCTTACATTTTTTTCTTCTGCTCTTCCATTCCAAGAGGTCAGGAGGAAGCAGCAAGGTTTCCAGGAAGTATTTAGTTATACTACGCAGCCAGAAGAACACCTACATACGGCCACAGCCTTTAGCTTCTTGATACAAATAAATTCAAAACAATCTTCACAAGGCTTTCTTCTGGTTCTCAGTGAGAAGTGCAGTAATGGCTTCTACTATCATTAAAGAAAATTGAACTGGGAGGAACTCACCAAAGAGGAAGAAGCTCTTTGTCCCTCACCAAAAAGAGTGCGAAGAAGGATGGATAAGAAGGTTCATATGTTCTGATTTATCTTTCTTTTGCTTCTGAGCTAGGCCGCATCTTAATGGTATCCAAGCTCATATAAGATAATGTTCTTTTTATTTCAGTCATATTCTGTAAAAGGGACTTCCATCCTAAGTGTTTTGGTGGAGATACAGAAATACATATTCTTCTATTTAGCTCTTACTCCCTACTGTCTGTACCAAAGGAGTCACTTTCCTATGCTTTTACAGTTGTGGCAGTAGAATGAGGACTGTCGCCATGTAAGAATTTAGTTTTCCCTCTTAAGCAATGTTACTTCTCCTATCAGAGGAGGATACAATATCTGTTGGATGTTTATAAGCACAGTAGGCAGTATTCATACCAATAATTATCTTGTCCTGTTCAAAAAATAAATAAGGAATTGAAGAGTGTTGAATTCCATGTTGGCTAGATTTCACAAGAGCTTTCATACTCATTCGGTTTCCTTGTCAGGTCCTGAGAAAATAATTAATTCTTTGGTTCAGTGCAGCCAATGTATTTCCTGCTATAGTACCTCACTTTACCTACTGGTCATGGAGAAATGATATGCTGCAAAAAGAAAAAACTGCAGTTATTCTTGTGAACTTCTGTGCCATTAAGGGAAAAATGTTGTTTTTTTCCCCTAACCAGACTAAATTAAAGTGCACAACTATATTTTTTTACAGATTTTATTTCAATAGCCGAATGGCCAAAACTCATGAGGGTAAAGGAAGAGAGAGGTGAGAGAAGTTGATTTAAAAGTTTTAGGACACAGAAATCAATTCGGCACTGCCTCTTTCCAACGCCTACACCTTAGAGCCTCTCTTCACTGATTTTTCTCCAGCAGCCACCTGTCTAATCTCTCACTTTTCAAGAGGTATGCAAGTTGTGTGTTTTGGCTTCCACTCATGTACCGTATCCAGCTGATGGACCCTTTCACTTGGGAGGAGGGCAAGAGTGTCTTCTCGGGAAACAAGGATGTTTGTGCTCAGGGCAGATCAACAAAGCCCAGAAGGCTGCTGTCACTGCTTATGCCCCATGGTGACAGCAGTATCTAAACCTGCAACTGGGAGGCAAAAACTTGTGAAAAACTGTTTTTCCCATTAAGGTCCCAAACCTGGATCTGTCTGCTGAGGTTGACTAGGTTGATATGCATTGTTAACACATGCATACTGTTAATTAGTTCTTTAGTGTCTTTCCGTGAACAATAATTGGTGCTGAGACCTGAACCAAGTCAGGGCCTCAGGTCTGCAAGATATGGCACATGTGGGTAAAAAGAAGAAATCCAGGGCCCCCAAAGCTTAGGTTTTAATGAAAAAGAGTTAGGGAAAGACACTTTACTCCCACTTTCAGCATGGCAGGCTGAGGTTTGCATGTTGTGACTTGCTCAGTACCACACAGAAGACATGAAATAGAAGAGGGAATTCAAGACAGAGCTCTTATCCCCAATCCACTAAATCATTCCCTTAGCATGTGTCCTTGTTTCACGTTAAGGAGAATGGCCCAGACAAGTCTGCCCAGTTGCTTCAGTAAGCTTTGGTACAATAGGGAAGCAGACTTCCCCTATATTAAATTTCCCAGGCGCTCCCTTTATCGTTTAAGCCATCGTTTTAACTGCCTTGTTTCATAGCGCTTAACTGTCCAAGGAGCTGTATGATTTATATGAGTAAGGGTTTGGCAGCAGAGGCTAGGTAAGACATGACTTACTGAGTAGCAATACCTCACCATTGTGTCATTTACATGGCTTTCAGGAGGTGAATTTCTAAGTGTGTATCCGCACAGCAACCCCCAAACCAACTGTATTTTGTATGGGAGAAGCCATGATGGCATTAAAGCCGACATTTCAGGTGTCTGTACCCACGTGGGGGACAGATTTCAGACTGCAACACCTGCAGGAGGACCTAGTGAGTCCCCAGCCATTGCAGAGTGGTATGTGTTGCTGTGCACAGTACCAGGAAAGTGGGGAGGACGTGCTGGGCACACTCACCTAGAGTTCATCAGTACCTCACTTACTGGCACTCTGGTGACCACAGCTGGACATGGGCTGGAGCACAGTACACCATGTTTGCCTTTCGTCAGAGTTGCATAATATTTTTTAGAATATTTTAGAACCTTTGAGAAAGATCAGACAAAACTGTTCAAATACTCTGTTTTATTTTCCTGGGACAGGGTGGGAAGTATCTTCAAATTTTAAAAGTTGCATTTTCATTTTTTTTAAAAATTGTTCAAAGATTTATTTTTTTTTAACACACTGAATCATTCAGCAAGGAAGTAGGGATGAGGAGCAGAGCCCCTGTGACTCCCCTTCTCAGGTTAGTCACACTACGGGTTTCTTGAGTAGGTTTAGGGCTACTCAGCTCATCCATGAGATCATCTCTCTCTGAAATACCATATGTATTCAATTATTCCATCTTTGAAACACATTTCCATTCTTTGTATTTCTTCTAATTGCCTTCTCCTGGAGAGACTCTTCCTCAGCTGGATGTTCCTGGCCATGCTGGAAGACAGGGCTGGCTTCCAGCTTGGGGTCCAAGA
Organism: Acanthiza pusilla; assembly: GCA_036630365.1. Lineage (NCBI taxonomy): Eukaryota > Metazoa > Chordata > Aves > Passeriformes > Acanthizidae > Acanthiza > Acanthiza pusilla. The sequence continues at coordinate 8,336,238 of JAXCHO010000078.1, forward strand.
CAGCTTTGTCTCTTGCTTTTCTGATTCAGTGGAGGAGTTAAGCCAAGCGACCACAATAGCAAATCAGGACAGCCATAAAATTCACAATCATGGCTGATTTATAAAGATAACATTGTATTAAGTATAAGATATTTTCTGAGGTTTTTAGTAACAGGCTTTCTTCAGCTGATCATTCCTAAATGATGCCATGTGCTTTACTGCTTGATTGATTTATATGCCTTTATAATTTTAATTAATACGGCTTTCTCCAGAGGCAGTTGCTAGTGATTGGAAAACTTCAGGCTGTTCAATTTATCTATGCCAGTGTTTGGAAATTATTCCTGTGATCTTTCTTTTTGAAGACTATTGAATGGCATCAAGAGCACAAAGGAGGCCATGTAAACACTGGGGGAAAAGTAATGCCTATACTTCTGGGAAAACATTTATGATGATTCACATTTTGGAAACTGAAACACTATCAATGTTTAATTCCCAGATTATTTTCCAAGAAAAAGCTTGGATCCATTGCTGAATCAGTTTCTTCAAAATACTTAAGCTCATATTGAAGTTGGATCATGCAGAAGAGGCTGGAAGACTATGCTGTGGGAGAGAGTCAGAGGACTCCTCCATCCTCTGACATTAGCACAGAGGCATTGAATAAGCCCATCTAAGTATCTAAGGATGTGTTTTGATCTTTTGTGGCTGTAGCAGAGGGATACTTGCAGTAGATGTTAAAGGATCAGGACAAAAGTGTTTCTTCGTTAGTGATCTAGACAAGCTGCTTTGTATAGAAAAAATAGAAAATGGAAGCTTGCTTAATAAAACTCATTAGATGAGAATATACCCACTTGAAGATGGGAATATTCAATGTTTGGGTACAAAAAGTCTCTGGATCTTAGTATAACTATTTTAGAATTGGGTTTCTTTCCCTGGTGAAAAGAAGCTAAAAATCCTATGTTGTCTTGATGTGAATGAGAGCTAAGAATTTTACAGAAACTGAAACCTTGTATGAAAATCTCAAATGTGCACTTGTATAACAGGTTTTGAGTGAGTTTGGCACAGTATTTACTACTACAGTATAAAGGGCTGGGTTCCTTGATGTATATTTCTAGTTGGCATTTTATCAAGGAAATAAACCTTGATTTTTCTTTATTTTGTGACATGTGGATTGAAACTACCTTTTCTCTGTCCAAGCCTTGATTTAAAAGCATTAGATCATTAAATTAGGTGCTTTTGCATAAGACTAAAATTGTAACCGAACAAATTATTTATGCAGAGAGAAGCAAGATAAAGTTTCTTTCAAGAGTTCTTTAACATATCAGATTGATAAGAGTCAAAACACCTTTACTGCCATTAAATATTTACCAAGACTTGGCTTTTGGAAGAGGGGCAGTTCAGTGCAGTGTGTTTGGCTCCATGCAATGCTATTGATTAGCTATCAGAAGGACATAGTTAATGGGTAACTGGAGGTATTACAGAGCTCTCCACATTCTTGTCAAGTCTTTTCTCTGAAGATGACCTAAAATAAAGTCAGTTACAACTGGCGTTCACCTGAGACAGATTGCACAAGTTCGCCTACGGTATGAACAAAAGGTTCACAAGGATCAGTTGACCAGGTCTTAGGCAATCCTTTCTAGTAGTTGTCATCACTGCTGGACTTTAGAACTGCACGTGTTTACATTTAATTAGAAAGAACACACAGTTTACATCGCACAGTAGCTATCAGTATCGAATCAGAATTGATTTCCGCTCTCTTTCTCAAATGGCTATTTCCTTCAGACTAATTAAAAAAAGGCACATAACAAAATGACTCATATAAATTTTAAAGCAAAGTAAACACTATTCCCTGGAGACAAAAATAAAAGTCAACAGCACATAGTCATTACATGGAGCTTGTTTTCAGGTGATTCTGATGCCTGCATTATGATATGTATCAGTACCATCAGATTTCTTTTATATAGATTTATATATGGAGTACCCCTTCTTGCTGAGTGGACACTTCACTGACTGTTTCAGTTCTCAGGGTCAGGATTCTTACTTGTTTCATCTGAATTGTTGCAATTTATCTAATATGAGCTGATTCCCTAATTTTACTACTTTTTGCAGCAGGATTTTGTTCATTTGAAATAAAATTGTCTGTGTGTAGGTCACTCATGTAAAATGGAAGTCAGAAGCCATTATCTTTTACCAGTGAGAAGCTGCAAAGGCAACTAAAGGCCCAAGCCATATTAGCCTTAACTTCATGCATAATTTCTAACAAAGAAATCTCTATTAGGTTTTATTAGTTCTACAGGCAAATCTAAATTCCAACTATGGTGACAGGCAACATCAATTAAGGCTCCTAGCAGAAATGTCTGGCTCTTGAGTGCACCCATTCTTTGTCATCAGGGAAGATTTCCATGGTTGGTGTTTTGGAGGGTAAAGGCTCATGGCAGCGGTACTATCAAGCCTGTGGAAGCTGAAGGGATTGCCGAAGGTCCAGACTGGCTTGGTGAGTGTGTGGGAGTGTGGGGCCTGTAGGAACTGATCCCAAAATGCCTGGTCAGAAGGCCTGATGTTCCTTCATGCCATAATACCCTGGTTTTCTTGTGAGCGACAGTGTTCAGGATGAAGCTCTTGGCAGGGATCATCAGAAAAAGACAAAAAGTAATACATAGTGTTTTAAATTACATAGTAGTACATTGTTTTCTACCAGTTTTTGTTGGTATGCCAGTGGCTGTTATTTTAGTGCACTACCAAGAGTTGCCGCTTTCTTAATTCAGTTTAAGCTTGAGGAAAATGGTGCACTGTTCTTTAAACAGTTGTCAGAAATGTTGTCAAAAACATGCTCTCAATATAAAAAATAAATCGCTGTGACCTTTAGGACAAGATCCTCTGTCTCTCTTCCACCAGGCTTGTGTTTCTGCAAATCCCTGACATCGGCAGTTTCCCTGCTGGCCGCGGGCCAGGGCTGCTGGCTGCACACCACCCCTGTACACACCCCTCCAGTGATCCATGGCAGCCTGGTGGCCTCCAGCCGCCGGCAGAGAGGCGCAGGTGCTGCCGGCACAGGGCGTGGGGAAGGTGGCAGTGCCTCTTTGCCCACTGCCCACGGCCCAGCCAGGGGCTGCTCTGCCTCTGCTGAATGCTGGCGCTTCCCAGGGAGAGCAGATGGGGGTTGTGATGCACGGTGAAACACGGAGTTGCTGGCACCGTCTTAAATGTCCATTATATTCAAATACTGAGGTCACTCTTGGTGCCAGCTTTGTCTTCGATTAATAGATAAGGGTCCCTCTGTATTTGCAGTGTTACCTAAATAATCTATTACTGTAGGGAATAACTACAGTATTACAAATACTAAGTTAAAGTTATTTTGTTAACTAAAGCCATTGGCAAATATTTAAGAATGGCCAAAGCATATGAATTGACAATAAAGAACAGATACAAGATAGCAAAATTCTTACTTGTAACTTCTAGCAGGATAAAATAAACACTATACCAAATAAAATTATTTTTTAAATTTCCGGTTAATTTTAGTTAGTTAGAAGCAAGTCTTCAGGGTGCACCCTGTGAATTCTTAGGCTAGCATATGCTAATACAGCCATTTCCCTGTTGAAACATGACAGGAACATTTTATAGAAATCTTGGTTCTAGGAATAACATGTAGCCTGGGAAAACTATGAAGAGTATCTGGAGTAGTTGCTGTTGTATTGAAAATTCAGTCCCCTAATTCATGGAAGAAATTTGAGAGCCTGTGAATCTGTGTCTTGCAATTAGTACAGACACATTGTGGAATCCTGAAGATGTGTAATTAATGTTAACATGTAGCAAGTAATATTCAGGATTAAAGCATGAAATCTACAGTAGTCTCTTTTTGTGCACTATATCTCTGTGTCTGAAAAAAGCTGATGCTGTGTTACAATCTTCCAGTCTCTAATCTATTAGAGATGACAGAGACCCCAGCCCAGGGTGCATTGTGTACCCAGGGAATTCAGGTGGATTTCTTAGCTACAAGCTAGCTTCTGAGCTGGGGGTCCATGCTCTAGCTGAAGGGAATAGCACTGTAACTGCAAACACCTCAAAACCACTTCCTTCTGCTCATCAGTCCCATGTACGTTTTGCTCTGTTTCAACCAAACACTATTAATCCAGAAACTGTTTTTGTGGAGGTCCTAGACCATTTGATGGCGTGGTGAGCGTGAGGAATGATAGGTGGTGCTGAAAGTTGTGTGCGTGTCACTCACATGAGGCTGTGCTATCTGAGCAATTTGCCCAGGGGCTGCATAAAGTGAGCAGAAGACATTTGATTTGTGCAACTCCGTAAATGAAGAGCTTGTAATGGAGGCATGGTTTCTGATTATGTCTTGTTCAAGAGCATGTCTTGGTAGTCCTTCAGCTTCAAGAAAGGCTCAGATTACTAACTCCATGCCCTTACTACCTCTCCTAGGCTAATCTCAGGGAAATGGTATGGGTAGTACAGTGGTTCTGGACAGTAAAAATGAAGTTGAAAAGAACATGTTTGCTGTTTGTCATCACCAGAAGACTATCTGGGTTTACTTTTGTCCTAAATTCAGATTGTGCTGCATCTGACTTTGCTCTTTTAACAGTGATGAGTCTCTTGACATTAGTGAAGCTCAGAGCATTTACCAAGGTAGCATTATGATTGCTCTTATTTAAAGATGAGGAGACTGAGCCCCAAGGAGGAAAAATATGTTTGCTAGTGACCTTTATTTGTATTTGTTGAAAAATAGAATTTCTGAGATGGATAGTAGTCAGTTTGAGCTTTCACTGTAGCTCATGCACCTATTCTTGACTCATCTAGTGTCCATGCTCTTAGGACCCTGGTACAGGTCACAGATTTCTCTAGATAATTTCAGGAGAGAAGGCTGAATCTCAAGGTGCTGCTCACATGTAATTGAGTTTGCACAGTGTGGACATGCACGATCAGCACTAAGCTGTCAGCATCACATCCTGTAAAATCCTGAAGTTGTATTCCCATCCACCACAGAGAAGAAAATCAATGGTGGGCTCTGTTCAACAAGGGGTTGAGGTTGCCTGAGCTCATCCTAGACTAGAAATGGATGGGTACACCACACGAGAGTGACACTGTGATGGACTGTGACAGGGCAAAGAGCCCACTCTGTGTTACGTGCAACGAGCATTCCTGTTGTAACATGGTCCGTGGCCTGCGTGCCAGAGGCTGCCTTCAGCTGCTGCCTTCGGATAAATGAGCAAGAGATGGTTGGTTTGTTGTACTCAGAAGAAAACACAGTCCTCTTAGCTTGTGTAAATGCAGGCAAAGGAGGACTAGTAAAATATTTGTCAATGGTAGGGCAGTGTCATCTAGTTACCAGTCTAGCAGCTGTCAGGCTCTTGACTCACATGTAATGCAAACGTGGCTATTTTATATTCTCCGCTTCACAGGAAAATTTCAAAGTCCTTCTAGGTCGTTGGGCTTCTTTTGATATCGTCTTAGAGCAGTGTTTCCTAAGAGCACCTTTGAGGTAGCATTTTCAAGGTATCGAGGCTGCCTGGCCCTTGAGTGCACTCAGCAGCATGAGGGGACACTCTTCAAAGCCATCCTGAGTGCAGGCTGAGGTCTGAGAGGTCTCCAGGACCTGTGAGAAGCATTTGTGGTGAAAACCAAGGTCAGACCTACATGCCTTTGGGAACATTGGATATGTTTATCACTGGGGTGGAGGCAGAGGGAGGGGACGGGTAGGGAATGTTTGGTTTTTTGCTGGTGTTTTTTGGGTTTTTTTTTTGTCCCTGTAGGTGGAAGGTTTTGCTCTGTTGTTCAGCAATTGCTTCAGGTGGAAAATCATTTCCCACCAAGCAGCAAAAGTATGCCTGGCAAGGCGAGAAGTGTTTTAGGAGCAGCACTTCATCGAGTTGATTTTCAGCCAAAGTCAAGTCACTCTGGGAGCAGTTACAACTGTTGATATTTCTTAGGAGGCTTGAGCTACTCTGATTTTGGGGACTGAGGAAACCTCTTGGTCTCTGCAGGAGCTGCACAAGTGATATCGCCACATGTCACCTTTTCTTCTGCTTAGACGCAGTTTGGGTGGGCGCTTGAAGCTCTCAGACCTAAGCTGGAGCAGGAAAGAGGCCATGCTGCCATAGTAAAGCAAAAGGCTTGCTCTAAAGACCATGTGAATTACTGAAATTCAGAACTGTTTGAATACTTCTGTGACCCATTCTTCAGGCCTAGAACTCCCATTTATTTTTTTAATTACGGCATCAATATTCTATGGAGGAATCATCTTTGGGACATAAGTAAAGGAATTTCAAATTAGTAAATTTCAGAAGGAATGGAATAGAAATATTTTACCAAAGCACATAATGATGGAAGTCTGGAAATTGCATGCCTTTGAAAAAAAAAATTAAAAACTCTATCAATCACAGTGTCTTTATCTGCAGGAATCACACTGGTTGCAAAATATGTACATGTGAGAATTTATTGGTCACTCAGATGCAATCATTATGAGTTAAGACATGATAGTATATTGCAAACTGTGTTTTTCATGGCCAGTCTTTGAAAAGAAGCCTAGTTGTAGCCACAGAGAGCCAGTATTTTAGGATCTAAATAAATTACTTTATTTTTTGTATGTTCTGGAAAAAACTTAGCTTGTGCGAATAAGGTAGATTATTTAGCCTATCTTCTAGTTTTTATTGCTTTTTTTTTTTTTAATTCAGGGACCCATATATTCACTGAACAGTTTAACTTCTCATCTGTCTTTTTTTTTTTTTCTTTTAATCTTGTGCCAGGTGTTTAAGAAGTGGGCAGCAGTGGCATTTCAGTAACCTGCTTTCGACATTATTTGCATACCTTTGTGTTTTTCCATGGTGATCAATGCTCAGCTGTAGTGGAACTTCAGTCAGTAAATTTTATGTGCAAGTGCTGGAGTAATTTTTTTTAATTAGTCCATTCTAGGAATTTTAATGTCCCTTTATAAATATTTATATTTTCAATATGTCTTCATTTAATTGAAACGCTTTTCCACATTGTTTTCAGATAAGCACAGATAGTATGTGCAATGACATGTCAACACTCTGACCTTTTAGTCTCTCTATTTCTTTTAGTTAATCCACATTTTGTTTGTCCATGTATATTATATTTTCGTTTGTTTATGATTTTCCTTCATGGACTGTTGGAACGGACAGTGTTTTACATACAAACACCTTAATAAACTGCAAAGAAAGAAAATATGCTATTGCATACTAGCGGATGTCTTGTAGCTGTCTTGAATACTGTAATCAGTGTGCACTGCTGCTAGAAATCCACACTGAAATCATGTTTGATTTGTCCAGAACTTTCTGGCACACAAATACAAAGCATTTGATGCTGTATTTTGGTTTGTGTAATGGGAGAGTTATTGAGTTTGTGCTCTGTGATTTGAAAACTCTGTGAACATATCTCAAAATCATGGATAAAACTGAATGGGTTAAATATACATCCATAACACTTCAGGGTGAAACAGATGACAAACATGTCTAGTTTTTGCCTGAGTGAAGCAAAAAAAAGTGGGTCAGAAAGGAACTTTTAAGAAATTATGGTGGAGGACATTGTAGATATTGAAATGTCCCGTGATAAAACCTTGACACTGACAGATTATCTCTGTCTACTAGAGAGAGGCTATTTAAAACATGAAATATTTTGATACACGTTACTAGCTTATTTGAACCAGCATTAAGAAATATTTTAAGTTTCCTCTCACAAAAATATTGACAAAGACCTTTAGAATTGGTTAGCATGTGCAAATCATTCATATTTCTAAGTAATCCTGCTGATTTAATGATTTTCAGTTTTGCATTGTAGTGTTTTTATTCTTTTCACTGTATTGAAAAATCTGCTTTTGCAAATAAATCCCCTGCATCTGGTGAGTCTACTTGCTAAAAAAGAGTCCTATAGCACAAGTTAATAACACATCAATAATTTGTACTAGCTAATTCAACTTCATATAAATCACAATCAAAACTTTTTGCTGCAAGATGATCAGCAAGATGCTACAGCTGAAAAATTCTTCCTCTTGAGCTTTTGATGAATACTTTTTTTGACCTTTTAAAACTTTGATGGTTGTTACATACTTCTAGAAGAGCCTTGTGGAAAAGGATTGTTCTTTTTGTTCTCTGTCACTTTTGAAATAAAACTTTGCTGTTAGAGCATGCGAGTCCATATATGAAAATATTGAAAGTATTAATTAATTCTTGCGGCTCAGACTTAGACCAAAACTTAATAACATATATGATTTGGTTTTCCCAGCTTATACAGGTCTTTGTCTGAAGGAATGAGTGTGAAGAACCAGCCTAACGGTGCTTTCAGTACTTCTGAAGGCAGACTGCGGGGAAGGGAGGATGTTGTGACCCTAACTTATGGCCAGATTGAAGATTTGGCAGCTCAGCTGCAGCAAACTCGATCTGAGCAAAAGGACACCGAGCTGAAGCTCCAGAAAGCCCTGGAAGCTTCACAAGAGGCCAATGAAAAAGTTCAGAAGTAAGTCACTTGCCGTCCAACAAAAATTGCACTTGTAATCCACATGAAACATTTTTTCTGGTATTTTGTCTATAACTGAAAGTGTGGCAGTACTCAGAAAAAGTTCTTTTAAATGGTTCCTTCTTTGTCAGCTCATTACCTACTCAGTGTGAAGCTGATCATTTCAACAGTTTCGTGCTATTAGGCGAGTCAGGGTACCTCTCATTAATGTTACGGAAATTGCTTCCTACATGTGCAAGGCACAGAGAAAGTCTTTCCATCTCCTATGAATGGTTTTCACTGTCTTTTTACCCTGTGGCAATCCTATGGCAACAGAGTATTTGCCTTTATAATTGCATGGTAGAATACTAAGGTTCTCGTTTTTGGTCTGTTACACATCTGGCAGGTTTCATGCCATGGTAAATGCTTATGGGGTTGTTTAGGGGTGGCTTCAAAATCTCACTGAGAGCCACAGGAAGTCTCTAAGTCAGTGAACAGAGCTTGTATTCTCTTTCCCATCATAAGTTTCCCTGTTAAAAGGTTACTGAACTCCAAAACCTAAAGTTCATCTCTACTGAAGTACTTATTGTCATGTTTATTACTAGTGCCTCTTGACAGTCTGGCATTTCTCATCTCTGCATTACTGCAAAATTCTCCTCTCTCATCCTTCCAAGGTGGTCAGTGCTGAACTGATGCAAATTGTCCCGTCTGTCCATATATGTCTTCCGCTTTAATGTCTGCAGCATATTTACAGAGTAGCCAGAAATTGGCTTATAATGTATTACAAGGACCTAACAAGAGTGTTTCCTGTTTAAAAAAAATACATGCTGAGTTCTTCTATTAAAAAAAAAAAAATCCTGCATTTTTAATTTTTTTGTAACTACATAAAATATGGTTAGGGTAGATACATGTGAAAATGCAAATTTTTAGTCATCACTTTAAAACCTCCAGTGATTGGTAATCATTCCAGTCTTTATTCTGAGTGCTTAGATATATTTGAAACTTCAGGATATGTGCAATTGATAAAAATAAACCTGTGAAAAAAATTAAAGCATGGTAAAGAAAATATTGATTGAAGCTTTCTGTAGGTTGTTTTGTTACATCTCATTTTATTTATAAATGTTTAATAATATAGCTATTTAAGCCGAGGTTTGGGTTTCGTTGGTGCTTTTTTTTTTCCAAAGTGAAACAATCTTGTTTAATCCCGTGTACCCAGGGAGGCTAAAGTAGAAGTGCAGCCATAAACTGAATTAAAGTAGTGGTGATGCACTGCTATAGTGAAAAGAATTTACGTAATTTAACATGCTCAACTACTTGGGAAAATTTTGGTCAGGTTAGTTTTCATTATTGTTAAGATCAGACGACTGAGCCTATAGCAAAATTAAACAATTGGTTGAAGTCTTTTGATGACAATAGCGTGCCCTTTTTACCAAGAAACTGTGGAAATGCTCTGTGCGTCTTCCCAGCACCCGGAGTCATCCACCCCCATCTTATAATTCAACCTGCAAACAGATTAAGCAGCTGAGTTTGTGGAAAGGGTGTTTACTTTGAGCTAAGAACCCTTGTGTGACACTATAGAGATTCCTCTGACACCTCTGGGAGAGCTACACAGACAGTTCGTACTCATCAGCAGGGAAACCGGGCTGAGAATTCCCAATTTCATTGTAACCTCAACTGCTTCATACAAATCAGTGTTTGGCAATTAGGCAGGAACTCATTTGTTAGCTTAGCATTTTATTTCGAGGATGTTAGATGTTCTACATTTCAAAAAAGAACTGACAATTTATAAACCTGTCAAAAGAAAGGCTTTTTGGTATTAATTGCGGTAGTATTAATTATTAGCATTGCCTTAAGAGGATGCTTAATATAGTTTAAACTGTGACACTAAAATTCATAGTCTAAAGACCATTCTAAAATATGTTTTCTTGACTTTTTTCAATGCTCAACTAAAATTGCAGGAAGGAAGTAGTTTTATCAGGTGTATAAAGTAGTTTCTCAATATTATTCAGTAAAATATTAACAGTTAAAAATCAGAAGAGTAAAATAATTGTGACCATCATTAAGAAAGAACATAATTGTAATTAATAAAATAATGTTGAAAAAGGATGCACTTTGTATTTTCAGACAATGTAATTTACTGGTGTTCACTGCCTTTGCTAATCTGTTCTCTGGCAACACTAAAGAATTTTTTACTATTCTTAAAAACTTCAGTGTTCACATTCAGCATGATATGCGGAGCTTAAAAATGAGATGCAATTCTCCGCATCATTGCCATCATGTCAGCAATTTGTGTACCCACTGGAAGTTGCTGCTTTTTAAATGTGAGATCCAAATCAGAATAGTGGTCCTGTGCTTTCCCTCAGGACAAAAAGCATCTAAAAATGTGTTGATCCTATCCCACATGAAACAGCAGCTGTGAACCAGAAGTGGGATGTTTTGGTATCTACTTACAGTGAACCTGGGCATAGTAAACATCTGTTTATACTGAAGTAGGGTGAACATCTCATGTTGGCTCACTGCAGTGTGAGATACAAATTGAGACTGTGTGCTCTCGCCTGTGAAGATGGCTCACCATCCTGACAGGGGTGCTGGTGTGAAACAGGAAACATTGGTGCTCTGAGAGTGAACACACAGGTTTAGCTGCATTTGTTTGAATCTATTTTGATTCTGAGACACTATCAAGATGCACATTAGACTTTTAAGAAAGTGCTATTCTTTATAAAACAAGTACACATTTTAACTGTGGTCTGTGTAAATAAATACATGTGTGTGCACACATAACACAATACATATTTATTCAATTGGAAATTATGATCTGCACAATAATATTTTAATCAATATTCTAGAATGACTATGACTATAATTTTCTGTAATTAATTAATGTCTCTATTTCATGGCTGCAAACAAAAAACTAGGGACAGGAGCTCAGAATTCACCAGGAGTGTTGGTATAGTGCCACAGGCCCCCTGCAAGTTTGTCCTGCCTGAGAAGCCAGGAGCCAGCTGGTCCAGTCCCAGCAGGGAAATGGGGCTGACCTGGAGAAGGTGGCTGGGAGAGCCTGTGAATTAATTAATACCTCTGCCAACAGAGGAAGCAAGGCATTTTAAAAATGTTCTTCCGGCTGGAACCTCTGGGATTGTGGAGTAGTTGCTGATGTCAGTGAGATCAGAGGAGGTTATAATGTAATACCAAATCAATATTAGCCAATTATCAGTAAAGGTTGAGGCCACTTTTGATGTGGTTTTTCCAGGAAATGTTCTATTTTTCTGCAACAGCTTTGCAGCTGGAGTGAATTTTAATGCAATTTGTCTATTGGGGGCTTCTATTTTTTTCTCATAATTTAATCATTCTAGCTCAGTAAAACACAGCTCTGCATGTGAGCACAGCAACACTTGCATACTCGTGTAGCTGTGTGAAGTGGCAGAGGAGGGTGAGTGGGTAGAATTTCTGTGTAATCCTCTAAAAATAAGCACAAATCCACAAAGTAACAGTGCAATGCTAAAATATACAGGTATGAAAATAAGCATAAGTGGTGACAAGCATCCTTTGTGTGTACTTTGTCAAGGTACTTTTGACTATGAATAAAGCTAATATAAAAGTGATGTAAACAGGAAGTCATTGCTTCATTTGTCCTTAACTGTCTGTTAAAGAGACTTTTTCGTTCAATTTTTTTTCTTTCTTTTAAGGCAGAAGTCAGGAGATTTACAGCTTTGGATAAAATATTTCAGTTGATTGAATACATAAGTGGTCTTTGAATTAAATTCTATCCTTAATAACATTTGCTTTACCTCTTAAAGTCTGATTTTTTGACTGCCTAAATTTCATTGTGACTGGAACACACCCTTTATTTGTTTAGTCCTGAATTTCCCTCCAGCAATTTTGAAAATGCTCTCTCTGCTTCTATATTTGTACTTAGTTTCTTAGCTGATGCTGATATATAAGTTGATCTATGAAACAACTAAAACAAACTGTTCTTACCAACAGTCGGCACAGTTAAAAAGAATACCAAAAAATGGAAAGAAATAAGAAGCGAGCATTTATTAAGTAGTTAGTGTCCCCCTCTTCTGCAAGTAAAACTAATCTGCCTTCTGAGTGCAGGAGCTGTGTACGTTTCACATCAATGTCCAACACTTTCTTCAGTGCTGGCTGGAGGGTCTAATCTTTCCCAGAATGATCAGAGCAGTGCAGTTCAAGAACAAGGATGAATATTTGAATAATCACACCACAATGTGAGGTGACCCTCCGACAGGGGACTGACCAGATACACATATGGATTTTGGGAAGAAGCTCTGATGCTCTTTTTTAACACAGCTGTGAGAAGAATGTGGCTAAGACCCAGTAGTCTTTCTGGAGTATAGCTGGCAAAGGAAACCATGAGGAGAAGAGAATTTAACACATGGGTGTAAGAGAGTCCGCCTCATTGATGCGATCTGAGGGGAATGTCTAATGACTGGAAGAATCAAACTTGGCAATGAAAACACAAAGCTCTTTTCATCAATTCAAATGCTGACTCTAAAGCTGCAGATGGTTACCTCCAGCCTTGCCTATTCAGTGTGGGGTTGTATAAAATGGCACTTTGGTGAATACTAATAGATCAAAACAAAGATTTAATAACATAAATATGTGTTCATTTTTAAATGAGGATACAGGTCAGTGTCTCAGAAAAGAGTGAAATAAGTATCTTTATGTATGGGTCTAAAGCCTCTGGAGATTTTTAACTGCAAACATGGTATCTTTAGTGTGCAGATTGTATTCAGTACAGGGCAGCTATGCAGGGAACAGGCTAAAAGAAAGATTTCTGAATTATTATACTAATTGAGCCTCTTTGCAACATGCAAATGTTGTTAACTAGTTATCTCCCTTTTAAAATCATACCTACATATATTTAGTTGAAGTATACATTGTAGCTTGTATGCGTTCAGCTACTTGTTGTAGAAAAGAATGGAGCTAGTTAATTAGAAATTGCAGGCAGAAGCACTTCACAAAAGAAACAAGTTGTACATTCACTGGGACTTAAAGCTGTTTGTTTTGGAGGAACCACCAAGTGTTAGAGAAGTTGGTTGGCTTTATTTTAAATTTGAGAGAGATTTCTTTCATTTTTTCCTTCAAATCAATAAATATGATTTGATTTCTTACTTTATTAAGATGTTATATTTAGATGTTGAGACTTTTCTGCTAAAACTATACTGCGCTTTTTTGTTGTTTTTTTGTTGCCTTTTTTTACTTATAAAATTGTATTCTGGTGCCTGTCAGATCAAAACATTAAATACTGGAGGCTAGGAGTACAAATTCATAGATATTAATAGTTTCACTGATTTGTGAAAAGTGATTTTCCTTTTAATGAAAACTACGGTGCTGCCTGCTGCTGTGAAATTCTGCAGAGTTTGCATAGTTGGTAATCTTTTAATATCATATGGGGAATAATTTAACTGGTGCTGGCATTTTGAAATGTAAAGTAAGTCCTGGTGTCTTGTTGAAGAATGTAGATACAGAGCTAGTATCTTAGTTACAGCAAATTGACTTTGCTCTGTCGCACTAAGTTGCATTCATTTGTCCCAGTTAAGGGTATGACCTGTAGTTTACTGAGAAGCAGATGCTGGTGGGTTCATTCAAAAGACAAGTGAGTGAGGGCAAGGTGCTAAGAATCTTATACTTGCTGTAGCAATCCACAGAAGTCAGTGGATATGAGAGTTTGTATGGAAGGAAATGGAGAGCCAAGGAAGATGGCTTTTGCAGAAATCTAAGATACCAGTACAAATTAGCAAAGGTTCTGGATTTTCAGAATTGGATCAAAACTTATTTAAAGGGATTCAAAATGGAAAAAACTGCTTGATGAGGACTGATGTGTTGGCTGCCTCATACAATGATTAAAAGCAGATTATAAGCTCCATGGGGCCCATAAGAGATACACAATCTCCACAGGCAGGGTTTTATGGTGTTTAGGAAACCCACACGTAGCCAGATGGAAGATTCCCAGACACGCAAAACTACCACATACCCTGAAGAATTCTGCAGAGCTGATACAAATATTTTTGGCATACCAGACACAAATAGGAACATGAGAAAGTCCAAAACACAAAATCTAGTAACAGTCACTTCATATCACATGTGAAAATATTGCTATTAACTAGCGTAGCAATAACAGACAGTGTGAATGTACTGGATTTAGGGGCAATCGGCTGGAGCAGTCTGCTTTAGTCAATGAGGAAATAAGACTAATTGAAATGTGTGAAAAAAGCCCTGTTTGATCTAACTGAAAGCAGTATATAGTAGGGTCAGAATTTATTTAAATACTTGGAATTCTGCACCAACACCAGTGATTCCTCTCAGAAAAATTCCCCTCAGACTGCACTAATATGCATGGTGAAATGATGAATTAAACAGTCTTGTGGAGATACCTGTTTGTTGTAATAAAAAGAATTGAGTAAGCCAGTGAGGTTATGTGCAGCCTCAGAGAAATTCAACATATAGACAGAAATCAATTTTCTGGGTCTGAAGGAAATAAAATATTTAACTAGTATTCAAATCTAAGGTGAGCTGAACAAATTCAGTCATCGTTGGCATATTCTCTGGACTGCTGTCATTATACATTTCTAGGCAGATCTTGTTTCCCCTGGTAAGGCTAACGTATTATTCATACTGTACAAAAGGAAATATATAACTTTGGAAAGCTGTAACGAAATGTGTTTTTCTTATTGGATTATATTGTCTTTATTGAATGACACCAGTTTTTGAATTGTGCACTTCATGTTGCACAGGTTAAATTTGCAGGCTGTGATGGAGTGGCTAATAACTCAGTACCACTAATACTGCTAACTTCTCAGCCCAAAGAAGAGAGCACTTGGATCAACATAAGCAGAAAACTTCTAACTGAAAAAATTATAAAACAATTGACTCTTTGTCTTTTGTGTCTGGATTCCCTGGAGACCCAAATGGGGAAGCACATGCTGAGTCAGAGTGATGCATGCTGGTTTCAGAGATCCACGCAGAGCAGTGCGACCTGACATTTCTTTCAAAATTGCCCTTGGCATCTGCCCCCAGCCCAACCTTAGTTTTCTAAGTGGTTGCTTAGGAGCTGGGATTCTCCTCCAGGGTGTGACAGAATGGATCTGAGTTTCCTCCTCCATCTGTGGAGATCCTAGTTCAGGTCTCCTGTACCTCAGAGGGGTGTTTTAGCTGCACAGGTCTGGTCTGGATGCTCCCTCTTCCTTGCTTTGGAGCAGTCGCACATAGCAGAAAATAGTGCAGGCTGCTTGGATCACAGAAGAGCAAATAGTCTGCTCACCCCTGAGAAGCAAGACCTGTTTCTGATCCTTACCTTTAAGGCTTTTTCTCAGTTTTATCCAATGCCTCTTGACCATAAACATAAAACCGTTACCAGAACTTCCATCTCCCATTTTCCAGGGGGTGAGCCTTGATCGCCACCCACAGAATCACACCTTTGGGTCTGATAGCATTTCATGTTTCTTATGTAGAAATTCACAGCTTCAGAAAGAAAAGTGTATAAGTCTCTTCAACCCTTGTGTGTAGTGCTCTCCTGGGAAGTGGCAGATGTGGATTAGAACCAGGTTTTCCTTAGCTTGGCTGAATGCTCTAACAGAAAGTATTATTTTTTTTGCTTGTTTTGAAAAGGAGGGCTGGTAGCACTGCTGTTATCTTTGTCACCTTAAAAGAAACTAGTGGCCTCAGTTTTAGAGAAAGCAGCTGGAGGACTTCTGGACATCTAGCAAGATTTAGCAAGACACTAAAAGCAAGGGACTGCCCTTAATAGAGCAGGTTGCAGTACTGGAAGTCTCATGCAGTTATAATGTGTGATACTGCCAGAGCAGATTATGGGATATCTTTCTCCTGGATATTTTGAGTGTCATAAATTATAGTGAGGCCTGTAGCATCTGAGAGTTTATGATCAGTGCCAGTATTATGTTCAGTGGTGCGCTTAAGAGAATGAAGACAGAAAAGTCCCAACCAAAGGGAATTTTGTGCATTCCTTGCGCAGCCAAGATATCCATTGGCTGCAGGGAGTTTCACATGGATGAAGAATGCAAAACTGCACATACAGTCTAATTCAAGTATTTATTTTCTTTTTGTAGCTGTGGTTTACTTTTACTTAACCTCTGTACATTGTGGATTGCAGTGCAGATATTGTTTTGTTAAAGTATGGGTAGTTACAATATAAAGACAAATATTTATTGTCATTTGAATATTTATCGTCTCAGCCTTTCATGAAAATAAAAGCAGTGCTGAAACTTCATTCTCTCAAACACTGAAATGTATTCTATGAAATTCAAATGTTTTCAGAGTCAACATAATCACAGCATCCCAGTTTTTGACCTGTGTGTTCATTTACAGTTTACTTATAGCTGCTTCAGAGAGATGGAAGTTTGTAGATTACAACATGGTTTTATTGATTTATCAGTAGCAAAATACACTAAGTATACACTCAGTAAACTGGATCAGCTAGCTCTTGGGCTTGTATTGTATAATATCAGCTTGTTGTGGAATACTTCAGAACAAAATCAGAATGTTGGCATAGTTAACTTCAATGGTGTAAACCAGACCTGGAAAGGCTAATATTTAGTAAGACCAATAACACAAACAAATTAGATTTTGAAGTTGTTTGCCCAATAGGAAGAAGCATGCTGACACAATATTTGTAAGCTTATAGTTAACTATTCTATGACAAATTATTAAATAACTTTGAACAGCAGATTGAGTGCTCCTTGAAGAATAGCAAGAAAACTTTTTCTCAGACTTGCTTTTTTTTTTTTTCCAAGATGATAAAAAGAGTGTCACAGCAAATACTCATTTACTTTAATATTTTATATCCAAATAAAATAAGTCCATGGCATTTACATTGCCGTTACTAAATAGTATTTGGTTTGTTTGCAAGAGTCATTTATTTGTGGCTTGGCTGAAGGAATAAAAATAAATTTGCGGTTCTTTCTGTTAATACTCATACTGTTTCATAACATATGCAAAAGATTGAATACTGTAAATGTATATGCAGAAGCTCAAAAAGAAACCCCAGACTTTCTGAAGCTTCTGAATTACATATAACCTTTTAGAGAATTGCTGGGATGGTTCTTAACAACAACAAACAGAAATAACTGACTAAGCCAACAAGGTATTTAATTTTAAGTAAACTTGAAATCATTTAAATTTTTTCACTGCTTAAAATAAAGTGTACCTTTACTAAAGCAGGGGCTAGTTATCTGAGAAAAAAATTGCAGTTCATCATTTCTGAACTATGACTGAGCCATTAACAGCCAGATTTTTCCATAAGGCTTCTTTTTTTAACAAGATTTTGTTGAAGGGCAGCATCAATTGTATTTACGAGAGCTAACAAGAGCTTTAACCCCATCATTGCCACTGTTATTTTATTGGGAAGGTGCTCAACTTTTCTATTCTACATTTATGCTGTGATGTGGGTATAATGTTAGAGATCTAAACACTGAGCTGTTGGAAGACATAAATCTTTAGCACCAAATTTTAAAATTTCAGCTTGAGATCATGGAATTCTTGCCCATAGAAAGTATTGGAATTCAGCCTTTGAATGAAAGACACTGCAGGTATTGGAAATTTCTATAATAAAATTATTTTACTTAGCACTTAATTCTGTGCCACATAATATATTTCTATCATGTCAATCTTTGATAAAATGGTCATAAATTATTTAAAGGATATAACAGATGCACATCGGATAAAAGGGATATCTAAGTGGTGCACTCGACACAAAAGACATTTTATAGATTTTACTCAATGCTTTTGAAGAATTTTGTGACTTTTTATGTAAAATCAAATTGTTATGGTTTCATCAACAGAAATTAAAAGGGTTTTCTCCTACAGTCAGTCCCACTCATGTCATCACCAGGCAGAATTACCACCAAGGCCTGAGTATGCAAACATTAGGAGGAGAGGGTGTTTTGTCCATGGATTTTTTGTTAATTTTTGAGGGAAGACTGTTTTTTTTCTAGAAGTACTTCTCAGAAGTATGACCAAGTGTGAGTTGCCATGAAAGCACCAGAGGTGAAGAGACTTCATGTACCTGTCTGAGCCCATTATGAAGGACTTATCACTAGTAAGAACTTAATAAAATGCTTTCCTTTTACATCCATAGTTATTTCCATTACTACTTGATCTCTCAGTGATGTGAAAGTCATTCCAGCTTGGGCAATATCATGTCAGTGATAAAATACAACAAGCCTATGTAAAACCTCTTTTTTTTAATGTGGAAGGATTTGATGATGGTTTATAGGAAGGAATTTTCTCTCCATAAGCACCAGATTAACTTTGGTCAAGAGTGGAACCACCTCAGGGAGGTGGAACAGGATTGAGAGCTGCTTAGAGCCATGAAGTCTGCATTGGGTTTTTTAAAATATTTGTGGAATCAAGAAAAAAGTTCATGTTGTCTTTCTTGTTAATGATATGAAGAGGAGTTTGACAGAGCTGTGCTTTGATGGGATGTACTTGGGAAACAGCCTGAGTTGAGATAGACAGGTTAACAGGAAAAGCAAAAGCTGCACATGCAAGCAAAATGGAACAAGAAATTAATTCACTGCTTCCCATGGCAGGCAGGTGTTCATCCCTATCTGGGAGAGCAGGGCCCCATCGCACATAATGGTGACTTGGGAAGACAAACACCACCACTCTGAACATCTCCCCTCTCCTCCTTCCCTCCCCACTTTCTATACTGAGCATGATGTAATGTGATATGGAATATCCCTCCGGTCAGTTTGGATCACCTGTCCCAGCTGTGTCTCCTCCCAACCTTCCATGTACCTCAAGTCTCTTTGCCAGCCTGGCAGTATGGAAAGCAGAAAAAGCCTTGGCTCTGTGTTAGCTCTGCTCAACCATAACAAAAACACCTCCGTATTATCAACCTCTGTTCAGCTCAAATCCAGAACTCAGCCCCATACCAGCCACTGTGAAGGAAATTAACTCCACCCCAGCCAAAACCAGCACAATAGCACATCAGTATTTGCAACTGTACAAACTCATTGTAAACAGGACTTGACCAGAACATGTCTGAAGGAGCTGAGACTCACTTGGAATAGGCAGCTGAGCGGTTCAGACTTGACCTTACAAGAAGTCTAACATGCAGAAAGGTGTAATGTGGTAGTTTCAGACTGATACTTTCAACGTTTTCCTGCACAACCCCATTCTCTGCACATCTCTAAATGAGTCTTGTCTAACTGTTCATTTTGGCAAATTTGAAACTTTGTTTTAGATAATCAATTTTTGACATCGCTTTTAAATTTTCCTGAAAATGGATTTGGAACAAAACAAAATTCTCTATAAAGGAGGTTCTTTTTTCATCTCCTGAAATGCATTTCTGTTGAATATAGTATAAGAAAACTAGCAAGCTGTTGCCAGACATGGTTCAGAGCCCAAATTGAGAAGCTGAGAGAAAAGGGCTCTATATTCAGCAATTTTAGGCTCTAATTCAGCAGGATACTTTTTTATTATTATCATGTTTGTGCACATGAGGAACCCAGATCTGAGATTATGTGGCTCTCAAGAAGAATGTGAGAAACAGTTCAGAATCACAATAAAATTACTTGTGGTTCATGGCACTCTGAAGATACCAAATATCATTACCAAGGGGCAGGACTAGTGTTCACCAGGTGTTTTTAGGAATTAATACTTTACACTCTTCAAGTGAATAAATACTATGGCAGAATACTTTCTGTGGGGAAGATACATTAGCATAAGGTAAAACTGCTAGTTTTCCATAAGCAGATGGCATAGACTTCCAGGAAGAATTTGGCAAGAAAAGCCAGGAGACCCTTGCCTATTCATATCAGCACAAACTTCATGGAAATATAAGGAGTACACTGTAAGGAGTAGGCTCCCATGTCAAGATTTCTCCTAAAAAAAGAGACCAGCTGTGTCACCAAATGTGTGGAAACAGTACTTGTCAGTGCTAAAAATAATTCAAGCTTATGGGAGAAGGTATAGAAAAGGTTTTTCTGGCACAAATTTAAGTAGTAAACTTTGTATAAATTTGCCTTATGAACTGTTGGATTCAAGCTGGAGTAATTAAGGGAAATTTGGTGATCTGATTAAATAATCTGATGTGTATCATTTGGCTTTAAATATGCCAATATATCTTCTATTTCAGCTGTTGTTGTTTTTGGTCGCTAATATCAGCTGCATAATCAGATGTGAATGGTCCACCCAATAGTAAGAGCCTGATCTTTATGATATGTTGTAGATTTCAAGGTATTGAAACACAGTGTAGTTGTTTCAGGGTTTATTTTTCTTTCTCAGAAGTTCATTTATTTTTGGCAATCAGTGTATGCTGTCCTGAGCAAGCATTTGAAAGTAAAGGAGTGATACCTTTCACAAATGGCATTAAATCCAGCATAGAAGCGAAGTCCTGATTTTGTATTATCCTGTAACGTGTAACAATCTGCATCAATGCAAAGTAGGGTAAAATGTTGTCAAAATAGACCAACTGTGTTTACTGCTCACTTTTCCTGCTGCTAGTGATGGCACAAGGTGAATAGTAATGGTGAGCTAGCTCATAATCTTCCAAACAGAAGGTAGAGAGCAAACAGTTTGACAAGATTAGTTATTGTGGACCACAGATAAAGGCTTAATATTTTAGCCAAGGCCTGTGTAAGCCAGGTTTATTTTGAAATATGTCTGCTGTCAGGAGCCCAACTGGCTGTATTTGCTTCTAAGTTTAATCATATACAGAATTACTCTTTTGGGTTGAGAAGATGCTGAAAGGGATTTAATGGGAATGCTTGTTTGGTGACAGTGCTTTTCAGAGGCAGAATGATTTGCCCTGCCAAATTTAGGGCCTGTACATTTAATGGAACAAACTTTTTGGAGTGACATTCCAAACAGTGTTGGGCAGGCAGGAACTGGCGGCAGTGCCTGTAGTGATTAGATTCAATGCTGTGGTCTACCACGGTTTAGAGCTCACTGATGCTGCTAAATCAGTCTCTAAGACTTGTGTTTTAAAACCAGAAAGGACCATTAATACCAGTCAGTCCAGCCACCTGTCTGACACAGGGCACCGAATTTTACTTGGTATCAGGCTCAAAACCATGGCTGAACTCCAGCATGCTATTTAGAAAGACACCCAGTCTCAGATCCAAAAGATGCAGAGGGAACTTTGCTAAGAAGTGAGAGGCAGCCTGTGCATTGAAAACACATGTGGTCTTTATCACTATGATGGTTTATGAAGGGATTGTTGCAGACCAGTAAATTCAATGGGCAGTGATTTTTAGTGAGATGATAAAAAATTATTATTAAAAAGGCAGGCTTTTGAGGTGGCAAAAATAATACCTGAATTGGGGAATAAGAATAACTAAAAATTTGCTGAATCAGCCTGGAGTAAGAGGGTGATGGCTGTGTAGCAGGGTAGATAGGTCATGCACTACGAGGTTATACCCTTGATACCAGGCTTCAAACTAGTGAATACTTAAGTTTTTTTTTCAATCAGGGCAGCCTCAAATTTTGAAATTAAAAACAAGCCACCCCAACACTCAGCGTTAGCATGGTGCTATTCCCTTGAGAGGGAAGCAGCTGGGCTCCAGTTGCCACATACAGATAATAGAGCTGAACCAGTTTCCTCCAGCCTCTTGAGTAAATGATCCTATCCAAGTGACAGGTTTCTGGACAAGACCAGTATTACAGCAGCCTCTCTTTTCTGTGTCATTTGTTTTCTTGAATTGACAGAAAATGCTTGGAAACAAGTACACCATTTAGGATTTTATGAAGTTTATCCAAGACGAAAACTGAAGGAAAGGAGAGGGAGAGTTGTTTTATTCTGAATGAAATTAAGTGGATTTGTTTGTATGACCACTCAACAAACAATCATTTACTGAACTCTACTGCTAAACTGCTTGCAGTGCTTTTGTCCAATGCATTTTATTTATCTAGTATTTTTTCAGGTGCTTGGTTTCTAAAGGGAATTTGTGTCAGCAAAACACATTCCACAAGAAGCCAGAAATCACGCAAGTAAGGCCATCTTCATAGCCTGAGCCTAATCTTATCTACTGGAAAGATAACCAAGGGTTATAGCTTAGGTTTATAAGCCTTTATATAGCATTTCAAAATCCAGGATGGTTTTGTTTTTATCACTTAACTCCTCCATTTGCATGTAGAAACTATTGTTTTTGGCTAGCCTATATATTGCTTTGCAGATTAGGACATGGGCTACTTGAAGGGTGCCCTTTTCTGTCAGTTAGGTGTCCATTTTGTCTATTTCTGGGGTGTGATTCCCAGGAAAGGTCACTCTGTGACTTAAAACTCTCATATTCAGACCTTGGAGTAAAGGCCACTGCTGTCCTTTGGGATGAGTTCCTTGGGCAGTGTGGAAGGAGGTACTGATCTCTGTGGATTTGCGCAGTTGCAGAGCTTTTACTGATCCCAAGCTACAGGTTGGAGCTAGACTTTTTCAGTAGAATACATGAAAGAGGAGAGTGAGCCAAAAATGTGCACTAGAGTGAGCAGGAGAGAGTAGTAGGTAACATACTTGTCCTGATCTGTTCAGTTGCTGGGCTCTCCGAACAAACATCTCTGTCAATTAGGGTTTTAAGTCTGCTTTATGGAGACTGAGTCTGAAACCAAAATTGTTTTTACCCACAGGAGTAAAGCTTTGTAAAACTTTGCTAAAAGTCGGAGCAGATTGTCAAGCAATTCAGGAGCTATGTAAGAGCACTCCACATACACACATACACTCCATCCCGGCACTGACAGCTCTGTGCATGGGTGACAAGGGAACACAGTTTGAAATTGCTGGAAGAGGAGTTGAGGATGCTTGACAATTTATATTGGGGAAGACTTAGCTGGCAATGTTCCTGTTTAGGTAGCTTTCCTCTAAAGATGAGGATCTTCTTAAAGCTAAGCAACGTGTTTTAAAAGGATGTGATTAAACTGGTAATAACATAGGAGCAAGTCCCTTACGGAAATCTTTTTATTTCTGTATTAGAACACAGATTCAACTGCTTAATTCCAAATTTGGATAGAGGAAGTATTAAGCCACTGCAATTCAAGACTCTTAACATTGTGCCTTTTGCTAACTCAGAAATAGTGATGGACCAGGTGTCCTTTTCCTAAATTGTGTGTTTTATTTAATTTTCCTATTTCATGGAAGCATTAAGATGAGCATTACAGAAGTATCTAGTGTAGATAAAGAATATTTCTAGCCCTCATCTTTGTGCTTTTCATTAATGCAAATTCCATCTATCATGAAAAGCATGAGACCTTTTTACTTTTGGGTATATGCAAATCAGTAGAAATAAAAGCAAAGTTGTACCTGTCCATCTGATTCCTTAGCTTTTTCCTATATTTTATAGACAATTTTGTACTCACTTTGCATGCATGCATACAATAATTGTGTAGAGAATGCTGAAGTGGCATTTGGTGAGAGACTTAATTTGTTAAGGGACAGATTTTCTAGGAGTGTTGAAGTACGAAGAAATAATGATGGCCACATACTGCAATTTTCAGAAATTTCTAAGGAAGAAATTGAAATCTGCGAGAATGGGGAGTGAGCCCTTAGGAGGCTCTGTAAAGCATTCCAAAGGGCGTGTGTCTGTCCTTGCCCATTTGGACCCTCAGCTCTACAACAGAGTGGCCCACCCACTGTATTTATTATTCCTCTGTCTCATCTAAAATATTAACCCAAATACTTTCTTCTTAAGTGACTTGTTCATTTGCTTCATGAGATGCAAATTCAGTGAGTGTCCATGCTTACATCTCAGGAGAAAATTGCACATTTAATTTATACTGTGAGGACTCTTCACAAGCAAAGACAAATGTAATTTGTTAAATCTTTGTCTTAGAATGCAAGCAAATGTAGTCAGTGCTGCTTTCCGTTAAGTAAAATTTGGTGAAATTGCACAAAGTAAGAGAAGTTGCTTTCTTCAGCTCAGCGTCTTCCATATTTTTACTGAAATCCTACAAACACTGAGACTGGTTCCCAGCACCTTCTATTCTTCTGTTTAAGTTACCTTTGATCCTGAGGTATAAATGCAGTTTTCCACATTAAAATGCCCAGTCTGCAAAGAGAGCTGCCTGCAGTATCCCACTGGGCAGGGCACAAAGCCTTATCGACCAGGGCTGGCTCTGCCACCCTCACCCCTTGCAGGTAGCACCTCATTGGCACGAACAGCCTTTTCAGCTGCCTTTTATTACTCACTAAGAAAATGTTGCTTCCTGTGAGTTGGGATGACAGAGTTGGGCCCTTGGTGAACAAAGAGTCCAGGATTATCATTCCAAAAAGCCCCCTGAGGACTGTATCAAGAGTTATTAACCACTGATTCAGCGCACAGCATTATTTTGTAGGCTTAAGTGGGATTTCAGTGGTATATTGGGTCTTCTGTCTGTGTAGGGGTAAATTTTGCCCTCTGTTATTTTATCTTATAAATAGCTGCTACAATTTCTCTTTTACATTATTGCTTAAATCTCTTTCCAATGTACAATATCTTAATCCACCGCTACCTTTTTTTTCCTTCTAATAAAGAATAAATAAATTTTCAAATCCAAAAATTACTGAAACAAAAGGCAAATAAGTTCTGCATGGTTTGTTTTTGGTGAGGAATACCTCATTTTGATGATTTCAGTCATCATTCATTTGAAAAGCAGAAACTATGATTGTTAAGCCTCATTATTTTCAATGAAGCCTGACAGTTTCAAGGTTAAACAGAAGACAGCTACTTTCATCCCAGTGGTATTTCTCTTCAAACGTGGGCAGCTCTTCGCTCACTTGTTCTGCTCTGGTGTGCAGTGCCATTGCTTGGTCACAGAGTGGTGCACATCTAAACCCAATCACAGGACAATGTGTAAGCACTGACCTCCAAATTGCGTCTCTCCAAAAGGAGCCTCAATTACTGAAGTAATTTCCACACCCCCCCCTTGTATAAGCCACACAGTATTTCTTTTTAAATGACCAGTGATTTTAATAAGCCATGATCTCAGATTTTACTGGGTTTATGCTGTCTCCCAGAAAAACAATCTTCAGCCCAAACCTTCTGTTTGTCCAAACAGTTTGAAATGTTTCTCCAGTTCTTTTATGTCTCTGAAGCACATTAGGGAGGGTGCTAGTGTGAAAGAGTCAAAATGGCTGCGAAAGCTGCCATGCTTCTGAATACACATGCTATTGAAAGAGGACTAATCTGCCATTGCTCTCTGAAATTGCATATGGGCTGACAACTGATTTAACAGGGAAACTTCCCAATATGAGAGGCTGATGAAACTGTGACCTATCAGTAACTGAATTAAAATCCTTAGAACTCAGAAAACATTGATGTATCCATGTGAGACTTTCAGGAACAAGTAACTTGTGAAATCCCTGACTTTATACTTGCATGGACGGACAGCACTGAGTAATGGCTGTTCGGGTGCTGCCTCCATAAAGACAAAGAAGCACAGCAGGTGTTATTTTACAAAACCAAGGGAAAATACACTGGCTGGTTAAGGAAAAGTGACTATTGGAAAACTGAAGGGAGAGGAGTACCTAAGCAGTAGTTTTTCACCTGTGCGCTCATTCCCTCAGAGTCCCTGTGGAACAGCCAGAACTAGCTGAACTTTCCACATACTTTTCCTGGTGTCTGATGATTACATTTGGGTGGTGAATTCTTAATCTCATTTCAGGAATTAAGTCACCTGGTGAGTACAATGAAAGGTGTAGCTTCATCGTGCTTGGTGGTTCCTGGAAAACAAGAGTGTTTCAATACGTACCAAGCACATTAGTCATGACTTGTGGCAATAAATCCATGTTGACTAGTTTACATGCACTGAAGTTACTAATGCATTCATGAGATAAAATGTATTTTGCAATTTTGATAAAGCTGTGTTATTTTTATTTCCTATCTGCATTTGTCATGTTGTATAATATATTAAAGAAAAAAAAAACAAACCAACCAAAATTGTCTTTTCAGGTCAGAAAAAAATGGTCAACCTTGTAACAATGAATACAGCTATTTAAACCTGCAACTCTTTATGCATTGTGGAGGCTGTGTGTATAATATTCTGGACATGGCTATAAAAGTGTTCTCATACAGACAGAGTCTGTTTTTTAACAGATAGTTTATTTGTGGGAGAGCTTTCATTGAAGTATACCATAAAATACAGACAAATTGAAGAAATAGCTTGGATGTGTGATTTCTGGAATGCTGAAGATAAATGTGTGCAGATGAAAAAAGATGAACAAATTTAGTCCTTTGCATTTGCCTACATACTTTAACAAAAGGAAAGATCAAATTAAGCCAGTGAGAATCTGAACATGTTTATAGCTTGTGCCTTAAAACTAAGAGAGGATTGGGCAGCTCTCTGTCCTTCTTATTTACACTGTTAATTTTTTTTGTAGTTATATTGACACAAGAATCGTGCAGACCACCTTCAAAATATCATCATCCATGTCCTAAGAATCTTGGCTGGTTGAGTGTTTTGAAAAAGTTTTTGACATAAAACACATGGGCTTTTAGACATAAATTTATAAAATGGACAATAAAAATATCTGTTGGACAATGGGCAAGATATCTTTTAAGGGGAAACAACAGTTTTGTGCTACATTTAACAAGGGCCATGGACAACTCGTATTTTTAAAAGTGCAAAAATTAATTGTTCTGCTTACACCGAAGTGTATATGTACCACAGGATTGCTGCACAGGGTTTTGTGTTAATGCCATACAGGGACCTCAGATACTGCATACACTACAAAGGAAAAGTGAGTTGATATATATCACTGACTGCAAATGGGTTGGGTTGTAGGTTAAAAAGTTTTTCGTAAGTTGTCTGCATTTTCCCTTAATGTCTGTCTTTTACAGTAGTGCTTTGTTTCTGAGCGTGACCACCGCCAGGACAGCTTGGTTCAGTGCAAACACTGTCTCTTTCAGCCAGAACATTCCTAACATTAGCTTCCTTTTTTTTTCTTTCCTCTCCCTCTCCCCTGCCCCCTCTCAGGTTGGAAAGGCTGGTGGACGTCCTGAGGAAGAAGGTTGGAGCAGGGACCATTAGGACCGTGATCTGATTGAAAGCTGTAGTCTAAGGAAGCTTTCACATCTGGTGACCAGGCTGCTTCATTCAGCACTGTGTAAACACTGAAGCCTTTACTTAGCAAACAGTTGTTAGAAGTGGGACACTCCAGCGACATTCCAAGCTGAGATAAAATCAAATCATAAATGTTTAACTACTTTGCTGCTGAGTTCTGTGATTTGTTGAAATGTTTCACTGCAAACATGTATTTGTTTTTAAGCAGATGCATTGTGGCACTGTGTATTGTAGATGCTTATTTTAACAGTCTGTCCTCTCAGTGTTAGTAGACTATAGTCTGCTGCAAGGCACAGCTTGATCATTTTTCTAAATGCTGCAGGCTTCAGGTTCAAAATGCTGCAAAGCAGTTTCAGAATTTAAATCCCTAGTTTTATTTGTGACACTTCAAATAGTCCAGTATTTGTATGTTAAATATATTAATTGATAAAGTAGGTTGGCATTCAAGGAATATCTCTGGCTGGTACGTAGGATATTTTTTCCTCCTTACTCATAGCCCATTGAATTGCAGCTAGTAACTGTGGCTACATCAAAGGGCAGGATAAATGTATAGCTTTATACAACAGTTGAATAGCTTCTGCTAGTACATGGCATTTTCAGTGTACATTAAAAAGAAATTTACAGTTAGGTTTCACTGGAAGTAAAGCTTAATAAATTGCAACATGAAAGCTTTGTGACATTGTACAGTATCTTAGACAGTGGAGAAAGTTTCCTTTATTGTTTTCAGTCACTCCTCTGTCCTTTTCTATGAGGGAAAAGCTCTCAGATATTCAGAAAGCACCTTATCAATTAAAAATTCCCCTTTTCAGTGTTTGCCTCTCCCCATCCCTTCCCTACAAGACTTTTGGTCTGCTTCTTCTAGACCTCTGGTTGCTCTGCAGTGCAGGAATCCCATCCAGGTTAGGTTTGAGGCCAAACTGCCAATCCTCTGCTTTTTATACTCATGAAGTGCCCTAGGACTTAACTCGAAGGCTGAAGCATAGATTACTACAGGGAGGGAAGAAACTGAGGGCTGAGGAGGAAAATTTAGGGTACACAGACATTGTAGACCTTACAGATACAGGAGAGTTGAACTCAGAGTTGTGTTTGCAACCCAGCCCTATCCCTGTATGAACCGTCAGGTCAGCACTCAGATAAACCTGCTCAAGAAGGCAGCTGTAATCTCTGAGCACCCCAAATTCAGTAAACAATCTCAGGAGCCAGCTGGGCTTTAGTCTATCCTCAGGAACAACCAACACAGGCAAGGTGGATGTAGCTCCTAAGGCTTCCACTTGCCGCCTTTGCTCTGTTAAATATTGTTGCACAGTCTTCCCTCTTAATGCATGCTTGTACTGATGTTGTGACAGTGCAGTCTATGCGGAGAAAATTAAATTTTTATTTTGAGTGTAGAGAGAGACATTTTAATGTCTGTTTTTTGCTTTCAAACACTTAATGTTAAACCTTCCTCATCTGCAGACCTAAGCCCCTCCTAGTTTCAGCTGACCAAACCTAACCTCTTGCAGGGAGATAAGTAGCATCCCTCCAAGCCACATTTACCCAAGTTACTTCTAGAAACTACTGAAGTGCTCCTTTTTGACCTTTGGTCAATCCTAAGATAGCCAGTGAGTCTGGAGCCTCTCCCCCACACCTAGACAGTGGGAAGAAATTTTAATGTTTCCAAACCAGAGGACTGCCACCCCCCAGGTTCCAGCCCCTTCACCATCTCCCGTGTGCTGTTGCTCAGCTCCTTGGGTGACTCAACAGCTCTTTGTCCTACTGTCCTCACTGAGCTTTGTGCACTAAGTGGATGAAAAGGCCTCCTGAGCTGTCAGTGCTATTGAACCGTGTCTGCTCTAAGGAGGTAGTGAGGAAGGAATAAAGACAAAAATGTAAGGACTACCATACTGTGCTAGACCAAAGCCCAGAATTAGGCGATAACAAGCACAAGATGCCTAGGAAAGGGTATTAAGTCCAGCCAGCACTAGTGACCACTCTCCCAACTGATGTCCCAAAAATTTGTTAGTTAGAGACTTTCTAAGCCAGAGGTGGTGTCTGTTTTAGCAGCATTTTTTCATTACCTGTTTTTTAATCCATTTAAATTGTTAGTATCTATTTGTTCCTGTCACAAGGTCTTACGCAGTTAATGATGCATTGAGTGAAGAAATACTTCCTTTTCTATTACGAACCAGCTTTATTCATTTGCTATCGCCTAGTTTTTTGTATGAGAGAAACAGTGAGGAGCCATTCCCTATTCATATTGTTTCCATGTCCCTTGTGATTTTACAAATTTGGCATCGTTTCCCCCCACTTTTCCAGACAGAACCCCTAGTCTCTTTTAAAGGAGCTGTCTCATGTTTTTAATTGGCCATGTCATACTAATCTGGTTTTTTTCAGTTCTGCAGTGTTTTTACTGAGATACAACCAGATTTGAACCTAATGTTCAATATATAGACAAAATGTGACTTTAATGGTTGTCATAATTATGTTGTTTGTTTTATTCTTTATGCTATTCGTAATCATTTTTAGCATTGGACTTGCTTTATGGCAGATTATTAATTGGTATTCATATTTCTATAGTTAAACAACAACCACTCTGGATATCCTTCCTCAGTTGTAATGCTCAGCTCAGAGCTCATCGTAGGTTGTATGAAGACAGAACTGTTTTCTGAATAACTTAAAATTTATGGGTGCTGAACATCACCTGTTATTTTAGCATTCCCTTGTGACTATGAGCTCTTTTTCCATCTTTAATACTCACAATAGCAAAGTATCATCATCTCCATGCTGAATATGGTGATATGAAACACTGCCATCTCCAAATTAACCCCCTCTTCAAGGTGGTTTCATAGTTAAGTTAAATATGGCCTCTGGGACAAAGATCCCTGTAGGACAGTATGGTAGCTTTTCCTTCACTGTGAAAATGAAACATTTATTCTTACACATTGCTTTAATCTAACTTGGAGCTACTTATTTTTCAATGTAAAGATCTTCTGTCTTATTGCTTGGCAGCTTTGATGAGGAAGTTGTTTGCTACTTTGATAATGCAAGTTTGCTAAATCAGGACTTGTTCTCCATGCATGAATATGCTAAGTTCCTCCTTCCCCTAGGAGTGTCAAGAGCTCCTCACCTTTCCCCAAATATTTCTGCATCTAAGAAAATAATCTTGTGAGTGCAGGCTTCATACAGCCGACTGTTTGACCTCCAGCCACTTGTGTCCATTGGCTTTGTTTGGGAAAGTAGGATGGGCCATGCAAAAACCATCTAGCAGGCTTGATGTCACATACATCTGGTTGCAGGTAATACTTGATTCGGTAAAATTAAGTGATAGTTTTGCTTCATAATTTTCCTTTTGACACATTGTACCTAAGGTGAAAAAATAGTTCCTGACTCTGTCTTTTGTCTTGCACCAAGCAGCCTGGAATTCGGTGATAATTTAAGTTTGGGTGTTTTGTCATAAATTACAAATGTAGATAAATTTATTTGAATCATAATTAAATCAGATGTGTTGATTTTTAAAATTCAGCTGGAAATGTTTTTCTTCTTTGGAAAGGACCTTGGGAAATTTACTGTGTTGAAAGTAGAAAGATTCAAAAACAGTTGGGTTCTCCCTCTTCCTTGCTAACAACCTGGTGTGTGGTCTTTGGCAAATTCCTTAGTGACTGTCATTAAAGGTATGCAGTCCCTGAAGAGGTTCCTGGGCACCTCCGGGGGGTTTGCAGAAGTATCTGTGTGGCTAATGTCAAAGGACTTTCACTTTTTCACCTGCTGAAGTGAGCAGCAAAAGTCACATAGGCCTGGTAATAGAGGCCTTTAGTGCCCTCAGCTGAACTTCTGGTGCTGTTGAGCCCAGTCTGACTTTGCCTTTCAGTGTAATGGGGCAGGAATTCTGCTCTGGTGAGTAGAAATAGGTGATAACGATAACATGGGTTAATGGGCTTATCATACGGTTTATTCGTCGAGAACTGATTGATGTCTGTGCAGAACTCTGAAACTGAAAAGAAGCCTGCTCCCATACAACAGACAAATGCAATTGTCACTTCTGTCCTCATATATGTGAGAAAGATGAGATCGCATCCGATAATGTACCAGGAGTAGCAATTCATTTCCCTCCCGATAGAAAAACAATTCATGATGAAAGGTGGCTCACTGTAGGCGACGCTTATGGTGACAGTTGTAATTACTGGTCAAATTAGGATCCCTGCTGTCTTGAATAGAACAGAGATACTCAGAAATGTCCTTCCCCTGTGAGATTTTGTGTCTTTCTCTTGATGATCCTGCAGCACGTTATGCTTTGGGAGCCATTTCTGGTATATGCCAGGGTAAAATATGTAAATAGCATCATGTTGGCTCGGGATAAGAGCATTATTAATGCTTTTCAGCACTGTAATTATATTCCTAGTAAGCCTTCCCTAAGCCCTCACTAATTAACAATATTGTGACAAATCAACTTTAACAGAAAAGAGCTGTGGACCTTTAGTCTTTTAGTACTATTTTTCATGCAGCCCACAGCTGAAAACTGGTGGCATGACTTTTTGTACTAGTGTTGGGAAAGCTGCTGATACTTGAAAAGTTCAAAGCCAGCTCAGTCTTGTTAGTGGAGTCCTGTAGCTGAAGACTGTTTGATTCTTCTTTAAATATATTCACAATGAAGTAAAATTCATTGGTTAATCATTAAAGGACTATTAGAACTGTTTTTATAAATAAGCCATCATATTGAAATGGCTTAGTGATATCAGTATCTTGTCATATGCACATTTATTTATTTGTTTATTCCAAATCACCAGTCATTTTAGAAGATTGACTTTATATATTCTTACCAGGTGATCAAGTTTTAACATCTTCAGTTCATGTACACAAATGAACTTACTATCTAAATGTCAGGATTTCTCTGTGCCTTTATTTCCTTCAATTAGAATAAGGCTGTTGATTTTGTTGTGTTTTCTTCTTCTTAACTGATACCTCTGAAGGTTTAAGTTATTTACTCCCATGCAAGAATAAA
Organism: Acanthiza pusilla; assembly: GCA_036630365.1. Lineage (NCBI taxonomy): Eukaryota > Metazoa > Chordata > Aves > Passeriformes > Acanthizidae > Acanthiza > Acanthiza pusilla. The sequence continues at coordinate 8,368,657 of JAXCHO010000078.1, forward strand.
CTGTGAGGCACATGAAATCACTGACCAGCGATAGCGGCATTACATGTGCTGACTCTTATTGCTGTACCATTTCACATCAGGTCTGCAGAACTGGGCTTTCTCTGTTTGTTCTTCTCATGCATTGGTAAATAAAATGTATTCACAAGTTCAAAAAGACAAAGTAGTGTTCTCATATTAGGTCGATTATAAGTCAGCTGTTGAGCTTCAGTGTTCTAAACATTTCATTCTTCAGTTTTGTTGGGAGCCCACGTGTTCTGGGAGGCTTTTAAACAAATACTTGAAATGGTTGAAAGATTTACATTGCCAGTGCCTAGCTAAATATGTAGTCTTTAGAAAAGACATGGTTTATTTTGGCACCATTTGACAAACTCAAATATTTTAAACATTTGTTAAGTTTGAGCTTGCACATTTGAACTAAAAGTTTGCATTCCAAAATTGCATCTCAGGTTACCTGTCTCTCTTTCTTTTGTATTTTATAATCCCTTTATTAAAATAGTCTGCAAAAGGAGCTGGGTTTGGAGTGTGGTTTTTTATTGTTAATTGTAAAATATTGTCATTAACAATCAATTTTAAGGTAATATGTACCTGCTAACTCTATTCAACTAAATGTCAGAAACACAAAGCCAGAAGTGTTTTCAGAATTTAGGGCTTAGTGTTGGTAGCCAAGACTGGGTTGTAAAATTAGTGGAACACAGTAATAGTGGGGCCAAATCCTGCAGTGCTTTACTTTTAGTCCTACTAAGTATGTACTGTGATGAGTAAGTACTAGCCCTGCTGGTGAGTGTAGAGCAGGGCAATAAAGAAAATAGACTGAAAAGCTGTACTGAACAGATGAAATAGAACTGCTTAAGGAAAAGGAAAAGCAGTATTTAACCTGGAATTGGTTTTCTTTTCCTTCCCTTTGCAGAAAGGAGGAGCAAGGGCAATGTTTAGTCTAATTAAAAAAAAAAAAAACCAAAAACAGTGCAGCAACCAAAAGAACACCACCACTTTTGTTTTCTCTCAAGTTTTAAACCTAAAAGTTGTACTGAAACTTAAAAAGTTGCAAATTTATGAACTGAAATGGCCATATTTTGTTTAAAACCTGCAAACCCCCTGTTCACAAGTCCTGCATGCACTGTTGCAGTTGTGCTCATGCTCTGGAGTTTGCCCCAGCAGTCGCCAGCTGCAAAGGGTCACACTCCTTTCTGGGAAGCTGTCGTCAGGGGGAGTTGGGTATGTTCCCTCCATGGTGACCTCGGGCCAAAGGTCCATGCAGTGCCACGTTCACAAAAGTTCATCATGGTTTGAATGATTTCTGAATAGGAGAGATACGGATCCATTTCCGTATGGTAAAATAGCAATATAACCAATAGAATTGGTCACAACTGCTTCCCATGGGCCGTGATAAGGCAAGGGTAGGATCACCCTTGCAGAATACATTACTTAAATTTGTGGTGATTGATATTCCCGCATGAATATGCACCCTGCATTTCACACAATATTGAAAAATGCAATGGTTTCCCAGAGAATTCAGAGGATGGAAACTGTTGTATTTTTGCATTAACTAAATATTAACAGTTCTAAGTTCAGAAACAAACTTACAAGAAAAATCAAAACATTAAGGCGCAAAAATAAAATGCTACTTTGGTACTACTCTACTATTCTGAAGCCACAGGACTTTGTTCATGATTATTCAACTCACTGATGTGGTGCCCACATTTCACAGGTTTTGTGATCAAAGAGAGAAACTTTTCAAAAATCAGTCTATGAGAGATGAGGCTACTTGAGTCTAAGTGGATGTTGCTATCGATTTAGATGTTGTACTATTGCTTAGAAGCAAGATTTCATAGATCTCTAAGTAAAATCAAAAAGTTAATTAATTTCTTCACTTGGATATTTAGCTTATTCAGAGAACATACTCAACTCAGGTACAGTCTCTGTCAAAGTATACTAGAGTAGAAATAAAAAAGCAAACCGTATGGTCTCCACCAATACATGCTCATAGCACTAAAATCATCCAATTAGGTGTTTTAATAGGGTGTACAAAATTACCAGCTTTATTTTTCCACTTTTTATAAGGAAAATTTTCTCTCACTCCTGACAGTCTGCCAGTGTATGGAGTGCATGATAGTAATTAAATATTGAGCAGAACACCAAAAAGAATAGCGTAAAATCCAAATAATGCAAGTGTGGAAGTTTTGCCTGCTTCCGACATAGAAAAGGAGGAAGAGTTGTTACGAGTGACAGAAATACTGCTTACATATATGTCTGTTTACATGTAGGAGTTTTTAAAACTTCGTGGATGTCAAAGCAAAATACAGCTGTTGTAATATTCAAAAGTAGATGTCTCAGTAAGGTTAAGGCTAGAAAATTAGTTGAAATTTGGTTGTGTTCATTTTTTTCCACTAAATTTGTGTTTGATAGAACAAGCTACCTTGGTTCTAAATTTCAAATAAAACATTTCTAATTAACTCTTAGCTGCTTTTTTGTTTCAGTAGATAATCAGTATAAAAATTAGCAGTGTCCCCTCTACTTCTATTATCCTGTTGATAGGGTTTTCTCAGTGTAGAGACAAGAAAGGACACAAGAAAGATGTATCAAAATACTAAATATTGAGTTATATTTAATAGGATCTGAACCCTTCTACAATTTTCATCAATAGATCTCAGGACACATTTAAGAGGAAACGTAATAGTATTTTGTCCCTCAGTTGGCAGAAGAAGTGCCTAAATGAGGCGCTGTATGTCTGGCCAGGTGTGTGGCTGCTCTGTGTAGGAGGGCAGTGGCAAACAGCTTGAGGGGCTGCAGCCTTTTCAGTGGACCAGACTGATGACCGCTGGGAATATGTGGAAGATCTACTCCTTGCTAATTTACAGCTCTCGGGCACTCAGCTGTCCAAGATAATGAGTTGCCACTGTATGAATAAAAGTAAGGGCCCTGTCTATAGCAAAATTGTCATTTGGTGTCATTTATTTGCTCAGTAGTTTCTTTAAGACAAGCTATAAAGTCATACCAGCAAAAAAACTTATATTTACAAAAGGAGTTTTGTAGTCCTTAACAAAAATATCCATGTTGGACTGCTTTGGAAACTAACATTTGTCTGTAGGGCCATGGAAAAATCTCTGGAACTGTGTACAGCTTCCATGGACTATTACTGGAGAGTCAACAAAACTGAATTGTACCATCCTACGTTATTTTGGATTTTTGCTCTTGTGAATTGCAGAATGTTCAGCTGTGCAGAAGGGAGAGTGACTCCCTTGGAGACAAAGAAACCTGTGGAGTTTCAGGGCATCTGAAGATATATGTGAAAATGAATGGAATTTTGGGGGATCTGTCATAGGGAACGGAGCTCAGAAAGATTAGTGTGGTCCTTGGGACAGACTGTTCCCACAAGGGATACTATCCTGTGGGGGCAGCTGTGCTGTGGGCAGTAACTGAGGTGCAACAGCAGGATGAAGGCAGTCATGCCTTCTGCTGACTGGAAAACCCATGTGCCCCCTTCCCTCGGGGCGCAGGAGTCCTTGCCTGGAGCACATACATGCACTGCCAAAATAGAGATCCTTACATGGCCTTTAGACCATCTGACTGCTCAGGCCCAGACATGTCCTAAACTGGTGTTTTTCCTTAATTCAACAGATCCCCAGAAAAGGCAGACAGATAAATGTTGAACAGACCAGCCAAGAGAGGCAGTGCTGTGTGCACTTGTCAAGTGGGCAAAAGGAAACAGAGGTCAAGACCGAAAGGGGAGGAAGGGTGAAGGTGACCATGCTTTGCAAATCCTTGTAGGGTCTTGAGATTCCACCTGGCTGTGCTGTCCCAGCAGATAGGGAACCACTGGCCTCCATTTCCACAGAGAACTGGAAGCAAGTCTTTAATATCATACCCAGCCTTGCCAACAACTAGCACCTGACTGTGCCCAGTGTCATCTATGCTTTACACAGGCAGCCGAATCTCCGCCTAAGTCATTGACAGAATCTGCTTGTTGGACTACATTCAGCATTTCTGTTCATCCTTGCTAGAGTGAGGAACCTATCACAGGTGCAAGACCCAGGGCTGTGCTCAGCTTGTAGCTGCACCTCTGCTGGAAGAGCTGAGACCAAGTCTGGATTAGCAGGTCAGGCAGTGCAGGGGAAGCAGATCCCTATAGGCAGCCCCCCACAGCCAACTGCTGTACATTTGGGGCTAGCACCACGGAATTCCCTGGGCTGGGCTGCCTAGTGGCAGTACAGTCACATCTCTCAGTTTTGTGTCATTTCTGTGGGATCCTGAGTTCACTGAGACTGCTCTGGGACGTGAACCAAAGTACAGAGAGCGAAGCCAGCTGGGAGAGTGGCTTTTAAAATACATCCTCAACATAAAAGAAATACAACTACAGATGCATTCTGAGTGAAATTTACCTCAGGAATTTGCTCTTCAGAGACATCTGCCTGGCTTTTGCACAGAACAGGGCTCACTCCCCCATTCTGTCCCGAAAGCATTGCATATGGGACTAACTGCACCCATTTATAGTACTTTGGGACTGCAGTTTACTCCCCTCCTGAGAGCCTGAAGTGCAGGAGAAGCAAGGACAAAGATGTGCACACTCACCCTGCAATGTGTTAAGCAAAGGCCTGACTAAGGGCTGTGCTGCCAGTGTACAGGGATATCTGTGGACAGAGAGAGACTGCTCAGATCTGCACAGCTACAGCACCAAATGCTTGAATACAGCAACAAGCACCATAGCACATGCTGCAATGAAGGCCAGAAAGCTCTGATGTTTTGCTCTTCTTTGATCCCATGATGGAGAAACTCAGCTCAATTGCTTTTCAAGCAGGTAAATGCCATGCTTCCTCCGTGTTTTACCTGTCTGCTCATGATAACTTTATTTCCCCAAAGCTCTAACAACCACTCGAGTAAGACTCTTATAAATCTGAACTGAAGAAAATACGCTTTCATCAGTGGGTGTTATTTTGAAATCTCACAAGACTTTTCTCAATAGTCCTATATAGCAAATCCACAACTGCCTGTTGTAACAATCCACCCTGTTTTCCAGTAATGGCATATCCTTGTAATTTTCCATTCATTGAAATCTGGCCTGCCAATGACTAGCTTTGCATGTTACGAGGTGTTTTCTCCAGAACTTTACCGTCACACAGCCTCATTTCCTGTAGAGACAACTATTGCTATTGAGTGACCTGCTGCCTACTATCTCATTAAAAGTCTTTTTTTTTTCAGTCCTATTGACATTTTATACTCTTAGAGCTCTTCCAAAACCACCTGCTGCAGGTGTCTAACTAGGTGCTATGACTGTTGCTTTCCACTAGTAGTAACGCAAGCTGAGGTCTGGCAGGCTGAACCACATATTGCCCTCTTGACCCAGGATGTGTAGGAGATATACCACCACCTGTCATAGGCATGTCCTGTTCCCTCCTTCCACCCCACCCCCCACTTGCAAAACCTGTAAGTTATGTCTTTAGTTCCTATTCAGTTACTCTTTTACCTAAATGATTGATATACAACACAGGTATCTAGCTAGCTGCCATGCCAATTTATGGTGATTATAATATGTGCATATTTCAACCCAAAGGACACACTTTGAAAAGCTTGAAAAGCTTTTGTGCATCATAAATGCAAGAAACCCTATAGAATCAACATATAAAAAAGCAGATGGCAGGCTCCTCATTATTGATTTACTCTTGCTTTCCTGGTGCACTTGCCCTAGGAAAGCTGGATATCAACCACAACTACATCAAATGCATTAATTCCAGCACTCCTTTGTTTGTTACACCTAAAGTCCCAGGCCTTCAGATGGAACTACAAATGTGGGGGGAATTACAGATATGTGGTGAAGGACTCCACAGGTAATCTATTGAACTTGTTTTCTAGTCTGTCTTCTTTCAGCTTCAGACCAGTAGGTCTCATTCTGCTTCCTCTTCCTGAGAACTCAAAGAGAAATTTACTACCCCAAATCTTTCTCCATTTTGGTATCTGGGGACCATGAACAGATTACCATTAATCTTCTTTTGGATAAACTGAACAGGGTGAGTTTCTGATATCACTTATCAGGTATTGCTCAGACAGTAAGGCATTTCTAATTCTCGGGCATGCAGATGCTTGACTTGGACACAACACCTTTTTCCTGCTCTCAGATATGGTCTGTGTAGAGCTGATGTCTCCATGCTGTTTCTGTGTATATTCCTGATTTCGAAGACAATTCTCAATCTCTAAGGCACAACATCACCCCAGGACCTCATGCTCAATGTCAGTCCTAGACAGCCCTTCAGAATATGTTCATTCGTCCACTCCTCCCTAAGAATTTCTGGATGTGGAAGAGACCAGACAGAAAATTATCTGAGGCAGCAAACAGTAAAAAAAGATTAATCTGGGGAAAAAAAGAAAAAAAAAGTGGTAAAATAGAGTTAGGAAGCTCATTTCAGTGAACTCTGCTTCATTAATACTGATGCCTATGTCATGGAGTTTTGTTGTTAGACCATGAATTTTGCCCAATATTGAAAGAAGTATATCCCTATCACAACCATCTGAAAGTCAAAATTGCTGAAGCCTGGTAGATGTCTCATAAGGCTGCTGCAAAAAAAAACCAAAGTGATTGTGTAGTTAATCTTGTTGGTTTAGTTGTGTTCCATGGTGATTTTAATTATACTGTAATTTGAGCTAAGTCAAAAGATGGTAAGAATAGTGGCTGGGTAGGGGTTAGTGGAATGCAAATGGAAAGAAGGGATTTGGGGGGCAGATCTGATGGGCTGGGATATTGCTCTGCTCCCAGAGGGGGGGCGAGGCTGTTCTTGGCATGAGTATGACAGGGAGGGAGCAATGCCAAGAGGCAGGCAGGGCTGGCAGGAAGGGATGACAGTCGCTGAGTAGGAAGAGTGATACTGCATTGTTCATGAAAAGGGGGTGAGAAACACTGCACTGATGCTGGTTAAGAAGCAGGAGGTCAAAAACAGGACTCACAGATGTAAGGAAGGATCTCACAGGAACAGAACCGCAGAGCTGAATACCAGCACTGAGTACTCACCCTCCCTGGTGGGCACTTCACATCTGTGAGGCTAAACCCTAAATTCACTTGAGTTTTGTCCTACCTGGTGGCAGTCTCTAGCTAGAGAAGTATCCAGCTGGTAACTTAGCTTTCAGGTCCATCAATAATGGCTGCATTTGATCATCAATTATAGCACTGATGGATTCTAAGCTACTACTGTTCAACTAAGCAATGTTTTGTGCTCTGCAACACTTAAAAGAAGTGCTGTTTAGGTGCACTGACATGGAGCAGCATTAATTTTTGACCAAAGTATTCCTAAGAATATTAATGCTCAGCTTGAAATACACCTAGCACAGCTACCTTGGACTGTACAGCCATAAGACACATGAAGCAATCATTCTTAAGTCCATGCTACGGCCTTCTAATGGTAATGAGGACCTACTGAGGGTCAATATTAAGAAACTCGTATTTTTAGACCAAAATATTTTATTTTGGTGGGGGAAAAGAGACAAGGCTCAGAAAACAAAGGCTGTCTTGTGATTTTGTGCTGTGTACTGTGTATAGGGCATATAGTGACACTCTTATTACTGAGAGGGAAATGGTAGACTGTGCTGACATATAACATGTTGTGATGTCTCACATACCTTTAAAGACAAAAACAGCCACAGGGACGACAAACGCCCCTGAGAATGGCAGAGCTGACTGTATCCCTCTAGTCAGAGAGCAGTCTGCGCGAGGAGGTTCTGTGGTCTCCTTTGAAAGCCAAGAACTCCCCCATAGCAAACTTGCACTCACTATCTCACAGGATCAAGACCACAGATTTCGCCACTGATTTTCAAGAGCTCTTGTCATACCAAAGAAAAGCCAGCATTAAATGTGTGCCACCTTTGCCCCTGCACTTTGGGGAGCTCTTATCACAGGAGAGACCACATTTCTGCTTTCAAATTTTGGAAGGACACAGAATCTGTTGCACTTTCTTGCAGTGCCCTGGAACACTGGCCCTAAAGCAGAAAAGTTGTGATGCACGGATTGTAAAACAAATCCTATGAAGTTTGCTTTGTGAAGAAGTCGATCTAACTTTTCTTTTCCTTTTTACTTCCCCCCCCCCCCCCCCGCCCCGCACTCCAAGAAAAGCAGGTCTAAGAGTAGCTACCTGGAAGCCTTGTTGCATTTTCCTTTAGTTGCACTACCAAGCTTTGTAGATTTAATAGAAAAATTCATATTCTAGTTCCTTCTGTTATATACTTGAATAGATTAGATGTTAATATACCTTTTTTACAAGGGTAAAGGTAATAATTTCTGAGCCACACAAATTTCTAAGTGTGTTATTTTAGTAAAAATTACTTGAATTCTGTGTATTATTTCCATAATCCCTTTTTCCACCCCCTATATCAGCATTTTTTCTGTACACACTCTGTGGCATGTATGTGGTCTTGCTTTTGCTATAGCCATTTCTCGACAGCAGGATCAATCCTGCTCCTGCCAGGTGCTGAAACTGCTGAACTCGCTTTGGCTGAATAAAAGCCGTGGGTGCGACACCCGCAGCTCTTGGCTCCCCTCTGTGGAATGCTACATTTGTATTAACATGTATCTTTCTTTGTGATTTTTTTTTTTGTAACTGAAAATGATGCCCTTTAAAACCTCTTCCTGGAGAGAGAGAGAGAGTGAGGTTGAGAGAGGGAGAAAAATACATTCCCCTTGGAATTTAACCTTAATTTGAACCAAGATCAGTGAAAGAAAAGCACTTTCGTGCATTGTTCACCAGCTCCACCCAGCCAGCCCCTTATCTAACCCGAGTCTCTATTGCCTATAGCTTTGTAACTTTTGCAGTAGTGCTCTCCACATGCTCTTACATGCTTTGAAACCAACCTGGAGACACTGTGACATTATAATGCCAAGAAATACTAGTGATCCCATTTTGCAAATCCTCAGACTGCACAGTGCAGCAGCAGGGACTGTCCTTCCACAGGTTTATAAAGGGCCTAATGTGTATTGCAAATAAACAGCAGTGGCTATTTCTGACCCCTGGCAAAGGTGACAGCAGCTTCTGAAGCCCTTGAGTCAGCCTCTCCCTACACCCCAAACCAGGGGATATTTAAATATAAGTAACTCTTCATTTTAAGCTGATTCCTTGGACTTCTTTTGGCTTTTAGAGGGAAGCAGACAGCCCTTGATTTGCATGACGTCAGCTCGGGGTTAAATCCAGCCTTAAACACACACATAAAAATGCAAGCTTCCTTGTTTGCGGTTCAGAGGCGGACTTCCACTGTATGTCTCCTGTTGTCTGCACCGGGGGCAACAGCCAGCAGATTGCTTTCCTATTGCTTTCTACTTCCTAGAAAAGGCAGACAGCTGTTCCAGGTGTGGTCCACCTTCACATTGTCCCCTAACCCCTATCAGCCATCTGCTCCCTGCAGTCATCTCCCTTTCCTGGCATCCCTCAGTCCTCCTGACTTGTGACCACATGGTCCACTTTCCCCCGCTTACTGTCTGCTTTATACCCCTTCCTTCCACGTCCTCAATCTTTCTTTCAAGCCCTCATTGCTTGAAAGAGGGCAATGCTCTGCAGTCACAGGTCACCTCCCTGGTTCTCCAGGGTCTTGTGTGAGCATGAATTCCCCATGTTCACAGCCTTTTGCACTAAGTGCTGCCTCCCTTCACCTGCCTGCAGATGTGGCAGACATCTGGCAGAGGGCAATGTGTGGAGCCACCCCTGCTAGCAAAATAGCGTCCATTCATCTAGGTAGCAAACTCCCTAAAACTGAAGGCAGGAATCGGGCATTCACAATAACTTCTAGAAATAAAGACCAAATATTGTGCAGCTCACAAGGAAAGCAAGGATACTGTTAAATGCACCACTGGCTTGCCATGTAACCTCCCCTATTTTAACAACTGCCATCTGCTTTTCTTTTGAAGAGGTGTTTTGCAAAATGCTTTTTGTTTTTGTTCTAGATAGCCTAGTAATAAAACCCTTCAAGGAAATACTGCATATAGCATTGTTATTGCAATCCTCGAGTGTTTGAAGGGCCCCTTGGAAAGAGTGTGAACCAGGAGACAGGACAGAGGAAGAAGGAAAAATCGAAATAAGAAATATCAAGGAGACACGGTCAAGCATGAATCATTTCTTTCGGTTGAGACTGAAGCAAGATCAGATTTCACATCCACCCTCGACGGGGTTGGCATTTTCACACACAAGGCCAACCCGTTGGCATGGAGGTGCCTTGATTTCATGCTTATTACGGGGGCCATTGCCATCTATTTAAGCCCGACTTAGATAAGGGGTACTGGAGGAGGGGGCGGTCTTCCATTTATTTTAAGAAAACCACAGATGAGAAGAACAGTTAAAAAATAAATAAATAACCTTCCAGGCAGGTAGCCAGTTTTAGTAGATACCCACCCGCCAGGGAACTGCATCCCCGGCGCCTCAGCGGTGGCTGGGAGCGCAAGTGGCCCCACGGGGGAGTGACGACTGCTGCAGCCCCGCGGGGGGAGCGCGGGGGAGGCGCTCCGTGCCCCGGGGGCCGCCCCCGGGCGCCTCCGCCCCAGCTCTCCGGGGCTCGGCTGGCAGCGGCAAGAGGAAGAGGAGGAGGAGGAAGAGGAAGAGTAAATCCCCCGGCGTGCGGACGCGCTCCAGCCGCTGCCTGCCGTGCGAGGATTCCCTGGCCGGGCGCTGCCTGCAGCTCTGGGCCGGAATGGCTCAGCAGCCGCATCTGGCGGGGGGGGCACTCAACCCGTGCTTGTAGGAGCTGAGCGTGTGTGGCTTTCAACGCAGTCACAGGCTGACACCCCTGCCGAACCCCCAGCGCTTTGCAGCGGGAGGGCTGGAGGCGAGCAGCCCTGCCATGCCGGGGGACGCTCCTCGGCCCTCCCGCTCGCCCTGCCCGCAGTCCCGGCCGCAGCCCCCCCGTCCCGGGGCCGATAATCGCCCGCCGCCGTCGGAAGCCCCGCGCAGCCGGGGCCGTGTGGGGGAAATCCCCCCGGGCGGTGTGCGGGGTCCCCTCCCAGCGCGCTCCGCCCGGGGCCGGCGGCGAGGCCGCAGCAGCTGCCCGGGAGCCGCCCCGCCCGGGAGGAGGCGCGGCCGCAGCCGCCGCTCGGACACCGGCGGGGCGGGCAGGGGAGGGGACGGGAGGGGACTGGAGGGCGCCGGGCAGCGCAGCCTGGTACCCGCCGTGATGGCAAACGCCTCGTCCGCCCCGGCTTTAATTCCTCCTCTGAGCATCTCGAGGCGCCCCTGTGTTTTGTAAGCCGAGCAATAAATTTGTAATTAAAGCGGTGTTATATTGGAAAAACTTTTTTTCCCTACGTAGATCTTTAATTTTCTAAGTGTCCCGCTCCCTCATTCTGGCTCAGGCTGTCGCAAGTGCCAAACCGCAGCCTATAAAGCACAGGTCCTTGCAGCTGAGGAGAGCTCCAGCCTGTGTCTTCAGGAAATTAAAGAGCTCTGTGTCTTCGTGTGTCTGTGTATTGACTATTTTCATAGGGGTTTAGCTGTGGTTTGCAGCTCAATATTGAAAGGCATGATTGATACTTCGAGGTAAAAATTGAGAAAAATATTTTTATCCTTTTTTTAAAATGTTTTCTCTGCGGTTTTCCCTCTTCTCTATTTTTTTTTCTTACTAAGGTTACTGGCATGGGAACAGCACTGTAATACTTCAACTCGTCGACATGTGCTGTGTATTTGTGGCAGTCTGGAAGATCTGACTGCTAAGAATTATTCAATCGAAAATACATATATTTCGATTATTTGTTCTTAGATTTCCCAGTCACAAACGATTCACCTGGTTAAGTACAATGACCTTCCTCTTTCTGAAATTACAAATTTAAAAAGTAATGCCTCCTTTCCATGCATGTTTTTTTCTGATTAATATATACCATAGCTTTTATTCTATTCCTGCATTTCTATAATGAAGACAATATACACGAGAACATATTTATGACTTAGAAAACATATTAATATACATTAAAGTCTTGTGTGTTACCAGAAACTTAAAGGAGTTGGCAAACCTTTAAGCCAGCACAGTAGACTGAAATGTTCTGGCTTCTCAGGTGAATATGTATCTGCCAAAAACTTGAGGACTATTGTGCAGATAACCCTATTATCAGACATTATGTTGAAAACACTGTATCCTTTCTTTATTTTTAGTGAAAGAAACATATTTTCATAGGATCAAGATGAGTCTGGAAACTCATACATTTTTCCCAGTCTTTAAAGATCTGAACCACTGCTTAAATATATTGAAAGTCTTGCAGTTCCATTCTCTAAAGGCATTTCTTAGAGGCACTTAGAACAGCTACTATTTAATTAGGTCTTATTTACTTATTACATTTCAGTAACCCATAAGTAGCAACCTTCTTTGTGACAGACCGAAACAACAGTCCCTGTGACAGAGTTGATGACCAAAGGCTGGAAGTACCACTGAGGACCTCTTGTTGCTGGCGCTAAGGTATTTCCAGCCTTCATTTGGCTTGAGCATAGCAGAGGCCAGCACAGCAGTTGTCTCCTCGCGGGCCTGCATTAAGCAGCTGACCCCTCAGTGTAGCCCTCCCCTTGGGAAGCCTTGAGCCCAGTTGTGTGTGCGTATTTGTGCTTGTTTGTGTGCATGTGCTTGTGTGTGAGACTGTCCCAGCAGGGAAGAAACTCATCCATAGGTTTGGGTCCCCCAGATTCTTAGGAGCAACAGAAGGAAAACCACTAATTATGCTGCTGATAATGGAAGGGAAGAAATTATCTTCATCCCAGAGTCCTCCCAGCCATCCTTCAGTAACCTTAAACACCTCCTTCCCTGGGTTATTGGCATTAAGAGGGTGATCTCAGGCAGCTTTGCTCTCAAGGCCTGTGTCAAGAAAAGAAGAAACATTTGGAGATTGCCTTCATTCAGCAGAGCATTGCTATGTATCTCTTGGTTACCTCACCTGTGCATCCTGGATCTTGAGTGGGTTTGACCTCGTGGCTTGCACTCATATGGGCACACAAGAGTTTTATTGCATCAGCTTGTATGTTCCTCATTTGTATTTATTTAAATTTTGAGGAGATCATGTTCTGAGAAAGTCATTCCCACCTTCGCTGTTGGCAAAGGGCACCAGCAGCCTGGAAAGGTGAGAGGACAAGCAGGGACATCTGAGGATGAAGGAGCCAGGCTATGACTGCCCATGTCTCTCTCCATGGTGCCCCACACTCAAGGGGGGTGACAGGAGCCTACAGGACACACACACCCCCAAGTCCACCAGTGTAATTTCACCTATCACTGATGATGCCCAAGCCAGTTTGTGACAGGCTGAAGCCAGTGGGTTGAAGCTCAGGATCCATTTGTTGCTGTGTTAATTTTCAAAGATAGAAATGTTCTGAGTGACTTTGCCTGCCATGTGTACACAGGTTGTTCACTCTGCTGAAACACCCAAGGAAACTCAGGTGTACGTCCCCCAGCCACCCACCACCCAGCAGAGATGAGGGGCAAGGTTTGGGCCCTGCCAGTGGCTCTGCCAGTGCCCAACCACTGGAAATTAAAGAGGGTCTTTGTCCTAAACCTGTCTGGTTTTTGCAATTTCTACCTGTATTTGGGATATGCTGGTAACTGGGGGGGGGGAGAAATCAGCTGTTGTTCCAAATGAAAGTGATACTTTAAAATCCAATAACCTTTGTACCAGTCTCACTGAAAAAACAGAAGACCAAAAATTAGATCTACAGAGCTGCCTTTGACCTCTGCCTGTTAAATCATAATTTTTTTTAAAAAAATGGAATTCTGTTTAATTTGGCAAATCTTTTGCATTTATTTTTACCTAGCACTGCATAGCATTACATGCAACTTTTTGCTCTGGAAGGGATGAAGGGCACGAAACCCTGGACAGATTTAAGCCAGAAAAAAATGCAGGCTAACTAATGTCTGAGTAGTCCAGGGAGCTGGAGATGGTGCTGTGTCCTGCTTTTTACTAGAAAGAAATCTGGCGTGAAAGCAGGATCTTTGTTGCCTAGGAATTAAGTTGTAGCTGCTGCTTATTCCTTACCTGAACTCCTAATCCCCTGTTTGTGCTATGGCACAAAACAAATTATTTCACATAGACCAAAGGACAGCCTTGTAACAATTAAAGTCTATTGTGTTAAAGTATAAATGGCACATTGATCGTTAAGGTAAGCTGACTTGTAAAGACTAATTCTTGGGCATGAACTATACGGTCATTTAATGTAGACTTTGGAGAAGCCATTATGTGTGGGAAGGTAAATTACAAACAGTAAAATGCTTAGTTAGCCAGTTAACATATATGCTTGGTCTAAATAGACCCCAGCAGGAACCATGTGAGGTCTGCTCCTACTTTTGCAGAAAACACAAGCATTTTGATACTGCTTTCCCTGGAAATAAACACCTTATTCTAGATTTCTTAACATTTTTGAACAAATACAGAGCCCCTTCCCCTTAAAAAAAATACAAACCAACAAAAAAACCCAACAAAACAACAAACAAACAAAACAAACCCCACAAACCTCTGTGGCACTTTACAAAGTGGGAAATATCCTGAAATCCTTGAACCTCGGACTCTGCTGAGGTCCATGTAATCTCGGTCACACTCATTAGGAAAAGAAAAAAGAAAAAATCTACCCCCTGCCCAGGGAGCGTTTAAAAGGATGAGTGTGGATCCACTGAAACCAGTCCTGTGAAGGTCAGCTTTGTCTTGTAACAGGAAAGGTGACAGGGTCAGCATTATTGCACATGATGAAACCCCCACGGGGGCTGGAAGAGGTCATCTCTCTCCTCCTGTCTCCTCGTTTGGCCAGTGTGTCCCTTCTGCTGGCAAACCTCCTAACTAAGGTGATGAGATTTTTTATTGCCAGAGAGAAACCCTCGGCTGACCAGTTTAGGATTCCAGACTCTCCATTTAGGGTGGGGTGGGAGAACTCCTGTTCCCCAGAGCACAATTTTACTTTTGGGAAGCGTGATGTCCCTCTGACTCTGTCCCTCCTCCTGAGAAGGCAGGAGTTTCTGGGTGACCGATGCGATTTGCTGAGCCCCTTCCGTGTGACTGCCAATGCCTCGGAGAAGCATCTCTGGGGGTTCTGGCGGCTCCCACTTCCGCACCTGCATAAGCTCTTACGGGACACCTGCAGTGGCGCTGGGAAGTTTGGAAACACAGGCGGATTCTGTGGTGGGATGGATGCGTGTGTGCCGACAGGCAGAGACCCCTCAGACCCAGGGGTTTGCATCTCTAGCCCATGTCGCCGCCGCTCCTCCTGCCCTCTGACACGCATGTAATGCACCCGCGCAGGGCCCCATCACCGCCCGTTGGACGTGCAATGGCTTTAGCCTCTCATTGCTATATTTTGCTTGGCTTTGAAAATTAGCCTGTTTGGATAACACCCGATAGAAAACATTTACGCTGGAAGCCAAACAGGCAAATATTTTAATCTCTCATATTAACACAGCGGTTTTCCAATCGGTTGATTTTTGTGCTCTATTATTTATTTATTTGTATATGCGTTATTCATTCATTCGCTCCACTTGTTCATTCATTCATTCATTCATTCGCTCCGTGATTCATTCATTCCTCCATCTCTTTCCCTCCACCGCTGGGCCCGCGGTAGCCCGGGCTGCGCCCGCCGCCCCCGCAAGAGGCGGCCCTCGCTTTGTTTTATTCCCGTAGCCTGGACGGTGTCGGGGTGTGATGGTGCTAAGAGACCCCACCCCAAACCCTAAGACAGGCTTCTGGGTTATCCCCGCGGTCCCTGGAGTAGGCGGGGGGCCGCCGGAGGAGAGGACTGTTTGCCTGCTTGGCTGCTCTGTGCCTGCGGCTGCTCCCACCGCCGCTGGGTCCCCGCAAGTCAGCGCGAGCGGCGAGGGACGGAGGGCGCTGCGCTGCACCCGGGCAAAGTCCGAGCCAGCGACCCTCGCCCCTGACACGGGGCGGGCTTCGGGGTGCGCCGCGGCGGGGAGCAAAGCGGAGCGGCGGGACCCTCCGGGCCCGGAGGCGTCCCTGGAGGGAAATGTCAAGAACCTCCAAGCCCACTGCGGCCGGCCCGGCCGGCGGAGGGGGAATGCGCAGTCAGACCACCAACATGCCTGTACAATCCGCCACTTAATACACTTCTGCAATTTAAACTTCTGGGGACCCCCTCCTTTCAAGCCGATTTGTGATATAGGTGTTTTCTCATTACACTCCCCCCACCCTTTCCTTTGAAATGCACCCCCGCCCAACCCTCCCACTCCCTTTCTTCTGAGCCCCGCTCTCTAATTCTAGATGAGTATTACTTTGCTCTTTTCGTTGGCCAAGCACAATTGTGTTATTGGAGATAATGAATTCAATCCCCATCAAAGAGTATTAGGAGCGCCTTGGCCCTGTAGTGCCTTTTTTCAAACCGGGAATGAAAGGCAGAGAGAAAATTCTCTGGGTAGCCTCTGCGCTGGCAGCTTTTGAAGTGAAGGGAGGCGGGCATTGTTGTTCACATTTTTGTCCATACGGCTGAAGAAAGACCGGCGGCTTTTGATGAGAAGATGAGAACCGCCTCGTAAGTTGAGCAACAAGTTATATGGCGAAGTCTTCCCGCTGCCTACTGCCTGTGGATAACATATGTCCCGCATTAATAGGGGCTCAAGGGAACAATTGCCCGGGGGGTGGGGTGGGTAGAGCTGTGCTCTGCACCGTCCAGCAGCTCTTTTTTCCCCCCGTCCTCTGGACACCGATGCCCCGATGGGGGTGCTTTTAAGGGAGACCCGAAGAGATGCTCCCCGGCTCTTGGTTTGCTCGCCTGGCCAGGGGCCAAGCACGGGCAAGCGGCATGCACTGGTCCCGGGCTCTCCTGAGAGAGAGCAGGGGGACCTCGGTGAGATGTGCGGGGTCACCTCTGCTCTCCATTTCGTTCTGCCAGGGCTCCGGGTGGCCGGCGTGCTATGTCAGGTCTGCTGCCATGTGTTCGGAGGCGAGGGCATCCCTCTTTTCTAAACAAGTCTTTATTATTAGTTTGGAGTGGAGGGGGTGGTGTTGGTTTTGGGTTTGGGTTTTTTCCGACTAAATGTGGGATCGGGACTTGGTTTTGTCATTCGTTGTTGCTGTTCCCTTTCCGTTTCATATAAGTTAATGAGATACCTGAAGTTTGTAAAGTACTTCCTTAGATAAAGCAACCAGGCAAGGAAAAACAAGAAGTGGGAAAACGTCTGTTGTTCACATCAGATAACCTTAGAACTAGAAAACTTGTTGCATACATTTGAATAAGTTCAGACATGCTTTTATTCCAATCTCCTGCCCCGCAGTTCAAAGATTCCCCGCCCCCCGGGCTTTATTATGCTAAAGAGGTCATTACTGAGAGTCACTATGGAGAGATCCCGGTTTGCAGAATGAGGCCCACCTCCTAGTTACCAACTTGTTTACATTTTCTGTCGGTCATAAGCGGAGGAAATGTGTGTTAGCAACCCGCCGGGCAGGCTCGGGAAATAGAAGGAATAAAAGGGGAAATATGTTTCAGCTATTGCGCAGTAGATGGCAAATGTAGATGATTAGGGAGCACTTAGAGGTATCAGGCACAAAGGCGGTGTTTGCCGTAGACATGGTTGCTGGAGAGGGCCAGATCCCGCTCCCGGGGCAGGCAGCCCTGCGCCTCGGTGCCCGGGCAGGCTCGGGAGCGAGATGAGAGCCCCCGGGAGCACGGCTGCACCTCCGTGCTCTGATAGCCTGGCGGGGAGTGGAATCACGCGGGTCCCACTCTCAGCGGCGTGGGGCAGCTCCCGGAGCCCCCCCTTCACCGAAGCGGGTGCCAGCCCCGGGGGCACAGGGCACCCCCGCCTGACCGCTCGTGGCCACGGGGCGACCGGTCCGTGAAGGGGATGCCTCCGCTCCAGATCATGGAGGTGGCTTTTCTACCGGATGACGGCGGACTCGACACTCTTTCACTGCCAAGTGGTGTGTGAATGGGACCGATTTCGGAAGCAGAAATGCGGTCACCCGAAACATGTCCACCTGGGGACCCCAGCTCCCTTTATTCCCTCGGGGGACTCAGTGAAGGCGAAGGACGGGGGTCTCAAACCCTGATCTGGGCTGAACCAAAGGAGGGCAACGCTGTCCGCTGGGGAAGGCTTGGGCTACCGAGACGGGGCGGGAGACGCGGACGGGCAGGGAGGTCAGTGGCATCCGCACCCCGCGCACACTGGGGCCCGGTCCCGCCCGCTCCCGTGTCGCCTCCCCGCCGTTTCAGAGCTTCGCCCGCTGCGGGGGGACAGCCTGGGCGAGCGCAGGGCAGGGGGAACACAGCAACTCTCCTATTCAGCGCGTGTTCCGCCTGCTGGCTGGAATAATAATAATAATAATAATAATAATAATAATAATAATAATAATACCACCCTGTTTTCTGGTAGTTTACCCTTGGAATAACAAGTAGGAATATTTCATGGGAAAAATTAGATTACCAATTGTACAACATAACATCAAAACAACGACGAACTTCCCCTGAAGTAACTTGCCCGAGCAAAGACTATTCGAGCAATGCTACCGCAGCAGGCACCATTCTGGAAAATGATCCTTTCTGTAAAATCAACTAAATGTAGGAGTTTTAGGGTGAGGGGAAAGAGAGGACATCTCATCTTTTTCCCCTTGTAGAGACAAATGGATTCTACCATGAGGCTACATGTGGTTTAAATCCTAATGACTGGAGACAAAGGTGAGCGCTGGCAGTTTGATCTGTCCAAAGTTCAAAGATCTGAAATCTCAATGAGTTTCTGTTTGAGGTGAAGGGGAGAAACAAACACCATGGCAAGGCTTGGGCCAGAAAGTTGCACGGTTTGCAAGTGAAATGCGACGCTATTTACATTAATCTATCCTTAACTGCTACTTTGTCACAATGGTCAGAATAATTATTAGAAAATAACCAGAGAGAACAAAGGAAAGTTTGCTTCTTATCGCCTGCCGTTTTCCACTCTTCTCTTCCCCCAGTTATTTAGTCCCGCTGAAACAGTCCTTTCGAAACTACAAATTGCAGAAAATGTACAAACTATTTTTAAAAAATTATTACTCTGTCTTTGCTAGTAGCTCAGAAGGCTGGCTTCACATTAAGAAGAATTTTTTAAAAGTCTTTTGCTGCACGACCCTTGGCATGTAAATAATCAAACTAATTTCATTTTGATTTTAGCTATTAACCATTCTCCTATATTTCCTAAACAATATTGCAGCGTGGGAGTTTTGCGGGGACTTGCATGTACATCCTGTACTCCGGTCACTCTCTGTGCACTATTGTGGTGTGATTTTTGCCTGATCATTGTGTGTTATGTATATTTCCATTTGTCTCCCCTAGAAACAAATACATATTAATTATATGTATGTTAATATATACAATATTCCTCTACAATATTCCATCTATATTCCTCCCGAGAGAACTTTATATCCCATGTTTATATGAGGATAATTTGCTTCTTCACGAATTAAATTTATCACGAAAATTCACATGAAATCTATTTATTTATTAAGTCCCTGATCTTAAAATGTTCTTTTCAGAGTGATTAATCACATATGCTCACACACAGATGCCTAGATTCCGTTTTATCATAACAGAAAAGAAACCGTACAAAGTGCACTGTTATCGCAATCAAGTGTTTTATCTACAATATTATTGTAAAATTAAAACCGAGACAATTGCTCTTCTAAAGACTAGTTGGCGTTACAGCAAGGGGATTAATTTATTTCGTGTTTATGCTGACGGACCAATTTCAATACCTATTTAACACATTTCAAAATAATTTTTGAAGCTATGCCAATGGCTGAAGTGTTTTCTCGCGCCGTTCTTTTACGATTTACTTATGTTTTATTGACACTAACAGGATTCAAGTGAAAGACTGCCCGGTATTTTTTTTTTCTTCCTCGTCTTTCAGTAGTCCCGAATATTTCAAATTAATTCCTTCCAAATAATGTATATCCTCCGATTGTTTGCCGATGTAGATGTCAGTGTCGTCCATTCACACTCAGGAAACAACCCAGCAGCTACTTGTGATTTTATTTCTCCCACTTGACTGGGGCAGCTTTTATTCCACCGAGTCTTCCCTTCTGCGAAGGACAGGTGCTGTTCGCAGGTGCTCCGAGGAGGTGCCACGGGCGGGGGCCCCATCCTGCCCCTCTTGCCGGGGTGCTCAGGACTGTCGGACCCCGCGGCAGAGGAGGGCTCCGCTGCGCCAGGGAACCCTTCCGCGTCCCCTAGCCCCCGGCTGCAGGGTGCCCGCCGCGTCGCCTTGATAGCCCCTGCCCCGCCGGCGCACCCGACATCTCCCCCTCGTCCCAGGCCGGGGGCCTCCTCACCGCCCAAATTCCGCATAAATCTTTACAGAGATCCCCTGCCGCCCCGATTTACTCCCCGCTTTTATTTAATGACGCTAAATGAGCCGTTTTCGCTCCCTCGCACGTGGCCAGTCGGAGGTAATTGCCGAGTAGCAAAAGACGAAGTTCCCCTATAAACTGAGGTGTCGGTCGGAGCCTGGAACCTGAAGCCTGGCGGGCTCCCGTTTTGCCTCTGTCCCGGACGCGGGGCTGAGACACCATCTCTGAGAGGGGCAAAAGCCCTGCACCCACCAGCTTCTTCCCTCCTAGCACAGAGCGAGCGATCCGGCTGGAAGGAGATGCCCGTAAACTCCTCTCTACACATTGCAGGGCGGGGGGATGCACCCTTTTCTTGTGGAGATCATTTTTAGCTTATTTTTGCACTCTGACTAGGGATTCCCTGAGCGCAGGATTAAAGCAGCAGCAGCAGGGCAGCTAGAAGCGGAACGGAAAACGGGACTCTTCTCCCTGCTGTTGATTTCCACGTCTTAAACTGATCACAGAATGCTGCGTGCTTTGCGCCGGGGACCCGCGTTTTAACACGCATCCCTGTCTTGTCAGTGGCTCATTGCCCACCGCAGACACCATTTGCCTACGAGAAGAAAGGGGAGGAATATAATCTTGATGGTGAGTGGCGAAAGGGCACACGCTGCATCCGTGACAGGCTCCGCTCCTTATCTGTGAGAGGTTTGGAGCCGCGTCGGTCTGCTTAAACCCTTTTATTACCCACGCCCCAAATATTTCCATTACACACGGTCTGTGCTCCTCAGCTGATATGTGAAACTTGCTGCCTTATCGCTGTCGGTCGATTGATATTTTCCGTGTATAAGCCCAAGGCATTAAATCAATGTCTCTACTCTGCAATGGCATATTCTCTATAGACTAGCCTATGGGAGACAAGTGAAGTCCTGCTGAAAACGGGCTTCATCCTGTCTCTATTCTCGTGAAGCTTCTTTTGGCAGAAGAAGCGGAGCTTTAAATAGGATCCGCCTGCCCAGACTCGGTGCCGAGCAGCCCCGAGCTGCCCCTGGCTGCGGGGGGTCTGTTGATGTTTGCCATTTCGGGACATTCAGAGGCGAAGGTGCCTCACAGTCGGGCCATGGGGTAACCGGCCGCACACGGCGACGGGGGCAGAACCGCCTCCCTCCCGCTGCAGGACCCGCATGCCGCGGCCGGGGGGCCCTCCGGTAAATGCCCACCCGACCAAGGGCACCCGCACAGCAGGACGCGGCAGCCGACTACGAGGAGCCGGGAGAGCCGTGCGCGCGTCTCCGGTCCGGGTCACCGCTGATCCGGCCGCACTTGCAAAGCAGAGGGGCTCTCCCAAGACTTTTTTTTCCTCCCGTTTTCCGCTGGGTAGTAGTGCTGGAGGAATGTGGTGAGATTTCTGGGGCTCTGGCTGGGCTTTTCTTTTCGAAATCGAACCTTAATTTAGTTTGTCACCGCTGCCCCTAACACGTCAGGGGGCAATTATGTGATAATTATGAGAATTACACAGTTCTTTTATCTGTCTTCCGTGCACTAACAGGGCTCGGCACAGTGAAATCAATTCACGCTTAAACTCCCCTCCCCCGACAAAGTCTATTGCTGGGCACCAGAGCTCGCCAGCGCGGCTGGTGTCGTTCCGACGGATGGTTTCGAGCCAGAACTACAAAGCGGGATCTGGGCCTTTCCAGCGGCCCGGAGCGGCGTGGAGCCGCCCTAGGGATGCTCCCCGTGGGCGTCGTCCCGTTCGGCGGGGAAACGCCGAGCCTCGCTGCCGCCGCCCCGGCAGCCCTGGCTGCAAAACACCCAGGAGGTTACATCGCCTGGGGTGGCTTTTTCCTGCCATCCCTCAACCTATCGCAGCACCGTGAATTAGGGAAAAAAAAAAAACCAAAAAACAAAAGGTCGCCACCACACACACAGCCTCACTGGCCGGTGGCATCGCAGCGCCCCACAAACACACGCTGCGGGTGCGTCCCCCGCATTCCCTCTGCACAAGCCTGGCCGTACAAATCTTTCCTCTTCACATCCACACTTAAGTCCACACTGACATTCTCCGTAACCCGCCCGAGAAATTTTGCAAAAAAAAGCAGAAGTATTTAATTGATAACATTTGATTTATTTAAAGTCCTTAACTGCAAATGATCAAAAACATACTTCACGCATTGAATTCTCAGTTATCGTTTTAAATCAAAATATTTTTCAATTACAATCACATTTATAAAATTAACAAAATTTCTTAAATTCACGTGTAATTATTTTTTTACTGTCATTTAAAGCAATTTCCAGCTGTAAAGAAAGAAAACAATATAAACCATGCAATAAATTAAGAACATTGAAACAGCGAACAGGAATAATAATAAAACCCGTCTGGCTATGCTAACACCGTGTAAAACTGTGGAAAGTGCAATAACACTGGATGAAATAAGCTAACGATGGCGATAATTAAACAGCCACAAAAAAAAATTATTAAACAAGTTTGAAAAGGGGGAAAGAGACAGAGTTGTCCTCTTTTCTTTGCATCAGTGTAATAGTCAATGTTTCCTAGGGGAGGGGCAAAATAACCTGGTTATAGATACACAGTTCTAGCTGGTACACAATGAAGACATTTAAATTAAATAAGTACGTCATCCACATGTTGATGAGAGTTCTTGATGAACTAGAATCTTCAGTAACAGATGGGAAGGAAAAAAAAATCCAACTGGCTGTGACCTCTTGTAACTTTATATTACATCCCAAAACAGGTAACACTTGGAAAAAGATAAGGGTCGCATCCTGCACTCCAAAGCTCCAGTTGGTCCCCTCGGGAGTGCAGGATCCGGCCCACAGTATCTGGGTTTATGCGGGTTGTATTAGCCGAAGGTTTATTTTGCAAGTATCAAAAGGATGATCCGAGAAAGTAAATAGTCCTCTTGTTGCTTAGAGATTCTCTTAGTGTTTTGCTACTTCACAGCAGTATTGTCCTTCAAAGCCTTTTTAATTAAAAAAAAAGTCTTAAATGTCTACTCGCTTCTTCATCTCCGTATTGTTAAAGTATTGCCACATACCTGTAAACTTACATGAGATTATAGAACACATAAGGGAGGGAGACGAGGGGGCGGAAAGCACAAACAAGTAGTTTACAAGCTCAACATTTTTTTCTTCTTTTTAATAACACCCTGCATAGGCTGGGGAGGTCTCCGGGGAGAGGGGCTGGGCGGCAGGGGCCGGAGGAAGTATGTACAAGCGGGACGCGGCCGGCTTGGCAGGAGGTCGTGGTGGATCATAACAACACACAACGCGTTGCGAGACAATTAAAAAGTAACAGTCCTTTGCACGCAGAGTGCGGAAACACCTTGGTTTGTCTCAGGGAAAGCGGGGAGAGAAGCCAGGAAGGGGAGGAGGGGTCTCGGCCCCGGCGGCGGGGGTTGCACAGCTAGGAGGTGTTTAGCACGGGTCTGGAATACACACCTTGGTAGTAGGAGGGCTCTAGGGCCGAGGGCTCGATGCTGCTCCGGCCAGACATGGAGGCGCTGCCCAGGGGCAGCCCGCCGGGGATGCTGGCCCCGTAGGAGGAATATTGCAGCGCCTGCTCGTAGGCTTTGAAGTCCAGCTTGTGCTGCTGCTCCGAGGAGGACATGAGGTTGTTGATGGAAAACGGGTGGTTGAAGGAGTAGTGGGGATCGCCCTTGAGGTGGAGCTGGGGTTCGTGGGCTAAGGAGTGAGGGGGGTGTGGGACGGAGGCCAAGGTGGGTACAGAGCTGATGGTGGAGGAGGCGGCCGAGGCCGAGGTTTTTAGCTCCGTGCTTGATCCACTGTGGTCCATAGACTGGGGGCTGGTGGACGGGTTGGAGCTGGAGAGGGAGGTGGCAGTGTCCAGCTGAGCAGGTTTGCTGTGGCCTCTGTGCAGTGGGGAGCTGGAGCTTGAACTAGAGGCCCCGGCCTGATCTTTCCTGCCCTCCTGAGTGGCTTTACTGTTCGCCGGCTTCTCGCACTTGAAGCGCTTTTGCCGGCGGAGGTAACAGCCATTTTCAAACATGTTGCCGGAGTCGGGGTGCAGGGTCCAATAGGAGCCCTTGCCGGGCTTGTCGGGGGAGCGGGCCACCTTAACGAAACAGTCATTGAAAGAGAGCGAGTGGCGGATGCTGTTCTGCCAGCGCTGCTGGTTCTGTCGATAGTAGGGGAAAAGGTCCATGATCCACTGGTAGATCTCACTCAGCGTCAGCATCTTGCTGGGTGCCTGCTGGATGGCCATGGTGATGAGCGAGATGTAGGAGTAGGGCGGCTTGGCGTGGGGGTAGGTCCGCTTGAAGGACTTAGCGTCCCGCGTCCTGCCGAGGTTGGATTGGGTGTAGGCCATGGGGCTCATGCAGGGGTTCATGCCGCCGTAGGGGCTCAGCCCGTTCATGGGGGCCGGCTGGGCAGACATGGCGTTGATGCCGCTGGGGCTCAGCGCCGTGCCCATGGCGGCCACGCCGGCCGGCATGCCGTTCACGGGCCCCGCCGAGCCTGCCGGCATGCCGGCCACGGTGCCGGGACTCAGCCCAGCCCCGAGCCCCGTGTTGGCGTAGGACATGTTGAAGGAGCTGGAGGTCATGTTGCCGCTGGTCGTCATGGTGTTCATGGTCATGTAGGTGTTCATGGTGTTCATGGAGCCCAGCCCCGAGTTCATGTTGCTCACGGGCACCGAGGAATAGGCCTAGGGCAGCGAGACAAAGAGACGGAGTTAGAGGGGAGAGAAGTGCGGCAGACCCCCTTAGGGGCAGGATCCCCTCTCCTGGCCCAGCCAGCCGTGCAGACGTCCTGCTGCGGGACGCCGGCCGCTTCCCCGACACCAGGGAAAAAGCTTCCCCAAAGCCACACGGAAACGCAGCTGTTGCCATGAAAAGGTCTATTTCATATTTATATACATTTATAAATAGACACGAAGCAGGGGTGCTCTCTCCGGACGCGCTCCCGGTTTACCGGCGTGTCGCAGCGTGCGCGGGCTGCACCGGGATCAGCGGGGCGCACGGACAGACCGTCTTCCCGGAGCCACTCCACACCCTCGCGGAGCCGGGCTGCGGGCTCAGACTGCCCCGGGAGGAGGTGTTCTCCCGGCGCATTCCCGTGTTCTGTTGTTTTTGTGTCCTGTCTCGCTAGCTAAATACTTAAACTCATCGGAGTATCGAATTTGGTGGGCGTACACTGTTTGCGCCAAGGAGGAAGATTGCTTGCATTTTCTAAGAAAAATCTCACGCATCTCTCCCTTCACGCACTAATTTAAATTTATTTTCTAAGAAACGTAAAAGATGCACTAATGTCTTGTTGCAAAATAGTGAAAGAAACCCTCACCCAAACCAAACAGGTCTTGTTGGCCCATTTTATCTGTGGAAAGCTTCCCTTGTGTACATTTTCTATCAAAACAGTCTTTAAATTAAAGTTTAAAAAAAAAAATAAAATCAGCCAACCAACCAAACACCCAGACTTTCCCAAAGTATGAAAAGCCTGAACTTTTCCTGCTGAGCTTTTCTACAATTGCGCGACATGGGAAAAAATTGTAGCACCC
This sequence comes from Acanthiza pusilla, assembly GCA_036630365.1. NCBI lineage: Eukaryota > Metazoa > Chordata > Aves > Passeriformes > Acanthizidae > Acanthiza > Acanthiza pusilla. The sequence continues at coordinate 8,394,405 of JAXCHO010000078.1, forward strand.
TACCACATAACACAACTCCTAAAAAAAGCAGAGCCGGAGGAGCCTGAAATTGTGCTTTCCGGTACGCATCTGATTTAATAGGAGAGAGAAAGACGTTCCCAGTTTGCTCCAACTACAGCTAATATGGCTAAGAAAAGGCGGTTTAAACAACGGTTAAATATATAAAATTCATTTCTGATCCTCACAAATTTCACGAACTTATAAATGCACTTTTAATTTAGAGGATCACATTAATTATTTGAGATGGTAGAACGCGGCTGGGTTTCCCACGTTGCATTCATGCAGTTGTTCAAATTGAATGGCAAGGGAGGAGAAAAGATTGAAGTTTAAAAAAAATAGCAAAAGCGAAGGTCGCTTAACTTTATGTTTGTGGACAATGAGTATGGCGAGGAAAAATGAGTCTGGAATCGGCACATAATTAGGATGACCCTTATTTGCCCTTAGCCGACTTTCCTTTATTAAAGGAGATGCCAGCCGGGTGACACGTATCTGCCTCTGTCCGCGTGGCCTTATGGGCGCGTGTGCCAGCTCCGGGTGCGGGACGAGGCGTGGGGACTGTGGAGCCGTGTCCGGGTATGCTGATGCAATGCCCGGGTGCGCACACCCAGGTGCTGCCTCGCTGCCGCACTTCCTCCAAACGGCTCCTTCCCGGGCGGGAACCCGCCGCGCTGCTGGCCGTGCCGCCGGCCGCTGTCTTCTCCCGGCCCCCGGCTGCAGAGCCTCAGCGGCACAGCGCGGACCCCAGGCCCCACAGGGCCGAGGCGTGCCGCGGGGAAGGCTCCGTGCGCTGCCGTGGCCCTCTCCTCCGCCGCAGTTGTGGGCGCTTGGGCCGATTCTCCTCCTCCTTATGCACGGCGCTGTCAAACAGGCGCGGGGGGCGGAAGCGCCTCCGGGGTGCCGCGGTCCGGCCCGGGTCCGGGTGGGGGGCGGCGGGTCCGGGTGCGGGCCCCCTCCCGGCCCGACTCTCGGGGCCGCTCTCGGCAGCGCCGCCAGCCGGCCCGTGGCAGCAGCGCACGCCGCGGGCAGCCCGTCCGCAAAGTACGGACAAACGACTGGTTTTCCCCCTCCTTTCCGTTCCCCCGGCTTTAACAGGTGAGGGCCCGGTGGCGGCGAGGAGAGAGGCCGGCGGTCCCGCCGAGAAGCTCGGGGAAGGCGCTGCCCCCGACCAGGACGCGCTGGAGTCCGTCTCCCTCGGCCCCTGCCATCTGTCGGGAAGGAGCCGGGGGCCGGCGGCGCGGCGGGTCCTCTGCCCCGAGCCAAGAGTTTACGCGGTGCTTTTGTGCCCGCCGCGAGAGAAGATTACGCCTCTTAGATGAGATCAAGGGCTACCCCCGGCCCCCCGGCCCTCCTGGCGGGCTCGCAGCCGCCCCGTGTCTTCCCCAAACGCCTCCAGGGCTCCTGGAAGCTGTGTTTTCCTTGGGGAAGCCTAGCCAGTTTCGGCGCCGGAGGGAGGGGGAGGTACGTTTGCGTTGGCAGGATCTGGACTGCAAACCGATTCCTCCGATTGCTGCCCCCTCCAGACCCCTAGCCACCCCCAGGTCCTCCCCTCCCCTGCACAGGGGCAGCAGCGAAGCCAGACCCTGGGATTTACTCACCTCCTGAGTGTCGGCGTAGTAGCTGTTCCAGTCGCTGGTTTCATGCCCTTCCATTTTCACAGTCCCTAACATTATGGAGCCAACCTGCCCGGTGTAACCATCCAGCCTTCTTGCAAGCGAGCGACGGGCAGTAGGAAAAGAGCCCGAAAGCCCGACCTAGCAGGAAGCCAGCTCTCAGGAGGGGCGGGGGGTGCTGAATTCTGCTCTATAACCAGCCAAAAAGGAGGCAGGGAGCGGTGTGGGGCGAGACAGTTGAGAAAGTGAGGAAGTGCGGCTGGGATGTGAGTGGAGTTGAGCTGATGTGGATCTTACGTCGCAGAAGTACCCACCTCCTCCTCCTCCTCTCCCCATTTGTCCGCCGCACAAAGGCGTTCGCACCTACAAAGCCGGAGATGCACCTGCAAACAAGGCAGTCCCCCTCGCCTGCAACTCCCCCCAGGGCGGCACTTTATTTGCAAAGCTGCGTAATTGGTTTAAGCTTGTGGGGAAAGAAGGAGAGACAGAGGTGGGAGAGGGGGAGAGAGGGGGCGGGGGGGCGGGACGGGACGGGACGGGGCGGGGGACGGGCACGACCACCGCTTCAGGTGGACAGGACAAATTCTAGGAGGGATCGGGGGAAATGAAATGAGGTAGATGAAGGAAGGGCAGCCCCCTCTGTTTGAAGAGAACGCAAAAGGCCATCCAGCCTTAAACCCCTGAGATTAGAGGCAATATTTACTAAAGTCCGGTAGATGCTCCTTTAACTTGATGGCCGGGACGTGCTCCAAAGTCCCGAATCTTGAAGTCCACAGGTTCCCCCCTCTCCCGCTCCTCACTTCAAAGTTGGTTACCGAGCAGGTACCTCCAGGCCCTGTCGCGGCACCCCACGTTCCCATCGCCCTCGGGGCAGGGGATCGGATTAGGCACTCCGGGCTGCGAGCAGGAGGCTAGGCTCTGAGCTCCCCAAAGCCTCCCAACCCTACCCCCAACCCCCCTCTTTCTCCGGGCCAAACTAGCCCTTCAAATGGGGTGCCGTCCTGCGTAGATGGTTATAATGATACTGCTTTTTCGGGTGCCTTATGTTTAGAAACCATGTGAATCACCGTGCTGAGACATAATACTACAGGCACCCGATAAATACGGAGAGGGGCCTGAATGCGGATCCACTGATATTAACCTCCACTTGGCAAACATCAGGTGAGTCACTAGAACCATTTTATATCTTTACGGTGGAAAGCCTCCAGCCCAGAAGGCTCATTTGGAAGCTTTCTCTGCCCAGAAGCAGCAATAATAGGTAGCGGGTATCTCATTTCCAACTTCTTGCTTATTGACCTGATTTCTCACAATGAACACGGGAGGAGGAATCCACACAGGCTGGTAAAAGCTAAAAAACACGGATAAAACCAACTGACATTGGACAAAGCTTTTTATTATTATAGAGGGAATCACTCAGTCTTTGCAGACGGATCAAACATTTTCTGCCCTGTCCGGCTCTTCGAGCCTATGTCAATACCACAGACTTTTCTTTGGTTTCTCTATCCTACCCCTTGTGAGTTAGTTCCCACTTAGCTACTAGAACTTTTATCACCTGATAGTAGAAAACAAAAAACAAAAAGTCAAAACCAAAAAACAACCTACACCACCAACCAGCAAATAACAAACCCCCCACCCCAGTCCAAACAACTTTTCCGACACTGGAAATTTGATTGGGAAATAAACCTTCTTGGGGTTTTGAAACAGGCTTGCCCATTATACCACACAAGCTATAATACACACCTGGGTCAAAATTTCAGCTTGATGTGTTTATCGTTCACCATGACCACAGTGGCTTCCACAGTGATTAGTTCTCGAGTGATCTGTGGAAATGTCACCCTCACAAACAGGATTTTAAAGTTTCTTATAGAGACACTGGATTCAAATGACGAGATATAGCATATCTCTGCTATTAAAAATACGTTTTAACTTGTTCTCTAAATGCATTTTCTGTTGCCCCTTTCTTTGTTCTTTCTTTTTCTCCTCGTCCTTTTTTTTTTTCTCCTTTTTTTTTTTTTTTCTGACAACAGAATTAAGTCAAATCCTTGAAACAAACAAAACTCTAGAATCAGCAGAGGAGAACAACATATGAAAACACGTCTTGCAGGAAATAAAATACATAAAAGCACTGAATTAAACCCATGCTTTCTCAAATGGTCAAACTACACCCATGGAAATTGGGACAAACCCCACTGGAATATCTAAGAAATATTAAAATTGAAGTCTTCATGTATGCACCCTCCCTCTTTTCCTAATGGAAGTGGTGTATATGTCTGTCTCTGAAAACACAGACCCTTCAGCGGTGGCTTGTTCACTTCAGTATTTGAGGTCTGTGGAGTACTGATCCCCCCTAGCAGCACAGCCGTACATGGGGATGTTGGCAGGAGTGCAGCTGCCCCAGCGACCCCGCTGTCGGCACCCCCCCGCTGGGTGACCTCGGGGCGGTGCTGCCTCGCTTTCCAGAGCCCAGCCCCGAGGGAGCAACACCCGACGGGACGCCGGGCAGCCTATGCTGGGTCACTCCGTACCTGGAAAAAGGGCAGGCACAAAGCCGGCCACGCTCATCGGATGCTGCTACAAATCACCGAGGCGTTTCGCCGGGCGGAGCAAACGTGGAGCCGGCAAAGCCGCTCTCCGGGGCCGGCCGGCCCCCGGGCTGCCCCGGCTGGGATGCCCGCTGCCCGGGAGGGGAGGTGAGCCGGGGGTTGTGCAAAGCCTCAGCGCCTCCTGTTGTCCGGCTGCGGGCTCAGCTCCCTCCTGAGGTTGGTCCCAGAGGTGAGAGCCCAGGCAGGATCCTCTTTTAATCTGCTTAGAGCCTCTCGATGCATAGTCAGCAAGCCCGAATCAGAGCCAGACGCTGCTGAAATTCTCTTCAGCCCTGTTGCTGTGTTGCAGCCCTGGTGGAGAAAATCCTCCCCTGAGTGAAGAAGAGGGTCAGGACGCCTCTGCCCACGGCCAGGGGAAAAAGGGGGAGAAAGAGCGTATTTCAGTAGCTGGCCTTGCCCTGCACTAGAGCTTTTATGTAGTGAAGCCCTGTGTAGGATGTTCTGCGAGTCCAGCGGGATTTATCAGTATCCTTTGCAGCAGGCTCGGCAGAGAGGAAGCATTCTCCTAGGATGCGGGACGCTGTAGAGTAGTCAGGAGCTCTCCAGTCGCGCCTAGCTGATGCGTTTTTCAGGAGTCAGGTCAGGGCAGTAGCACTGGCCCCAATTATACAGTGCCTTTCCCCAGTAGCACCAGTTACTGTACTCTCTCTTTCTCTCTTTCTTTCTCTCTTTCTTTCTCTCTTTCTTTCTCTCTTTCTCTCTTTCTCTCTTTCTCTCTTTCTCTCTTTCTCTCTTTCTTTCTTTCTTTCTTTCTTTCTTTCTTTCTTTCTTTCTTTCTTTCTTTCTTTCTTTCTTTCTTTCTTTCTTTCTTTCTTTCTTTCTCTTTCTTTCTCTTTCTTTCTCTCTTTCTCTCTTTCTCTCTTTCTCTCTTTCTCTCTTTCTCTTTCTCTTTCTCTCTTTCTCTCTTTCTCTCTCTCTTTCTCTCTCTCTCTCTTTCTCTCTTTCTCTCTTTCTTTCCTCTTCTCTTTCCCTCTTTCCCTCTTTCTTTCTCTCTTCTTTCTCTCTTTCTCTTTTCTCTCTTCTCTCTTCTCTCTCTCTTTCTCTCATCTTTCTCTCTTTCTTTCTCTCTTTCTTTCTCTTCTTCTTTCTCTCTTTCT